>BSAI01000005.1:26141536-26202193 GCA_036245035.1 Adrianichthys oophorus | reverse complement strand
TGTAAAATTATAGTATTCATTAGACATGTAAAATTACAGTATTCATTTTTTTAACGAGTAAATGTTTAAAAGGTTCTCTAAAAGACATCTAAAAATGTCAAAGATTAGAAGTCTGCAAGCAGATGTGTAGCAGACCTCTATATGCAGATATCTTTTATAACTCTACTGATAAACATCTAATAGAGAAACAACATAGAGTTGTCAGAGATGTCCTGTAGACATCTACAGTAGATGCATATTAGGGATCTGGCATATATCATATTCCTAATGGGTATCTTCTGCTGGAAACCTGGAGCTCAGAGCTCATTAACATTTCCAGTCTTTGTTAATTTTAGACCAACATTAACAAATTATTCTTGTGCTTTTTTTCTGCATTTGGGAAAACACAAAGGGCTGAAGAACATATTTCATGCATATTGACTGATTTGTTCCAGTTGTCATGGATAGCCTTGGCTCACAAAAACACAAGAGGCCAGAATTCTCCTAATTTGAAAAGAGAAAAAAAAAGAAAAACTTGGTTAATGCTATGCTGTGTTTGCAGATATGAGACAAACGCTGGAGTACATGTCAGAGGATGAAGTGGAGTTTTCATTAAAGATGAACTGGGGAACATGACACAATCAGAGACATTACAAATAGTGTTTCCAGTGTTCTTTTATGTTCGATATGATGAAAATATAAAATGTATTTCCAGAATGTCAAGGTTTTTGACATTCTCTCATTCATCCAGTTGGCGCACTCTTGAGGTTAAGTCATAGCAAATGGACTTAAACATTTTAAGTCCAGTTGCTATGACTCAACCTTAAGACCACTCAATAAGCTCTTAACAAGAGCATTGTTGATAAGTTTATTAACTCCTTAATGCTGACCATCGTGTTCTTGTAACAAACACATTTTTCTCATGATGCATGCAATTACCATCTGCATTCCTTCAGTCCAGGTCAATTTACTTTCAGTAAATACCGAACTTTTTTCAAGCATTAGTTAGCATTAGTAGGAAGAGTCAGAGGTGGAGCACTACCCTGTTCTTGGGTACAAAGTCCATCTCGCGCTGGATCACCTTTTTTGGCTGACAATCTTGCAAAAATTGTCCAACCTAATAATAAATTGTGCGAAGAACAAAAGTTGTACATGCTTGTTAATTACTTGTCTCACTACCACAAAGCAGTATCTTACTTAGGATTGATATTTTTAAAGATATTTGACGATTTGGGTAGGAATAATGGAAGTCTTGTTTTTGCAGTCCTTTTGAAAATAGTTCACTTATTCAAACCCTATAATTCTCTGACCAATTTTGAACATCTGTACCAACGTCAGATACAACACTTTTTACTACTGCTTTGGTACTGTGGAGGCATGTTGCAAGATGGCTACTAGGAAGACAACAGCTGTGAAGGTATGCTGGTACAGTTAGTGTTCATGACAAATAGATTTTCAGGAAAACGGTAAGAAGCAATGTGTGTCACGTTAAAAGTTGTTTTAATGAGGCTGCATTCATCCCACCACATTTCAGTGAGTTACTGTGTCTCATCATTGTGGTGTTATGACATTGTTTTTAAGAGAACTCTGTTAAGAAATTACCAGGTAGCTTATAAGATGAGGTCACAGCTTCACCTGACGCTTGCACAGAAAAGGATGCCAGAAGCGTTTACAGCGGTGTTCAAATAAACGTTATAACAAATAAAACAGTAGGACCCTTTTTTCTGTTTCATTACTCAACAAACTTTACATTTGTTCATGCCTCATCCGTTGCGTTATCCCTGTCAGTTTGGATCATGTGACCACTGACTATGGTGGCCGTTTTGGTCCAGTTATTCCACTCCAAGAATAAATTGTATTCAGACTAAGGAATCTCAGAGCGAACCGGTTGGAGCAAACTCCAGCTGATGGAGAGCAGAGCAACATAAAGGGAAACACACCGGTGTGGGTAATCAGATGATTGCCTGCAGAGCTGAGTCAGAAAACCTGACAGACGGTCATTTCTAAACGTTGCTTTCGTCTGTCTGCGGCCCAGTTTAAGCATTAACCTGAGAGAGGAACCATGAAAATAAAGCTGGGGGATCTTTCTATTACTGTCTTGATGAAAATAAGAAAAACATCATAAGTCCACGGATCTAGAGTGATCACGCGCACTACAACGGCACTCGCAGTGGCTCTCAGACTACCGGGCATCCTACTGCCCGCAGGCCAGCATACCCAGCTCTACTGCACAGGGTCCAGAAAAGCTATCAACAGGGGGGGCTACGGAGCTCTGTGCCACCTCTCTTATGACATGCGCCCAATTTCCTGCTCGACACATTGAGAGCTAAGAAAGAATGGATTGAAATTGTGGACAAAAGTCCTTGCATTGAGTGGCCATATTACATTCATTTTTCTACCCCTTGATCTAGTCACAGAAAATTTCACGTGCCCAAAGCCGCGGCCGATGCCCAAATCTTTAAGACATTTACAAATATTAATGATTGTATTTATAGGCAGCCTAATATGACGTTACTAATGCTTGTTAATGTTTTATAAGCAGTTCATTAAAGAATCTTACGTGAATCTAACGTGTTTCCAAAAACAGTAAAGGGTTTCAGAACACAATAACACAATTGTTCAAAATTGTTCAAACATTCGGTGCCAACAGAGGAAGGCTTTAAAACTCACAATAAATCCCAAAGAGAGAATTTAGATATTTCCTTTTTTTTTTTTTTTTTTTAACTTGTCCTGTCCAACAGCTGAGCAAACAGATATGAGCTGAGAGCCTCTTGTATTAGACAGATTTTACTCTTACAATCAGGGGTTATAAATCATAGCGAACACAAAATGTATGTTGGTATAAGACGCTTTTGTAATTTAAACCAAACTTTATTAATATTGATTTTTTTTTTTGTGTGTGTCTTTTTTTTGTTGGACCGGACGGAAAAGGAAAGGGGGAAAAGGAGAGAGTTGGGGGGTGGAGGGGGGGAAAGAGAGATGGTGGATTATAGAAGTTAGAGAAGGACTACTGTGAAGGGAAGGTAGATTTGTTAATCTACAGGCAACAAAATGTTGGAGCTTATACCCATTGCAATAGTGAGTGTTGGTCTAAAATGGGCGGGGCCTGTCCACACACTCAGCTGTTACATACCTGCCGGCTCCAAGAGTGTTCACAAACTTGTCCACATCCAGTTCACACGCACACTTGTGCATACCAACCAACACATGTAAAGCATTACATTCTGTCACGCACACTATTCGAAGGTGTAAAGGTGAGCCGACGCCTGTACTCAGGTGAATGTTATGTTAAGCTGAAGTGGATGATGGAATGCACAAAAAAGGAGGGAGAACCCCCAGCCATCCCCACACCAAGACCCCCGCCGAGGCGGCAGCGCCGACCAGAGCCCGCCCCCGCACCCATACTGTGGGGTCAATGGAGGAGATCCACCCGCCAGGCAGCCCGGCCAAGCACTCAGAATAGGGCCATCAGGACAGCCACACGGGCCCCCAACACCCGAGCGCAGTGAGGTACGGAAGCGCAGAGCGCAAGGCCCAGCCCAGTCAGGAGAGCAGCCCTCCCACCGCGCCAGGTGGCCCAGCGCGGGGCCCCACACCCGAGAGCCCCACCACCCCAGACAAGCCGCCCACCACCACCCAGGAGTTCTGAGCATCCCCCCACCCCAGCCCCGGGTACGAGCCAGGGCCCCCCACGGGAGACCCGCTCCAAAGCTCCAGGCAGCTGCGGAGATCCAGAAGAGAGCACGATGGGGGTCAGCTACCCCCACCTAGAGGAGGGATGACCAAGAGAAGTGGGGTCCCCGAAGGTGTACATTGCCTGACCAGGCTCTCCTATGTTGTTACTTAGAAGGGGCCCGGCACCCGAGGGTAAGGACCAGAACCCGCACCACAAGGACACAGACACCCTCCAGGCTCAGATGGAATATGATCCCCCGCTCATGGACTTGCCAGAGGACTGAGGGATCCCTCTCCCTGCGTGGGGAGGGGGCCGCCGGGCCCAGGAGGCCGACCCCCAGGAGACAAGGCCACCGCTGCTGAAGGCCCTGTTCCCTCCACCAGGGATGGGGTAGGGGACAGAAGATCAGTAGTCCCACCTTCCTCGTGTAATGTATTTGTGTGTGTGTTGAGGTGTGTTTCTTGTGGTTGAAGGGTGTGTGTAATAAAGGGTGCAGTTAAAATTGGCGAGCAGGGCACTGAGGACATCTCCTGATTGCTTACAGGGGTATTTCCTTTTTAATATGGTCTTGACTCTTCACAGTGCTGCATTTATCATGCAGCAAGGTTCAAACAACCAAATTATCAAATTTACATTCTCTAAAAATGTCTTTTTTATTTTGTTTTTCACAGTTTGCCACATTAGCTTGAAACTAAAAGATTCATTTCATATGTTTGCTAAGTTTTAGTTCTATATTTTTGTTGCTTTTGGTCCTTTTTTACACGAACATTTATTGAGCACTGGCAGGGAGTAGCAGCAGCATCTGGACCAGATATCCATCACACAAGTCCCTTCAGTTCCAAACAACCAGTTTCTGTATTATTATGGCTTCCACAAGAAACAAGCCCCCATGATGTGTTTTGTCTGAAATGCCTGTCTTAAAACTTGGGGCGTGTAGGTCAGGTAGCTGATAAAATATTTACAAAAAAATTCATAGAACAAAAAAACTATTTAAAATGTCTCAAATCTTCCAGAAAGATCCAATTTATTCCTTCTGACATTATTGTTATAACCAGTTAACAATGTAAATGGCATGGAGGAGGTAAGGACTAGAATATGCAACAGCATGTTTTTATTTTGCTTGACGTGGTGTGGTCTAAAGAATTAGTTGGTGAGGAAGAAATAAAATGAATCTTTCAAGGTTGCATATTTAGAAGTGACTCACAGAAGTGAGCGTAGGACCACTGCTGCAGAATGAATCTGATGAAACTGAGGAAGACAACATATCCTTTAGCCTCTTCCAGCCAAACCTCTGCATGAGTGTTCATACATCTGGTTATTAGAAAAGGATCCAGGTCAAAGTCTTGTTAGATTCTAATCGCAGTCAGTTGACACTGGATGTTAATTACTTAACATCACTACAGCTCCACAAAGGACATCCTGTGTGTCACCATTGTTTCACAGTATTTGATAAATGACTTAAGAGAGACAGCATTATGGTGTTTTAATGGTTGCAAACAGAAAAACTGATGGAATTCCTGTGATAAAGCCTTTGCAGTGTTTGTACAAACGTTAATCCCAAATCTGACAAGGAGAAAACAAAAAGCCTGTGCTACAGCCCGGCACCCCATAGATTCACATTACAGGACTGGCTGACAGTGAGAGAGTGCATAGATGTAAATGCTGGCTTGTCATCCCCACAGAGACTGTGGCCCCCTCATTGGAATTCACAGAACTCTTCCCAGTAAGAGGAGCACACTTATTGTATTTCCATGCGCTCAATCCCATTCATTTACACAGCCCCCAGTGCCACTCCTCAGGATAGGCACCTTTTTCTCATTTTAACAATTGTACCCTGCTCGTGGGGGGAGTCACTGCTGAGCACGGTTTGAACCAGGAAATCAGCTTATACTGGTAATTATTTTGCCTGTTTTGTTCTTGATAGTTGAGCCGCTTTCATCAGAACACCACAGACCGGGGCTGTTTTGCATACCCGGCAGTAACACGTTAGGCTTGCGAGCGGTGATTGCCAGCCCATCCCTGAAAACAAGTCCATGCCAGCTTCACCCTAACTGCCTATGTCATCTATTATGCAGGGGATGAAATTCCATCTCCTGCACACATTCCCGCTCCGAAGAAAACAACCTCAGTGGGACAAAGATGTCAAAGCTGCTGATTATATGTGTAACGGCGCCATGTCTGCAACCCACAGCCGGGATTGGAAGTAAATGGGGGAAAAAAGGCCCTTTGAACATTGTCAGCTTGCTTCTGTGGGTGTTCTTAATGTTTTTTCTTTATATCAATTTTTCAGAAGACTCATCAAATTCATGCAAATTATATCACCTTCTGGAAAATGCAAATTAAGTTCCTACATTGTGCTCAGTGATGACTTTGTGGCAGAAAGTACATTTCCCTCTCTTGGCTCTAAGAGTAGACACTTGACTGTCATCTTACTTTATTGAGTTTATTTCTAGAAACTAAAACAGTTCCTAAGAGGAGAGCTGGTGTTTGCTTAGTCGACTAAAGGTGCATTTACACCGAATGTGGCCGTCGTGAGTATCAAGTTTCAATGTTAAGTCAATGTAAAGAAACGATGAGAGATGCTGACACAAAACACGCGGCACCATTTGGACGTCAGGTGCAGTGAGGTTGGTACAGCGCACCTACTTTTATTGAGGCATCTGATTGGCCAGATTATACCTTGAATAAACTGCACTACAGAAAACAATACATGGAAACACTGAGGATTATCAAGAATATTTAAACTAAAGATATCAGAGCAGGATAGCAGTTTATGCGATTTTGGCTTCTTGGAGCGAGTAGGTACTTCCTGTTTGGAACGGGGGGGTCATCACTCAGTCCAGTTCTCTTATATAGACACTGGTGTTGACCTACCTATTAAAGTTCTGAGAAGAACTTAATAAATTATACGCAGCTTCTGCAGCAGATGGTGATGCTCATCATACTGGCAGAGTCTCTGAATGATCTCATGAACCCAGACATGGAGACAGGGTTTCAGGTGCTTCTGTAGAGCTCTGACGTTTTAACACCATCCGGGTCTTCCATACATTGTAAATGAGAAATAGAGACAATGCTTCCCTGGAAGCCTTCCATCATAAAGACATTTTTAGACAGGCGTCCGGCAGCAAATCTGCCATACATCAAAACTCAGGTGGAAGATGCAAATTCACTGCATGAATTGGGTTCAGTGTAGTGTTTGCCATGACCTGTTGCTCGCAGCATACCTGTAGAAGAGTGTTTGTGAACGTTTTCTCTCTACAGGTTCAACTGTGCGGTCTACGATGTTGGTATTTCGTGCAAGCCACCCGAGTACCCCGTACAGATTTGTCTATTTTCTGCCCTCAAGGGCAGTTGTGACTGAGGTACAAGTCAAGTTAAAATAAATACCAAACTATTATCCAGACATCTGCCTCATTTACTTTATCACTATGAACTCTCAATACATATTCTGATTTTCAGACCTGGGTAGGACTCAGCAGTTTTACTGGAGCTTCATTGTACAGAAGAAATCTTAAGTAAGACCATGTCATGAAAATTCCTACGATCTGTTAGAAGAACACGTTTCTGCAGCCCTAACAAGAGAGGTAGTTTCAAGAAATACTGCTGAAAACTATTCTTTAAAGTTTCAGAGTCAAAAGAGCATTAGTTCAATGCCAGGATATGGCAGAAGAAGGAAGATATCCATGGCTACCATCATTTTTCTGAGGGGGCTGCCGGTTAAAAATCCTGTAGTGTCCTCAAATTAGCTGCAGTAAATCCCAGTGAGGTTTCCATTTACACAGGTCAGTAGGGATGGTTAAACTTGGATCCAAAATAACATGAAAGTTGACTCCAAAATGATTAAGAAAACAAAAACACAAGGAGGTGTGAAATTCTCTATTGACCAGTGCAATGACATGGGAACTTTTTAAGACCCTTGGATCATGTCTTAAAATAGAAGGAAAAGAAATCATCTGAAGACCAGAAGAACTACTGTAGTGAAGCTTGCTGATGATCCATTAATGCTCTGGTGCTGCTTTGCTTCCTCTAGCAATGAAAACCCTCTGTGCGTGAAAAGCATATTAGATACAACGAAATACCAGAAAATCCATGCAGGAAAAGTTCACATAGGAAGCTAAAGCTTTGTGATCATGATCCCATACATTCTGCAAAATCCACAAAGTTTTCAAACGCCTCTGAAGTCCTAGAAAATCTTAGTGTTCATTACACTTGTCTGACGTTTTCTGCTATTTTTCAAGCATACACACCCAAGTCTTTTAGTACACTAGAGACCCTTGTCTGGTAGAAAATGACCTTTTTTCATCAAATCGCCAGATGTTGCTTTCCAAATGTCTCACATCTGCAGCAGGTCATAGCACGAAAGGCTCTCTGCTCACTTCCGTACATTTCAAAGATTTGAGTCATTTATTTTTTGTATGACATGAGTTCATGTAATTGTTGCAGACATTTACATTAGAGTTTATTAACAAACCTCAGGAGCAGAAGTAGATTTTGTTTCTTACAAGCAGAAATAAATATTTGTCTTGAAATCACATATCAAGCAAATTCAAATAGCTAAAGTTTTTTTTTGTAATTTAAAAGCCAGTAAATCAAATCACATCACTTTTTAGGCAGCACCTTAACATGACCACAGTCAAACTCAAAACACTACAACAACCAGAGGTTGAAAACAATAAAAAAAAAAAAAAAAAAAAGGTTAAAATAATAAAAAGTTAAATGTTAGACAGTTAAATGTTGGTATTTCACAACACATGCTTGATATACGTAAATGGTAAGTATTTCATGCGTCCCTCATTCATCAATGTGCGCAGATGTCCATTGAGTGTCATCGAAGTATGAATAAATTATTCAAGGATCAGAAAAACCCACGCTTCATTGAATTTCTTCACTTTGACATTCAGAGCACTGGGAAGAAATCACATTGTGTCAGCACCACGGACAGCAACCGCTGCTGCCCCTCACGATGTTTTGTTTTAATTAAACAGAGTTGCATTCTCTCACAACCCACATTTCGCAAAATTTACTTGCACACATACGCACAATCTGCGCATGTTCGTGGTAGCTTAGCATCTATTACGTCCGCAAAGTACAAATAAAATCCGTGGCTGCAGATGATTACCATTACCATCTCCACTGCTGCATTCCAAAGAAGCTTCGATTATGACTAGTTAATACCGGCGAAAAGGAATCCAGTGCTGGAGCTGAACCAGATGTTACGCTGGTTGTTATGCTGCTGAATCATGACCACCAGACGTTCTCGCCTTTGGGGTTCATGGTGAAATATTGTTAAACTTATATAACCTGTGTTTTTCAACTAGTGTGTCGTGAGAGAGACTTACTCATTTTTACTAATCTAAAAACAATTACCATCACCAGGATATCAGCTCTGTGTTCATCCAAACAAGCTCTGATAAAACACTGAGTAGTTAGGAATGTGAAAGATCATAAGACCTTTTTCTTGTGCTTATTTAATTCAATTAAAGACACTTTGATAAGAATGACGGTACAACGATTTTGATTTATTTCAACTTGTGGTTTCTTCAAAATCCACACACAATATTTAAAAAAATTAGAACAGTTTATGTATGCCATTTTTTTCCCTTTGCATTTGCATACATTTGCATTTATATAACAAGTTTGTTTATCGTAAATGCAGTAAAGAGAGTGCAGGGACTTCAAGGCCTCTGAAAAACACATGGTCCATCTTCATCCACAGCTGTATTCTTACGCATCTGCCCTTCACTGTTTGTCCTTCCATCTTTTAACAGCCTGAAAAGCACTTTATCTTCTTTTTTTGTTCTTCCCACGTCGCCTCAAGTGTTGGCCACACATAATGTATTTACAACTAGACTGTTGATGCCTCCAGTGAAGCTCCACTGTGGCACAGGGCTAAGGAGCCCATCGGACTTTCTTCATTGGTCCGTTTTTGCTCTGCTGGGTCTCTCCAGTCCAGTTCTGTTGGCTGTAGAGAGGCACCGGCACCTTTAGGCATGGATTTTGGCATGACTGGATATTAGCCAGCTTCCCCCAGTTGAGCTCTTTAAAATAGGATTAGAAATGCTTACTGGCTACTTTGGAGACACTGTTACATTGGCTTTAACTTCATGCCCTCAGTTATCTGTAATAAACAGTCATGTTCTGATATTAGAGGAATAAAAACAAAATTAACCCTTCGAAAACAGTTTAATTTGAATTAGTTTTTGTTGTTGGACATTTGTTTGCAACTTTGGTTGAGTGCAACTTTAGAGGTCACAAATCATAAATAAAAATCACTCAAAAGAAAAAAAAAAGCCTACTTTTATCAAAATTACATTTTAGAAACAACAGAAGCTACCAAAAAAAAGGCTCTTTTGAAGAAAAAAGTTAATCAATCATAGGTGATAAAGAATAAAAAATATATTTAAAACATGCAGTTACTGTATTTGATACTTCATCTCCAAGACAGATTATACAGAGCATTAAACCAACCTGAGGAAGGCTTTAAGATGTATAAAAGATCCCACAGTCTTCAATGAAGAGATGATGAAGAGGGCTCAAGACAAGTTATCCACAGCAAGCAAGAGGGCTGAGGCTCCAAGTGCAGGTAGACTCAAGGATGATGAGTGTTAAAGTTTAAAAAAAAAAGAAAGAAATGGCATCAGAAAAATGAGCAAAGTTTGGATCCAAACATCAAGAAGCTGCTTCCAGCTGTGCAGCCCAGAAGCTGAAAGGTTCTGACCTAAAGTATCACCAGATGAGAAGAAAGTTGTGTTGCATTGAACTAACTTAAAAAAACAGAACTGTTGCAAAACGTTTTTTCAGTAAATTGTTGTTCAGTAAACTAGCTTGTGCAAAATAGTAATGTTGGTACCAACATGTATGTTCAAGATAAATAATTTTAGACTTTTATCAAAATTTGACTCCTGACAGTAAAACAGTAGTTAATTTCTCTTACATTCATTGAAACAAATGCTTTACTGGCTATCCCATATGAAATTTCTGATGCTGAGTCTAAAGAAAATCCACCATAATTTGTGAATTGTGTTCTCTTTCCTTCATTTGGCTGGTGTGATTTAAATCTCTGCTTTGGTTTCCTGTTTTCTTTTGCTTCTTTCAAAGCATCTGAGAAGACGCAATGATTCACATCTTACTAAAAGCAAAGTAGCAGTTATTTAGAAATCGTTATATTATTAAAAATGTTAGCTAAAGGAGAATTCCACAAAACAGAAGTGACCATCATCAGCTTTTATGAAATTGTGTTGATCTTTCTTAAAAAAAGAAGGTTAAAATGTAAGAGAAAAAGAAAAACTGAAAAAGTTTAGCTGGATTTCATTTTTTTAAGTTAAAGTCGTTTTGCCTTTTATCCAACGGTATTTTTTCAGTTCTGAAATTGAGAAAGCCTCTTTAGATCAGAGACGAAACATCTTCAACTTAAAAAAAGATTACAGATTAACTTTTCGAAAAAGCTTTTTTGCTATGGAACTGTACTGAACAAAGGAAATATTCTTTTTTTTTTCAGATTATTGCCTGAGCACCAAATCCTTTGTCAGGCTATCTGAGTATTTTTGTTACTTTATATTTTTTTCCCTTTAGTTTGGTCCTTTAACTTTTATTTCAGTGTAAAAGAAATCCAGCAAATTTCCCACCCCCAAGCAGTGTGAGAACATTTTCTTAGCTGTGGGAGCCAAATGTAGCTGTCACAGAACACACAACTCATCTAAAAGATTAGCCTTTCTGCATATTGTTTCATTTTCCCAATACCTGCAATTACCTTTACCTGAAATACTCCAGTTAAAGAGAGATCATGCATTTAATGGTGTAGGAGTGAACCTGAAACCCTTTTCAGTTCATCTCAAATGAATGCATTTTCCCTGCTGCTCTAAAGTTTTGAACATGAGCGGAGAAAAAAACAGCTGAAATGTTAAAAGTAAATAAACACAGATGATGCTGTAGGAAAAAGTTTTTTTTTTAACAAATATGAGGAAATATTGGTTTTTTTATATTCTAAATGGGAAATGCTGTTTTGAAAAGCATTTCTCAATAGAAGTCCAATTGTTTGGTGTTGCCCTTCACTCTGGTGTTAAATAGAGACAGACAGCATCTTCACATAACTCCAACATCCAACTGTGTGCGACAGGTCGTAGTGAACACTGATACGACACGTAAGGATGAAGCAGGTGAGACGCAGGCGCACCGTACGGATTTTTACATTTTTTCAGTCCCCCCAAATCCTGTCCACTGTACAAGAAGTCCGGTAGTACCAAAAACCTGCAGCACCCGTATGGCTCAAACCACTGTTTGATCAAGGATGTAGTTGCGTCATATTCATCAAAAAATGTAGACTCCTATGTAAAATCATCTGTTGGTGAATCCTATTATGTACCAAGTTTTTGGCATATAAATATTAATTCTACACTTGGTTATGTCATCCAAGCATCAGTGTCTTATCTTAAATATATTCACTCATAGAATTTTATTTTAAAGAAGAATAAAACAGGCTACATAAAAAAAAACTAGTTTATGTTAGAGAGCTATTGCCATGGGCTTATATGATTGAGAAAACTTGGATCAATGGTTATAAACCACTGTGAAGCACTCAACTCCCTTCTATATTCACAAAGATCTTGAATTCGTGTGGAGAATGTTTGATCATAATGGGTAAAAAGGTATTTTTGTTAGAAGACCTTTTCATTGTAGAGATGCTGTTAATGAGACCCCAGTCTAGACAGAGAAAAACTTTCACATTTCTTCCAAATATCCATCTCTAGCTTCATTAAGACAAGCAGAACACGGAGCATTTATGTGGAAGTGGGATATACTACGTTCACGCAGCTTGTCAATAAACAATAAAAAGTTTTTAAAGGATCAAGTTGCCCTTTAACAAATGAGCACACACATTTCAGAGTGATGCAAGTCAGAACAAATACCATATTCTGACTTAAGATACTTCTGCTGATAAAGTTACCAAAGGTCACCTCCTTCCTTTTGCACGTGTGTTTTATCTGTCAATATAAAGGAAAAAAGTAAATACAAGAAAACAGCTTCTCTAAGTTTAAATGTCATCATACTGGATTAAAAAGCTTTTTGTGGTAAATGGAGCATGAATTTAGAATTTGGTGAATACTTGGGTTGTATTTGTTTGACTGTGTAAAACTGCCACAGCCCTGTTGGACAGTTAGATGCATGTGCATGTTAAAACATGTGCATCAACAGCATCAAATCAAGACAATCAATGAAGAAGCAAAAAACACCAGCTCTGCAGCATGTATCTGACCTTTGGGGACATTGTTAGAATATACTGTGAGTTGCTTCACTCTTTTCTTCATATTTGTCAGACTTTACAGGTTTAGACAAGTGAAACAGTTGAAACATTTATTTCACAACAAATGAAAATGTTGTTTTTAGATTAGGATTGAATGTATTTATTATGATGCATATTGTGTAAAATATTCAGACTAAGGGGCTGCACGGTGGCGCAGTGGTTAGCGCTCTTTCCTCACAAGAGCAAGAAGGTTCCCGGTTCAAGTCCCGGCTGGGGGACTTAAAACAGTGCCACCAATGGGGGACCTTTCTGTGTGGAGTTTGCATGTTCTCCCCGTGCATGCGTGGGTTTTCTCCGGGTACTCCGGCTTCCTCCCACCATCCAAAAACATGCTTCACAGGTTAATTGGTTACTCTAAATTGTCCCTAGGTGTGAATGTGAGTGTGCATGGGTGTGTGATTGTGGCCCCTGCGACAGACTGGCGACCAGTCCAGGGGTGTCCCCTGCCTTCGCCCATGAGTAGCCGGGTTAGGCTCCGGCAACCCCGTGACCCCGAAAGGGATAAAGCGGTTTGGAAAATGAATGAATGAATTCAGACTAAAACTGTTAAAGCAGTATCTGCACTAAGGTCTCTTTTTTATTCTACATTTATTTATACATGTATGCATGTATTTTCTCCTAAGCTAATGAACGGTTTGTTTGCATTATAACACATTTGATATAACTTATCTATTTTGCTATTTTCCTGAAATGCTTTTTACAGACACCACTTTTATAAATGAGACTTATTCCAATCTTTTAATCATTCACACTTCCTTGGACTAGTATCATCAACACATAGAAAATGATTTCTTTCTTTTCTTATGTCACTTTGGTTCTCCCTGCTTTCTGGCGCGCTGCAGAGTCTGTTTGGATTCACACTTTGACTCCACTTCACTTATAAGTGACCGCCATCTTTGTGCTTTCTCGTTCTGTCGGCACAAGTCCAGGTGGGATTTTACATCTGCCAAATGAAACATGTTGCGTTCAGACCAAACACGCCTGATCAAGTAGCATGATCAACCTTAGCTGACCACAGACCTATGAAGACCGGTGGTGCCTTGTCAAAAGACTTTTGCTTTGTGAAAAGGAAACTTGGTGTGTATAAAACAGTAACGGAAGCTTTAGGACTTTAAGGAAAGCATGTGTGCAACGCACTCATTCACATTCAGTCATTCACATGCAGCAAGATAAGGCCCAGTTTCTTCGTAATCTCTAAGGAAATAAAACAGCACCAGGACACACCATCACTGCTTATCAGCCAAATGTGGCCACGTTTTTTATTAGCTCCTGAGATTTGAATGTGATATAATTGATACTTTTTAAAGTTGTGCTCTGAATAATATAAAGTCCAGAATCTGAGAGACAGACATTGGCAGCATGGCGCTCTTAGGTGTGACATTTGATGCAACACTCAGTGATTTTGATCTTTGAGCGTCGTTCTTTAAAAGAAGAGAAGAAGAGGCTGAAAACATGACGGTGATATCGGCTCCAGTGCAATGTTTTCTCTAATGTTTTGTGTTTGAGCAAACACAGAAACTCACTGAGCGTTCCTTCAACACCATGAGGAACACTGAAGGATCACTCTGGAGTCACATCTATATTTCAACTGGGTGACATTTTTAAATCTGAACAAGTCATGTAGCTTTTTAAAGGAATCAAACTAAACCACAAATTTTCATCAAATTATCTAGTAATTTGGAACAACAACAACGATGAAGACTTTTTTCTGGGAGTGGGTAGTGCTCCTGCTGTGGTGTGGGGGGGGGCATGCTGCGGTCTGGGGGGGGTCATGCTGTGGTCTGTGTGGGTGTGGGGGGGGGGGGGGGTCATGCCGTGGTCTGGGTTCCCTGCTGAAAATCAGAATGTGCCCCCCCCTTGCACACCCCCACTGTGGTGCTCAGTTCAGGTGGCCTCAGAAATATCCAGCATCCAAAGTTAGTAATAAAGTATTAAAAGTTCCCCCAGTTACACAACCACCCACCTTTCCCTGCAGGAAGTTCAGTAGAAAGCAAGGGAGAGCAGCAGAAATGGGGGTTCCCCACAAGTCTGGTAAACATAGAGCGACCAGGCTCCCACTGTGGGCGTTTTAAAGAGGCCCAGCGCTCAAGAGCAAGAACCAGAACCAGCACCACAGGGAGACGGACACCCACAGGCTCAGATGTGATGTGATCCTCGACTCATGGTCTTGCCAGAGAATTTAGGGATCTGTCTCCCTGCGTGAAGAGAGGACCGCCGGGCCCAGGAAGCCAGTACTCAAGGGGCATGTCTATCGCAGCTGGGGGGCTGGTTCTCCCCACCAGGGATGGAGTAGGGGACAGTAGATCAGAGGCCCCACCTCTCTTGAATAACTTAATAGTTTTCTCCTCTCAGTTCCTTCCAATCTGAAGAGTGCAGGTCTCAGTGTGAGAACAAGGACATTTATCTTCTGGTGTTTCAGTTATTTAGTTTTTAAACAACCTGTGACCATATTTAAAACATCTGCTTTTTCAACTTTTAATGTATAAAGGTTCATTTGTGTATAATAATTTTTCTGATCATATTGTTTCTTCTCATTAGAAATTGAATCATTTTATTACGTTTTTACTTTGTCAACAGTAATTATTAACTTGTGTCGCTGCTCTTCTTGCATTAAGCAAAACACAGTCAATGTAAGTATACCACATGTGTGCTTTATCCACACTAAAAGTGAGGCAGTAAACTCGAAGTTTGCTTTTTTTCATCTATACAAGATATCACCAAATGGCGCTCTGCAGTCCACATCAAACCGAAAAGCTATTCTCTCCACTCTGGTAGTATTTACCGCACGGTGAAAAAAAAATATCTCTGGCGGACTTGTGTATAAGCGGCGCAAATATCTCAGTGCAACAACTAAATAAGCGATTATAACGGTTTCCATCATTTATGCCGCAAAAGGAATGGTATCCCACAATTCCTTGCGCTGCCAGATCTGACAGCGGGCCTGCAATCATTTCAAAATAAACCAGGCAGGCTCATTACATTGATCACAATGAACCAGTAAATCGCTAAGGACATGTGGGGGGGATAGCGGGAATTCAAAAATAAATGTCAAAAAATAAAATACCGTTTATCTTCCAATAGTAGCCGGGATGTACAGTTATGAGAATATTAGCAGGTTATGAGAGGAACAAAACATGTTGCCTGGCAACCATGAAATAGTTGAACATGATTCACTGCAGACGTTGGATCTCCAGAACGTACAGCAGTGTCTGGGTTCTCACAAGTTCATCTCCAACCAGTTCCGGGTTTCTTGGAAAGAACAAAACTGAAGGGGAGTGGACATGGCAAGCTCCAAGATGAGGAAAGTGGATGGACAGATCTTTTTTGATTTCTGGATGACAGAGACAAATTTCTTTAAGTTGATTTCATCGACAAGTTGATGAGAAACTTCAAAGATTTGTCCTGGAAAGACACCTTTTGCTGATCGAGAGTCCAGAGTTCATCAGAGACGCCAGGGAATTTTCAAGTGTACATTTTTTATGATTTGATTTTCATTCTTATCCATTCGGGTTGTTTCCAGTTTCATCATTTGTTTCTAACACATAGGAGACAGCACATACATTCAAATGGACGCATCCAGCTTCTTAACAACTGCAGCTCACTTATCTGCATAGACATCACACTCAGGAAGCGTTTAGAAGCATGTGATCATTTTTCTGATCGTGGCTAAAAAATGTGCCCGAGGCTGCTTACTGTATCCTTATGAAAGTAGCTCTGTTTGGATCTACTCATAACTGTGAGTCAGCATGCTTTGTAATGAACTATGTCAAAACGAACACCAGTCGCAGATGAACATCTTTATGTTTGCATGAGAACAGCATTAACCAGATTCAAACCCAGAGTCAAGCGGTCAAGCGTCAGAGCGGTCACATGCACATTTCTCCCACTAAGAAAGTAGAGTGAATATGTCTAAAATGATTGTTTTTGCTTATGTTCAATCCATTATCACTCCAAATTAAGATTGAAATTGTACATTGCTGATCATTTAGTCATTATTTTCCACATGTTTAATCTCAGGGTTTATGGTGATTTTGGTCTTAAACATGAGCCACGCTGGTGTAAACAGATAAGCTTTCTATCACTCACAAACACCCATGCACAAGAAATGTTCAATGCCTCTTTAGTTGTTTAAAACATGTAAATGTTGCTTTAACTGTTAAGACAGCGGGAAAGAAAATGTCAAAGGGAAAGAAAAACTTGCACTTTTTCCAGACCAAAGCACCTTCAGATTTTATTATTTTTGAACATTATTTCTGTTTGTTGCAATGCAAACCTGAAGTCGTCCCTGTTTGCTATTATAAATGGGTCTTAACCTCTCATAAGCTCTCATTTGATTCTCCTTTTTATTTTTCTTAGTTATTTGGGCTTAGTGCAACCTGGTTGGTATGAAAACTAATTATCTTTTTAAAGTATGTAATTTTGGAGAAAAATGATGTTCATGCATGTGTACACCGGGTCTCAATCTCAATAAAACACAATAAAGTCAACTTTGTGTAATATGGTGTAAAACTGTTTATTCCCACCCAGAACGGAGCAGCTTCCTTTTCTTACTGCTTTTGCATGTATTAATAACCAACACATTTTTGATTTTGATTCGAACACACACAGCTTGTGCCACATTTGAACATTTTTACCCAACATTTCTTCCTACTTTCCTCCACTTAACTTTGCCTGTTGATACAACAATTTAACACTGAATTGCGACTTGCCCACAAGTTGACATCTCTAAATAACAAAATACAAAACATTCACAATAAAAACAAAAATCTCTCGGAGACAGCAGTGCGTCTCAGGGTTTTGGACCAGTACATCCTCATTTTTGGTAATCGGACACAGGACATCAAAATACAGGCACCAAAAAATAGTAAACCTCATCTACTGATGTTTTGAGTAGATCTCCATTCCTGGTCAGTGACATGTCATCAAATCAGTCAGAAATTATTTTGATCAACTCTTTATCAATATACTGATCAAAATAGTTTAGCGGGGTCCAGCTGTTTTTGTTGTGCTCTGTTTCATCTTCATGTTCATACTCCACAACATTTGGCATCAATGGAGTAGCCCACCAGCGCATCCACATCCAGCATAACTAGAATCAGAATAAAAATAGTAGTTATTGTAAAATAAATTACACATTCACACTTGAATCTGAGCAGATTTGTATATCAAATCTGAAGATTTACCTACATGAATAGCAAAAATAGGAACAATATCTTGGACTGTTCCTGGGGACCTGGTGCTGGCACTTCTGGGCAATCACACACACACTTCTGTAATCATCCTCCAATGTGATTAACCCTTTTATTTCCCCCTTTCTTTTGTGCCCTTATCCTCCCATCTCTAACACTCCATTCTCTTCTTTTGTCTTCTTCTTTTCCGTCCAGTCCAACAAAAAAAGACCTGCAGGCAAAGTCAATATAAATAAAGTTGAGTCTATAATACAAAAGGGGTTTATGCAAACATGCAAACTTGCTATTGTAACAGTAAAATCTGTCCAACACAAGAGGCCTTCACCTCTGATCTCTTTGCTCAGCTGACAGGACATAAAAAAAGTGGACGATGCTCTCCACCTCCATTGGGTCACGATGACATGGTGTCAAGATTTGTGTTGCATTTGGAGCATGGATTGGGAGAATCAATTTAGCAAGCAGGATTTAAAAAATACTTATTAGCGTGTACTTTCTAGTTTGCCTTTTTTTTTAGGCTAGACAACATGTTTAATACATCAGAACAGCTCTTCACACATCAATACTTAAGAAAATAAGAAATAGTTTACTGACGAGCTGTTAAATTCAATAATTTAGATTTGGAGAAATGTTTCTCTTCATGCCAGTAGATGTTTTGATGTGTTTTGCTATTTTTAATATGAACAGGTCAGCAGTGTCCACGGACATATTTTATGTCGTTATTGCAACCAAAGTAGGAGATAAGGTTTCCTTATTTCCCCAAAGCTGAAATGTCCAGGATGTTAGAGCAGAGTCATCATTGTTCGGGGGGGTTAGATCACTGCTTGATGAAAGACTGGGTGTTCAGGTCTGTCACTTTAATCTATACAGCCAGCTTTTCAGAAATCCCTCTTTGCATACGATGACATTTTTGATATGGCCTGGAGGTAGGCTGAATAAGTAATAGGTAATAGCTTCTTACAAGTCTGTGTTAAACGACAAATAGGACGCAATGACTTCGTCTTGTGTCCTTTGCACAGCTTTGCATGAAATTGTGGACTGGATCAATACTTCTCCTCAGATTTGCTCCTTTCTCCTGACCGTGAGGATGCCTCTGCCCACAGCTCTTGATTTGAATAACAAGAAGCTACAGTACTAAGTTGGCCATTTTCCAGATTGAATTGAAACCATTTGGCATTACTGTGAGTAGATAAGGACAGCAATGATGTGGAAACGCTGGGCTTTTGTCCACCAATGCTGCACTTTCTTCTTCTTCAATTATTTGGGGCAATTATTTAAAGATGCAAATATTCACTTACACCTTGCAGAGAAAAATGAAATAATTTACAGTTCAGAGATCAAAACAGATCAAAGAGAAGGTGGTGATTGAACAATTAAACAAATTTTGTCACCACTGGAGTTTTGGTGGGACAACATGTATGATTTTTTCATTACTTAATTATTTTAATGTCCTTCTTGCAAAAAAAAAAAAAAAAAAGTAATTGAAGTCCAGATCGCTGGTTCTTACTTTAATGAATTCAAGTAAATTCAAATTCATTGCAGGGATTCAAATCAATCAAGTGAAGGAAACCACATTTGTAGGAGTAATAATAGATGAAAAACACTGTAAATCACATATCAACTGCATTAAAACAAAAATATAAAAAATAATAGCATTGTTTTATAAGGATAAATAGTCAATAGATTAAAAAAAATAAATATCATTGATTGTTCCAAATCTGAAATACTCTATAGAAAACTGGGAAAAAGCAAACAAGACATGCATAAACTCTATATTTATACAACAGAAACGAGCAATAAGAATAATCACGGGAAGTAACAGCAGAGACCCACTACACCACTATTTATGGAGCGCAAAATATTCAAATTTAAAGACTTCGTATGTCATTCCATTTAAAAACTAATGTAGGCAAGGTAAGTTTCTTTGTTTCGCACATTTCGTGTGCAAAGACGATTCAAAGAGCTTTATATAAAACATGAAAGAAAGAAAACAAAAGAAAAGTCAAAGGTGTGATCGTTACAGTAACATTTAAAGAAAGTTAAAAAGAAGTGAATTTAAATCGAGCATAAACTATGCAGATGTAAACTTTTGAATCCAAATGAATCAAATGCAGCTGAGAACCGGTGGGTCTTTAACCTGGATTTAAATTCTCTGAGTGTTTCAGCTGATCTAAAGCTTTCTGGAAGTCTGTTCCAGATCTGTGGAGCATAGAAGCTGAATGCAGATTCTCCATGTTTAGTTTGGACTCTAGGAACTGAAAACAGACTGGATCCAGATGAGCGGAGAGGTCTGGCTGGTCTATACTGGGTCAGGAGGTCAGTCATGTACTTTGGTGATGAATCATTCAAAGCTTTCTAAACCAGTAGCATAACCTTAAAGTCTATTCTCTGGCAGACAGGCAGCCAGTGTAAAGACCTCAGAACTGGACTGATGTGGTTCTACTTTTGTGGTTCCTGTGAGAACACGAGCAGCTGAGTTCTGAATAAGCTGTAGTTTCCTGATTGATTGTTAATGTATAAAGCATATTACGGAAGTCTGCCATATAACATATAAAAAAAAAGTTTTAAAAATTAATAAAGAACTGCTCAGACAATATGAATTACAGGAATGTTGGGAACAGGTTATAAAAAAAAAATCAAATATATTTGGTGTATTTTCTTTGCTTTTACCTTTTGCATTTTTATTTTAATGATTTATTTTTGTTTTAGCTTTTGTTGCTTTTGCCCAGCCAGTTGATGTATTTATGTGGTATAACAAAGAAATGTATTTGAAAAAATTGATTGGTTTATTCATTCAAATTCAAGATACGTCATTAATCCCAGGGAGGGTTAGGTAGTAAGGAGGTAGTTAAATGGGGCAGAGATGAGTTTTCTTTGTCCCCTTTCATTTTCACCAAAAACTACAATATTATGTAATTTATTGTTGTGTGCTATGAAAATGATATAAATGAATAAAAAAATAAAGAAAGAAAAGTAATGTTTTCAGAATAGCAAAAACAAGAAAAAAATTATTTAAAAAGTTGGCAGAACTGAGCTTCATTTGAGAATATCAGCCAGCAACAATCAGCTGCATAAACCCATGTCCCAGCAGTAAATTATCTAAAACAAAAATGCCAAAATGTATTGGAATAATCATTTTTTACAGACATCAGGTAATTGTATTTTATTTAGCTTTAAATTGCATTTTGTAGACTGTATTTTTTCTGTTCTGCCTTTATGCGAGATGATTAGCAAGTCCCATCTGCAAGACGTGATTCGGCTCTCTGCAGAAGTGATGCAGACTCATTCATCTGTGAGTTAAAGAAAGATTTGGTTTTGAAATAGTTGCACAAAGTCTCTGTCTATCGTGGTGAGCTCCTGTAATGTATATGTCTCTGAAAGACCTGCAGACTTTGGTAGCTTCAGGATCTGCAAAGCAACATGGCCACACATCTTTCATCAGGTTATAATAGATACTAGCATGCTTTGGCTCAGCTGTCCTCTCACTCCTTTTTTTGTCATCAGTGTGCTGACAATTTCAGCTCTTGGACAATAACATCATACCGTTATCATACCCGACTTGTTCTTAGTTCAACTTCTCCACTTAGTAAAACAGAATTATTTTTGCATCATTTTTAGTCCTACAGCATTACACAAGTACACTGGAATGTATCTTTAAAATATACCAAGAAGGTAATTTTTAAAAAAGGTAATGTGTCATTTTTGTGATGCAAGACACAGATGGAAAAAGATCAAATCTAAATTTCACAAAAAAGGATCACATTTTAAAAACGGGAAGTCCTCAAAATGAAGAGTAAAGATAATACATGTGTTTGGACAACACAACAAAAGAGTACATTTACACTTTATACAAATAAAATAGCTCAGTGATACGGCTGAAACATCAATGTTAGAGATACATTTAGAAATGTTTGAAATTGTAGTTTTACACATTACTGTTGTGAAGACTAGAACATCATAGATGAGGACTGTATGAGGGGAGCAAAGGTCATGCTCACTGCTATGAGAGCAATGTGAATGAATTATTACAGAAAAGTGCATTGAGGTTTTACAACTGCCTTCCTTTTCTCAAATATTCATTCATTTTTCATCAAGTCAATACAGAAGCAGACCTGATCTATCTTTTATTCATCTCAGGCATGAAGGACCTGATTTTCCCTTTTTGTTGCAGCTACTATGATCTTTTTTGTATTTGACTGTCAATACATTTAATCAAAAACTCTCAGAATGAATTCCATTAAATTCATTGTTTATTGGTCAAAACAGTTAGTTTTTATTTGTTCAAGCAATATGATTCTTGATATACTTACAGCACAAACTAAGGACTTCTAGCTGCGGATGGCAGTACGATGGTCTGTCATAGAAAACCCCCACATGCAGGTACTGGTTGCAAAATCTGCTGGTGCCCAAACTTGTTAACAACAGGTTGTAAGTCATTTTATTCTGAGTTTAAAAGCTGACTTATTACATTGAAGTCAACAGGAATTGCAAAATTCCGTCTTTCATGGTTTGTATCAAATGTAAGATCAAGTGATTGAGAAAGGCTCCACAAAGAATGAGGTTTTTAGCTGGTGCTGTCGGTAAACTCCAAATCAGTGCAGTTATTTCCCAAAAAACAGATGGGAAAACCGAGTTGTGTTTAAATAGGTAGTTTTACTTCCGCCAAGCATCAGTGCTGCTTTAGAACTGTGAACGTCTGTTTTTGACACTTTGAAAAACCTCCGCTGCCTGCAAGTTGAAGTTTGTTGTTGGCACATGCACGTCAAAGCAGATCTGTGTCTGGAATCATATCCACAGACATTTCTGTTCTGTTTAAGCCATGAATGTGCCAGCATTAATTTGCATTCCTAGAACAAACCCTAATGCAAGAAACTCATCCTATTGGTGGTGTGGTGATTGTAAACTGCTGGTTGACTTTTTTCTCATGTGCGGTACAGTTGGTATAGTAACAGCACATGGCTCCACTGGATCCCCTGTCTTTATAGCGGAAAGGTGGAGCCTTTGACAGCAGCTTTGCATGCATGACTGGGTCTTTGTGCCCACTAGCTGTAATGTGTGTAGCTGCTCACTGAGTGGTGGTGAATCACTGTCCCCTGCAAAAGTGTGTCACCTGCTAAGTAGCCTCAAGCCCACACAGTTATAGACCTCTTTTGTCTTTCTGCTTTGCTCTAGAAAACGGGCAGAAAAGCTTCCTGCATAACGGTTCAAATTTGAAACATAAATGCTAAGACACTCCTGCAATACTTTGTGCATCTCAAGGGGTTAGTAAATTTCTTGAAAGAGAATGAAAACGGCATGCTCTGTCTGCAGGGAGGTGGTTGACAGCGACAGAGAACAATGAAAGTCTTGATTTGACAGTCTTGATGTTTTCATCAGTGACGTGTTCAAGATGATTTTATTATCCACCATGAAATCTTTTCTGTTAAAAGATCATTATGCGCTATGCAGATCAGAAAGTAAGAGCGCTACAATGAGATGAAGCATAACTGTGCATGCTGAAAACCTGTGCATGAATTTCCTCGGAAACAACTTTTGCTCTTCTTCATGACTCTTCTGTCTTGTTTCATTCACCCTCTTTACTGTTACCATCAGATTGTTTGACTGATTTAATGATGTCACACTCCAAGACTCATGCAGACACCAGAAATGGTTTTGAAGTTTCCACAGACACGTCTTCTGCTTTCATAATGCTTGTCTGCTGCACTCTGCTTTCATCTGGTAATAGGTAGCAACAATTACCAGCTATTAGAAGTCAAACAGAGGCTTTACTCAATGTGTTCATGCTCATGTTCCACATGTCATCCAAGTAAACAGAGAGCTTCTATAATTTATGTGGCAAAAACAAAGACTTCATTTCTCCTTCTGTCACACTTTGCCCTCAAAGCCGTCAACAAAGTCACAGGCAGTAAATGAAAGGAGGACTGATTAAACAGATTCATGGAATAACTGTCAATATATTAACTTGGCCTTGCACAAATGTTCGTCTTTCATTCACACCAAGGCACCTCCTGAGCCAATGAGATAAAAGCCTCCATCTTTCCAAGAGCCAATCAGCAACACTCCGAGGAGACCAAAGCCAATTAATCTCTTTGGTGACATGAGCTTTGGAGGAATAGCCCGGTTAACTCCTGGTGGCGTGCTGAGGCTGGATCAAAACTGTGCCGCTCTACTTTCATCTCATGAGTCAAAACCCACATTCCCCGTGGCGAAGAGAACTTTTGAGCGGTTTTGTCTCCATTTGAAACTGCACCTGTTTTTTCAAGCGCTAAAAGGAAATTCTGAATCACTTCAACAATCTTTTGAAGAATTTCCTGTCAGAATAATCTATGCAAAGGAAGCTAGCAAAGACTTTTTCATGGCTTTTATTTTTTTTTTCAACTGTGATGACATGCTAGCCTAACTGGCACTCCAGTTTTTCTACTTTTTAAATCCAAAAGGAGAAAGTTGGGCTTTTTCAACAACCTCTTTTGTTCCCAATGTCATGTGTAGTCCTTCTCTTCAATTCCAGCTTTAAAAAAAAAACAAAAAAACAAGAAAATATTTCTTCAAATGAAACCTAAAGTATTGTCAAAAGAGAATATCCACCATCACTCACTTCTAACAGTTTCATCTTACTGGGTTTGCAGATTTTTTTTTCTGAAAAATGAATGCATGTAATGTCATGCATTATCATATATGTTAATAATACATGCTAAATCATGTTGTACCTACCATATGAATAAGCAGAAAAAAAGTCTGTGATGTGAATAAGTCTCAAACATAAATCAGCATAAAAATCCAAAATTTATGCTGATTATTTTCATCAGAAAAGTCATTTACTTAAATCAAGTATAAAAAAAAATAAAGAAAAAATATATACATTTTTTTTTTGTCAGAAAAGCCATTTATTTAAATCAGGAATAAAAATAAAAAAATGTGTGCAGATTATTTTATTTGCAATCATTCGTCATGAATCACTCTTTAGGGAACCAAGACAGGTGATTTGATTAGAGCCTTTGTCCAAGACGATAGTTCATCTTCAGCTGCCTGATTAACAGCCGTCCTGGTTTAAACAGAGTTTCTAAAGTTCTCCTCGTTGTTATGACTGCAGGCTTTGTTTGTCAGATCCATTGACCTCATGCTGATATCACAGCAAGGAAGTTGAGCTCGAGTTGTCTGCAGGGCAGAAATCGCTGCTGAATATCAGGGTCAAAGTTGACCTAAGAGTCAGTGGTAGATCCCAGGCGTCATTTTTCTTGAAATCACATTTGACTCTTATTTTGCATCAATTAAAGGCTCAGACATCCGTGATCACGCACTTCTCAGTCTTTTATGCTGGTGGTGACCATTGGCTTGGTCAGGTCTTGTGGACAAATTCGTTTAACGTAGATCCTGAAATTCAGCACCCATGTTCTCTGGATCTGCTTTTTCCACTTCAGTAGCCGGGCGTGCTTTGCCAGTTCAACATACATTTTTGTGAGATGATCATTAAAATAAACAGCAGTCCCTTTCAAGAGTTTTCTCTGCTTCATCAGAGCTATTTTGTGCTTTGGTTCACAAACCTGATAAGGATCGCTGGTTTATCTGACTCCTTTCTCCTGGGAAGTGGGTGTCAGATCTCGATGGTATTTAGATCCAGAGAAATCCCTTTAGAAGTGAAGAATGATCCAACTTGACTCTCCACATTCTCGCCTGATGCCACTGCAGCCCCGCTGTGCTAATGTTTGCTGCGCCAGGCCTAGTCCAGGATTTGAGTTGAAATCACGTGAGAATGATATTCATTCTTAATTGTTGATCCACATCATTCGTTCTTCTTTTCCAGGAGGTCAAGCCAATTATCCGTTGTCCATTTCTTACTCTTTCTTGTCTGAATTCCTGCACAAGTTCCAGCAGAGGTGTCAGCTTCAAGCTCGAAGAGTGGAAGACTCTTAAAAAGAAGTTCCGGTCACATAGCCCTGCGCTAGCCTAAATGCCAGCTGGTGACCGGATCAACTGAAACTCGCACCACGAACACAAAATTACTGATATTAGTGTCTCTTAAAGTTTATATATTGTATGAAAATTATTAACATACTTTAGAGAAAATAAAAGAAAGCATATGGTCACCATACATTATTCAATAGTTGATCGCAACAGCATGACAGTAAAAAAGACATGAGTGATTTTAGCGTTTCTTTTTGCCTGTTTGGTGAATTTGATCATTTTGAAGACTGGGTTGAAACAGAAGAAAAAGAAGAAGAGAACCTAAGAATGAGGAGATGAGACATGAGGAGGTGACACCTAAGGAAGGGAACTATTTAAACTTTGGACTTTGTTTCTTTGAAAAAAAACATTAGCTTCTTTGTCTGGGGTAAAAACAAGCACTGAGAGGTTTCCCTCTTAAATTATGTTTCTTTTTAGCATACATCCATTGCAGCAGTCAAGTCGGTGCCAGCTCTGCAGCTGTTACCATGACAACGCGTCACACCACATATCAAATAGTTTGCTTTTTGTGAAAAAACGTTTTTAACCTAAAAAATAAGAAGGCATGAAGTGCTAATACTTGATTTAATATTTATATCTTTGATACTGACCATGGTAAAATGGGATATTGCCCTTCCAGGTGTCCATTATCAGAAATTAATTCACAGAAACAACCATGCGACGTTATCAGGCATCAGTTCTGATAACGAACACCTCACCGGGGCATTATCCCTTACATCACAGCTAATGGTAATGGATTAAAAATGAGATAAATGTGATTAAAAAGGAGCGAATTTATCTGTTTTAATTGCACTTTATGCAATAATTTGACATCCCTAGACTTAATTGTTCATTTTCTCGATAAAACAAGTAAAAAAAAAAAAAAAAGTTTACTCGCTGTGGCTATATCTTTTTTATTTACATGACAAATGTAATACTCTAAAAATACTAGAAAAAATTGTCTAATACATTTAGTTTCTTAGAAACGTCCCGTGGTTTCATTTTCGTGTGGTTATATCCATCCATCCATCCATCCATCCACCAAATTAATGGACTTCGTATGATGCATCATCCGTGTCATCCTTTACCAAAGTGACACAAAGCTGCTTTTCTTTGTGTTAATCAGCTGATTGCTTAAACACTTCACAACTGCAAAGTGTTGCTCATTGGCACAAAGCTATTTCTCTCAGTTCAAGTCTGTTGGAATTACAGAAATTGTGTAAACAGTTGAAGAGTTACAGTAGTTGAAAGAATGTCAAAAAGGGTTTAATTGCAGAATCCAAAACTAATTGAAAAAAGATGAATAGGCTAAAAAGTGCTATACATCCCACAATAAATGCTTACAATTAAAAGCTTAAATTGTGAACACACTGAAGATTCGTGTGCCAAAACACATGAAAGAGAAACTGTAAGGAATCTCCATATTCTAAATCCTGCTCATCATTCAAAAATGTTTTGCAATGATCATTTCACTGCTGATCTCATTTATGCCAATATGCAGCACAGACACTTTATGAATAGTCATCTTTTTAGTGTCCTCATCATCTTCTAGGACACCCCCCATTTTCATTTTCATTTGTAGAATGACAGAAGGGCTGCACATGAAGGTTAAGCAGTCATTGTTCTTTGTGTGTACAGTCAACTGGTTATGAACTCCTCTGTATTTCAAGATATCAAGATGCAAATGTGAGGCCATCTGTGCAACAGCTAAGGTTCAATCGTGTAAAGAGACAATGAGTTTAAAAAAAAAACAGCCAGTCCAGAGCTTTGTCTGATTGAGATGCTGCACTATGTTTTAAAGGGAGTTTTTGGATTAAAGTGTGCCCTCGAGCCTCAGGACGGCTACCTTCAGGTCTCAGCATCTTGTGACGAGAAAGCAAGAATGTCTCCAGTTTTATAATGATCACATGAAGATTATACTTCTGCAAAGCCATTGCTGAAAAAAAAAACAAACAAAAAAATAGTTTTTTTCATTAAATACAGTGCAAATCTTTTAGAGTCTCCTAAGGTTAGCCCTTATATAAATGAAAGGCTGTGGAGTTTACAGCAGAATTTCAATGTGCAGGTTTTATGCAGGTCATGTTGATAATTATTCATTGAATGTAATCAAACTTAATTTGATTACATTCAATGAATTCAATGTGTTGTGAGTTAACTGTATAAATAGCCTAAGTGTTAAAAAAAAATCTATTTTTGATTAAGAGCAATTATATTGTCAAGAAGAAAGCATCATCTTCTTCTGTTTATTTTCAAATCAATTAATAGAATTAAAATCTCAGAGAGATCGATATATTTATGTATTTTTATTTGGCCTTATTATTATTAAATGACAAAAAAATTCTCTTCAGGAAATGAAAGGCAACTAATATGTATCTAGAAGAGTTCCTAAGTGGACAGGACAATGTTTTGACAGGACTTTAGCCCCCTGATAACTGAACATAACACATCTGCCTGCTCCATTTGTCTATCTGGACAGAGTGCATAATCCTACATGTCTCATTGCCAAATGAGCCTCACTCTTAGTTTGATTTATGAAAGTGAAAGTGACAGAGGGTGTAATGGAGCCGGCGTGTTGTCGTCTTACTTCCCAACAGCATTCTCGCATACTTTACCTCCGTTTGCTACCAATCAGGACCCTCTTCACCTACTCTTTGTCTTAGACTAGACCTGAAGTTAAGAGGGTCACAACTTTAGGAGATAATCTTAAGTCTCATCTTGTTGACTTGTCAGACAAAGTAGGTCAAGGATAAGGGCTTAAAAAAGACAGGGGAAAAAGGAGAACATTTGTTCAAATAGAGACAGTGGCTCAAAGCTCTTGGTGGGATTTGCTACCAAAAAGATCAGAAGCCCTTTCTGTGTGGAAAACAAACAACTCCATCCCAACTCTCCTCTCCGCTCTGATGAAAATTGTGTTTTTAACATGTTCTAGTGGCATTTTTCTGATAATAGAGGACATACTATTAAGCTCAAAATTGCATTTCTGTGTATTTGCTGCTCCGCCCCATCCTGATGCATCCACTTACAGACAAATAGATCCATGAAAGTCTTTGTTGTTCTCGTCTGGGTAGGAATCTGGATCAGAACTGCACGGCTAGATTGCTCTGATATTGATATTGCACTACTGATGATACTGACATCATCAGCTAGAGGGGGAATTTCTACATCTTATCCTAACCCTAAACAAAAAGTATTGAGGATTTTAGAAAAAAAGTGGAAAAAAATGTAATTGTTAGGGTCAACTGTTAAAATAAAATGTATTTTATTCTTCTGGTTCTGGATGTTGATCTCTGCAGCCAGGTCTTCTTGTGTTACGTTGGAGGTGTGAGGGGCTGTAAGCTAGTGAGACAGCATGTAAACAGAGAGCTCTCAGCAACAGGGAGGAAAAGGGAGCTGGGGTGGCTCTGTGCCAACAGTCCCTCTCACAACTCAGAGGTGAATTTCTAGTGACACAGGGTTTTGATTTTGGTTGAAAACAGCATTACCATAATTAAAAGACTACTGGAAACGCTCCAATCCTTTTTGAACATTATTTTTGTTGTATTTGGCTTGGTTGTTCTTTTATTGTTTGCTATGACTGCTTCTGATGTTTGAAATAAACTAAACTGAACATTTCCACAACAGCAGAGATTTTTCAAGAACATTTTCTTCTTTCTGTATTTCAGGATGGATGCCTAAAGAGGGACACTTAATAATGTATGGACATTTTAGAATACAAAAAATAGGGTTTTACATCTTTTTTTTTTAATTACATTTATCTTTTTTCATGTTACCGGTAGTCGTAATACTTTGCTTATTTTTTGTGTGATAAAAATAAAAACTTACCTGTTACTTATGCATTTCTGGTTGCTAAAGCTAGCAGTAGCAGTGAGGCTTTAGCGACAGCAGCGAGACTGACTCATTGGGTGGTTCTGCAAACCTGAATCCCTGTGTCCAGCCCAGTACATCTAGTTTGTCCAGTTGCACAAGCACAGCCCTGTTGTCCCAGTTGTCCTGTGGCAGGACGGCTGGGTCAGACGGGGTGTCTCAGTTCCAATCGAGGAGGCTTGGGAGCCAGCCCGGGCCTCAATAAACGCTGTCACTGGCCGGAGGCCCTTCGCCGGGGACTCTGCATGCAGCTAACCCTGCAGAGGCTGTCTGCGCTGGCAGGCATGCACTCAGTGTAGTTAAACACACATGTGCAGTGACACGTATTGGAGGATGTTCAACTGGCTGGTCTGCATGTCAGTCCAGTGACGTACTTCATGGTGAGGATGATTATTGTTGACAGGTTTTAAAAAATTGATATTTATTTATTTTAGAATGCCCGCTGTCTACCCACATGTCCTTTTGAGTACCTCTGTGCAGCACCATGCTACATGAAAGAAAACCAAATGTACGTATTTTGGCTCATGGCCATAAACTTAAAAAGGAATCTTCTGTGGAAGACACCGTTCAACCTTTGAGTAAGTAAACGATCTTAATCAAAGGTTTCTAGTAGCCTGTTACTGTTCTGTTGCTGCAACAACCCGAACAGACAAAATTATTTTCTTATTTCTTTATTTCTTTCTCGTTTCTGAAGTTTTGTTTTGATTTCTAAAATTTAATTTATAATTATATTATTTGTTTTGCTTCTCTAATCGTCATTGTTATATTTAAATTGTTTTGTGTCAAGGGATTTGTGAATGTGATTTGCACTTCAGGGCCACCGTACAGGGCAGAGCCTTACAGTTTTTCAAGACTCACAAATTTCAATTTCCTTTAACTGAAGCAAACAAGCTGTATGAAATAAAATCTTTACACTAAATTGTTTAACTAATTCATCTTTTTAATCAATACAAACTAAAGACAAACATGTGAACGTATTTTCCAAATTCCCAAGAAACAAAATGAAAAAAGTCCTCCTATTCTTTTTATCTCTTCCTGATTTCCTCTCGTGACCTTCCCCAGATTTTTTTGCTCATGTCCTCCTCTGACAGGCTCCGCCCACCCCAACCTTTTCACCTGTCCTTCACTTGCTTGTTACTCTGTTCACTTCCTCCAGTATTCATGTAAGCCGACACAAAAAAAAGAATCAATATTTATATTAAAGAAAACGTTCTATCTGTTTTAGTCCAACAAACAAATGTGAACTTTATTCCCATCTGTGTTTTAATAGTCATTTAAATATGCTTTTTTTGTCTGCTGGATAATTTCTTGGCAAGGCTACAATGGTTCTGACTTATTTGCTGCACTTGATAGAGTCCATGGTTCCCCTCCATCTACTGAGTGACAGGCAGAATTTCAACTGCCAATATTTGAGTTAGGATAAAATGATGCAAGTAACTGAGTAAAGGAAATGTCATCAGTAGCGTCCCTGCTCATTAAAATACTAATGAAGCAAAAGAAAAACAGAAAACATGTTTATAACCCATAAAAAGAGCAGAAAATACAAAGTTTAGGACTACAGTGTTTCCTGACATAGACACAGATCCACCCAGTCATATTTTGTAGATTCGTCTAAAAAAGGCTTCTTTTTCTGCCCATTTTGATGTCGGTCTTGAATTCAGCAGACCACATTCCTAAAAGTGGAATCAGCTGGTGAAAAACAAATATGGGATTGATAATCTGGAGTTAAACCATTTGAAAAGAAGGCGTTCCTTTGCAGAATAATAGTATTTTTTTTCTGTGATAAATGACATTGAAGTCGCTGTGACAGAGATGTAGAGCTCCTGCCTGTAAGGATTGGTGGGTGGGCAGTAATGTCTTCCCAGAGGCCCCACAGAGCTCAGCGCCCAACTACCCCCAGGAGAGAAGATAGGTTCAGTTCACCAACAGAGAGTTATTCACCTAGATTTTTAAGCCATACAGGTGAGGCCACACATGTGTAACTTCAATTTATCATTCTCTAAGGGCAGGCTTTGCAAACAAACCGAAACTGCAAGATCAGCTGATATGAAGCATGACCAGACGCTGGAATTCCAGAAGCTGGCTGGTCTGAAATGGCCGGGGGGGGGGGTTCTTCTGTTGTTTGCAGCTAATATGAACAAACACAGTGTCAGTACAGTGGAATACTACATATTTATACGTAGGTGAATTGTTTTCATGCACACAGAAGGAACACTCTAACGTTCATCATGGTCGGAGTAAAATATTCTGAGATGGACTACTGTAACATAAGATGATATGGGCAAGCATCTGATGGCATTCATGGTGGATAAATGGATGAGGAGAAAGGAAGGGTTGAAGGAAAAAAATGAGTTAATGATGAGGGATGAACGAATAAGGATTCTGTTTGTATTTACATCACATAGCATTTTAACAGATGCTTACAGTCAGAGCAACCTACAGATTACTGAGGCAAGGCTTCATTCATGCCCAAGGACCCAATGACTGTATGACCTCCGACTTGAAGCCTTTACAAACCGATTGGTAAATAGGCTGCTAATCCAATGAGCCGTAGCCACACTGGGAAGGATGAGAGAGAGTAATGAATGAATCTACATGGGAATATCATTGTTGGCTAAATAATGAATAAATGATAAGAACAAATGGAAATAAGAAAAAGAGAATGTTACAATAATCAAACTGTGGACAAAAGCTTCTGAATGAGTTAGTCTAAACAAATCCGATGTCTGAAGAGTCAATGGTTTCCAACCCATTAACTATAAAAATTCACTTAGGTTTAAATGTATAAATCTCATATGTGCAATCACATATGACCAGGAATCAACCATGTTATTACTAAACTAAGACAGATGTTTACATATTTTATTTTGCTTAGTTTTATGTTTTGTTTCTAATTGCATTTTGTATATTGTCTTATATTCCTATTTAATATTATTATGGCCCACAGCAGCAGTCCTTGACTTCAATGACCATATTGTTATTGCAGTTGTAAAAATGTCTGCATCTTTGAGTCAAAATTTGACCCTTGCCACGTACGCAAAAAGTCACCAAAATTTGCACACCCCTAGGGAAAATTGTAAAATAATTTTGGCTATAGTGAACGACGACCTCCTCCCAAGACGATGACATCACGGTGGGTGATTTTAAAATAATTATGTACTTGCGGCTAAACACCACTTGCGGCTTTAATTGTGTTGTTTCTTCCTCTTAAAATGTTTCATTTCCTCAACATTGTCCTGCCCGGGGGCAGCAAATAGCTGAAATCTGGCAAATCTTTTTAATGTTCATTAACATGCAATGTCATTTTCTTAGTGAAAAATGTTTATAATAGTTGTTTAAAGTTCATAAAAGAGAATAATTATAGTTCATAAACACAAGTGGTTGTTAGTATTAGATGTCTACAGTAATAGCTTCAGAAGTAACTAATTTCCTGGACGTCTCTGGAGATCATCAGTCATCCTGGTCATAATAAGCCGAGGTGCGTTCTCTTCTCAGTGGCAGCTGAACATTTTCTTTTCTTGAAGAATACTGGTCTTGTTGAAATCACCTCTTGGGTTTACAGGAAGTGGTCAAGCAAGACGAAACATAGCAGTAAGCTGATGCTCTTTGGGTAAAATGATAGGTTTTTTGACAGAACTTAGAGAAAATTGGTCAAATCTTTAGGGTTGAGGAAAACATTGAAATGTGGCCAACCAGAACAACACGGTGCATAATTAGAATGTTTTCTTGTCTAAAATATCTCACTTTAGATGCAGAGTTTTTTTCTTCTAAAAACAAAACATCCCAGTCTGTTAGGACAAAATAAAAGACAACTACATTTCTTATTGGTTTTAAAGTCTTCTACATTACAGCCTCAGATGAAGAACAACAGATGATGAATCACACTGTGTCATTATCCAGTGAATAAAAATCAAAACAGAATGCTGAAACAGCATGTGAAAATCTGCTTGCTCAAAAGGGTCACCAGCAGCTGGTCTTCTTAATCAATTGCACTGAATTGATCCTCAGTGGGCATGCAGACCTCTTTAAAAGCAGATGTTTAATTTATTTTACTCCTCCATTATATGGATGTGTGGTAGGATGATGCAAGAGAAAAGACATCAGCTGTAGTCTAAGTTACAGTTTAAACTGCAGGGTTGTAGGCAAATTAATTAACTTTATCGAGAAAGGGACAATGTATATTAATGGACATTAAAACAAATGTATACCAGATTATAGCCGCAGGCTAATTTCCATCTGGAGTCCTTTGGTAGGTTGATGGAAAAAAAAAAAAAAATTAAGTTTATAAGATAGGCAGTACACATAAAGTTATAAAACACAGGCAAAAGACAGTATACAAAATACAGAGTAAAATGTGAACAGATAAATCATTTTTAAAATCTCAGCATGTTTTGTAATAACATTTTCTTATTTCTGGTCATTTGTGATTGTACATTTGAGACTAAAAAAGCCACAATTTTAGCTGTTTTCCAAAAATTGGCAAATTTGCACTTTCTCATAATATTATTGGTATTGTATTCCAGGAAGTTGAGACCTGAAATGACAAAACATCTTGTGAGACAAATGTTGATCTAAATGGTACCACAGTCACCTCTAACAACAGCCTGACTTACTCTGGAAGAGCCTCTGAGTGATGTCTGCTGAACCATGTAGGACTTTATAGACGAGACAAGCTTATTTAAACTGTTTAAGATGTTCAAAGGTTAGGAGTTTCTGAAGAATCTGACGGTGGTAAAAACAAGATTTCTTATCCAAGACCTTCAGAGCTCTTGTGTAGCAGGATTCAAGAGGAAGGACAGAGGAACCAGCAAATGACCAAGTGGTGATACGGTAATTTATGTGGGATAACATCAATGAGTGTAAATATACATGTGTCACTTCATCTGTCAATGATGCTCTGATGTGTTTAAACTTATGCAAATTATAATTTACAGTTTTGACAATGTTTTTAACGTGCTTTTTTAAAGAAAGTATTGAGTCCAGTATCACACCGAGGTTCTTAGATTCTTGGACATGCTGTAGTTCTCCTTTCAAGTAAATCTTTGCTGGTGACAGGCTTGATGATGGTTAAGTAAAAAACATGCAGAATTTTTTATATATATATATATATATAAAAATTCTGCATGTTCAAGCAAATGCATGAGTCAATCAACCACCTCAGAAGGTCAACCAAAGAGGTAGAAAGTCATTGAGCTGCTTCATTTTGTCAAAAGTGAAAATTGCAGTACCATCTGTATACATAATGGTGTCCACATTTTTACATACATTTAGTAAATCATGGCTTTAAGTTTTTTTTTCTTGGGGGGTTGTGTATTTATGTTATTTACAAACAGCCTAAAGATAATTTACAACTTGTGCCACATTCATAAAATGTTTTGCTGATAGAGGTGTAGGAAAAACATTGATTCTTTGAAACATTGCGACATTTCATTCAGTAATACTGGCATCAATTTCATAATCTGCAAAAGCGATTTTTAATTATTTATTTAAAATCAAACATATTACTTTTGTATTCCACTTAAACACTCGACCACGAGTTGGCATCTTGTCAAGCGTCAAGAGCAACTTTTCAACTCTTACCAGGATCAACAGGAATTGGCTTATTTATCTTATCTCAACCTATTGTGGAGAAAAGTGGATTTGTTCTGGAATACTACACTTCATATTAGTAATGTGTTGCATATCAGTGAAAAGCTGAAAGTGTTGTATATCGGCCCAAATTGGCTTTTCTCTGCAGATCGGCAGATTCATGTTGTTTGCGTGAGTAGTTACTGTATGTCAAAGGGCAAAGAAAGTTTTGACATAGACATCTCCAGTGTTAAAAGTTTAAAGCCTAATAAAGGGGAAAACAAATGTAACTTTTAGGGTCGCCAGTTAAATTAGTCTTTTTCAACTAAATAAAAAAAGGTGTGGATGTTCTGGTTCCGGCTAATGAAGCCTGGGCACCATCTTGTTGTCTGCAGCCAGGTACTCTTGTTTTATGACAGTTTGTTAATAAAGAGCATGGAAATTATTCCAGACATTTTTATAAAGTGTTCAGCTCGGGGCGCAAGGCTATTGCCTAACTTTGCCTAATGGTAAATCCACCCCTGATTGTGATTTGCCAGACACTTGCCAATACAAACCCCTAAAGCTAAAGACAGCTGTAAGTGTTCAGTGAAGTCATGCTTCTATGTAAATACAGTTCATCAATAAAGACATTTCTTCTCAGTTTTTATTTTAAGACTATCCCAAAGGGTCAAGCTCGTAGGAATCTACCTACTCCAGGTTTAAAATAAACCCATTCAATTCATTGAAATAGGAATATAAGAGACCTTGCATCTTTAACACAGACACATTAGTGCCTTTGATCAGAGCTGACAGTAAAAAAGCTTATTAGGACAAAACAAGTAAAGGAGGCGATTGAGGAGCTTTGAAGCTAAAGTGGCAATTTATCTGAGCTGCTGTCACCGCAAGCGAACAAGACCGTTCTGAAAAATAGGTTGTGCTCCATATGCCTCAGGTCACAGAAGTATAAGTTATCACAACACAGGGGGACTGCTGCACCTGCTTTATTAAAAATGGATGTACTGTAACAGGAATACTGTGGTTAATTATTTAGTTTTTTGATATGACTAAAAAGTACACATAGTCACATTCATAATGAACAAAAATAAAAATGAGCTTCATGAATGTTAAACATTCTCTAAGACCTTGTTTTAAACAATGTTTTCTTTTCTACATGTGGGAAGGCAGATGAACCAAATAAAGGCTGATCAGTGTGTGACGTCTCGAACCCACACTTCACAGTTACTCTCTAATTTCTCTTGTTTCACTTGAGTGATCCCAACTGACAAACCCTCTGCTCTCACAGCTTTTTATTGTCAGACACAGTCAACACTGTGTCTGTCCAATTAGAGGAACAGCAGTCTTGGAAAGCCGTCCTGTTATCTCTCTCCCTTTCCATTCCAAGATGAAGTTTGGATGTGGTAACAGGTGTCAAAGTAGGAGAAGTCTGCCAAGGAAATGCAAACGCTGCACGAAGCGTGATGATCAATAATTTGCACAGCAATGTCCGCCTATGACAGCAGCACGAGTAGGTGGTGAGCAGAGGTGTCATTACTGCAGGCTGTTAAACATCAGACACCGGTTCTGAAGTTTTGTAGAAAAGCCTTGTCTGCATTTAAGTCACATTTACTGTTATTTTGTGTAAACTACAAGTGATGAGGTAAAATCACTACTGAGTTGGCCAGAAGGAAGCAATTTTCTTAATTTCATGTTTTTATACATGACAATTCAATACAAAGAAGGTTTTCTACATCTGCAAGCCACAGAAACTGACCATGTCAACATATACTGTTGACAAAAATGACAGAGCTGTAAGATATGTTTTCTGTGTTTTAAACTTTACCAGATCCATTTATAAAAGATAGAAATGTAAAGGCTTCTGGCCAATAGGAGACCTCACAGATCTCTTTGGTTAACCCAGCCTCATTATCTCCATCAGGAACATTCTATCGCCTCTCAATGTTTGACAAATAAAACTGCCTCACCTTTTATTCTAGGTGACACATACTTTTATCAAGTCTTCTTAATTCACAATCTCTGGGTTTTCCAACATGTGGACAACCCTGAGAAGAAGAAAAACGGTGACAGGAACAGCTTAATTCGTCAGGTTTCAGTCAGCTTCATTCATTAAACAGCAAACCTGTTGTATCAAAACTCATCTCGTTTTCAAGCTGCTGCGTTTGACACTTTTCCCTTTGAATAATGTGCATAGAAAGTTATCTGGAGTTAGGGGGATACCTGACAATGAAGCTGGTAAGATTCTAGGAATGCAGCAAACAAAGGTTTGTTACCAAATTATTTCCCATGCAAAAAAAACTCCTTTAAATCATTAACAATACTGGTATTTTAGCTTTCTTCCCTGTGAGTCAATTTAACAGAGGAAGCAAAACAAAAAAAAAATACATGAGAAAAATAGGCAGAGCTACACAATATGCAGCTATGAGCCTGTTTGATATTTCACAAATAAGCAAAGCTTCCTGCCTCTGCCCCTTGAACAACAACAGATAGCATGAATGTTCAAAAGGATGATTTCAGCCGATCGTCTGCTTTACAGCGTTGTCACTTCATATCTCTCTCCTCACTAACATCATTTGTAAGAAAATGTCTGAGTACCATCACCACTCTGCATGGCATGAGGGAAGAGCTGCAGAGATTAAACTCGAGCAGGTTAGCTTTTTATCTTCTCTACTTCCTGCTATTAGTGCAGGCCAGCTCAACATGGGCTGAAGATAAGATCATTTGCATACAAAATGTGATTAATGACCAAAATCCCAGCATGGCAGCCAGTGTTTCAGCAGCTCAGATGATCTGACAGATCATCCATTTGCACGTTAAATCAGAAAGAGAACAAGAGCCCACCTTGACAAACACCATTAGTCACGTAAGCGAAAGTGGAGGGAACATATTCTTATTAAACCTGCATTATTTGGTGGCTCTGCCAGAAGGACAGTTCCCGTATCCTGTACTTTCACATCTGTCAAACATTTGGAAATAAATTCTGTAGAAATATCAGTGGTGTCTGTGAAGCACAAAAATACTAAAACACGTTTCAACCATTTTCTTCAAAACACAGATGCCCAGCTCATCGCTTTTTATAGTTTTTAGGCAAAACTGATTTCAGTATCTGCAGTGACACACATTTTCTAACAGAATATTTTCCTTACTTTGAGTTAATTTCCCAGCTTTCACAGTATGTATAAATATTAAATAGAAGATTGAACATGGACTGAGTGAGTGTGTCATCACCCACAGAAATGGTTTATTCTGACTCCAACCAAATGAAGTAAATTCACTTGAAATTTTTGAACGATATAGATGCTGCCATGTTGGAACCAGACATCGTCAGTAAGCAGTGATAGCTCCAAGTCGGTCTGAGTCAATGTTTCTATGGCAGTTGCTCTCTCCTTGTGAGCTTGTTGGGAATCCACTTCTACTTGTGCCTTTTTAAGGCCTGGTTATAATCATTAAACGGGTTTCATGGTTTACTAAAAATTATTTTGTTCAAAGACCTGACGAATGTAACAGATAAGAACTGCATCTGGGGTGGGGGAACTGAAAACCTTAGGATCAATTACATTGGTGGGGTGTTGGGGTAGCCTGTGATCTGTAGGTGCAAACATACTGCAGGACTGGAAGGCTTGAGGTCAAGGGTGGTTAGGCCAGACGACATGGCAAATCATGTGGGATGGCTGCAGAGAAAATGGTCTCCAAGTCTTCTCTATCTTCAAATTAATTTGGCTAATTTAAATAATTTATTTTGCTTCTCCTTTGACAAAATAGAACATGGGGAGACGTCGAAAAATCATGTCTCAACAACATGGAGGCCAGCAGGCTCCATAAACATTTCTTGAGGCATCTGAGTGGTCAGTTCATAACAACTTTTGAAGAACTTTAACTTCAGCAAAAAACAAATTAAAAAAAAAACATTAAAAAAGATGATCAAGAACATGCTAAAAAAAAAAAAGGGTATCGGAGCAAAAATGGTTATTCTGACCAACAGAATGACTGAGTAGCAGCTCTTTATTTCTATATAGAAGTCTATGCGATTTTGGCTTCTTGGAGCCAGCAGGTACTTCCTGTTTGGAACGCCAGGAGAGGGGTCACTCAATCCAGTTCTCATACAGAGACAATTTATTATTTATTTTATTTTATTCATTTATTTTATTTTCATAGCACACAACCATAATTTACATAATATTGTAGTTTTTTTTTAAAATGAAAGGGGACAGAAAGAAGGAAACGTATTATCTCTGCCCCATTCAACTAAACCAATCAAGCTATTTTAACAAATGTATCTCTTTGTTATGTGACATAAATGCATCATCTACATCAATAGTTTAGACCAATTGTTTTTAAATGATAAATCTGTTCAAACCCCCCTTTGTTTTCTAATCTGGCTTTCTTTAACTATGTTCCTTTTGTTTTCCTCTTTTCTTTTATGTCCATTTCATTTAAAAAAAATTTTTTTGCTTTCATTTACTAAATGTGTTAATTGTCATTAAAAAATATTTTTCTCCTTCCATGTGATAACTTACAGTACAAATTTGTTTCTTTAAAATTGTTGTTATTTTTGTCAACTTTTCGTCACATCTGTCACTGCCATTTTCTAATTTCTTTTGGTTAACATTTTATTTATTATCATTATGACTGCATAAATGAAACTGATGTAATAAGAATGAAAAAATAAAAACTTTGTCACAGTAATTTTTTTTCTCAAATAAATGAAAAAAAAAAACAATCCTACAAGTACGTGCCTTTATCATATCATCAATGTAATGTGTTTTTTTTCGTAAATAAGCTAGTCTTGTTTAAATCAGAAACTGATGTATTTTGATCAAAAAATAAAATAAGATATTTAAAATTGTGACTAAATTAACTCACAAATTCACATCTGAAATGACACAGCAGTCTATAAATCAAGATATTTTTAGTCATTTTGGACATTTTAGATATCCAATTTTGGTTTTGATGTTTTTGTAAATTTGAATTGTTAATATTCAGACCAATCAATGTTAGACAAGGCAGAGTTAAGGTGCTTACACAGAACACAATTCGTGCAGTGGAGGCGGCCAGTTTCAATGTAAAGTCAATGGTTTAGACACGAATTAAGGTTCTGCTGTGCGAATTAAGCGGCGACCACGGTGAGCAAGAGTAATAAAATCTAAACTTTGGGGAGGTCGCCAGGTCTGTGTCAAACAATGAAAGACTCAACTTTGGGCACGTGATGATTTCAATGACAGCGGTAGAATACACATCCAATATGGTGGATTGAATCTCCTGAACTTCCATTCATTTTCTTAACCTGATGTATCCGTTTTAGGACAGCGGGGTTTCCTGAACAACAGAAACACGTGATTCCTGTTTAAAAATGATGAAAAATCCATGAATGAACAAATCCTTTTGTGATAACCCGAGTGAACCCTTCACTCAGCATTTTCAATCAAAAGCATTAGATGCTGGCTCCTCCCACATGCAAACGAGGCGGCGAGTTTAGAAAACAGATTTTTGGCCACACGGCGAGCAGCAAATTTGCGACGCAGCACTTCCAAAATGACACAAATCAAAGTTCATCCTCCCAGTTTTTTATACCTTCCATTGCCTCCTTGTGCATCAATAACAGGCTAACGTCTCTGGTGGTCGTTGTGGATGAGGTTCTTTATGTTCTCTAATGGTAAAGCAGCTCGTTCTTCTTGACAGAAAACCTCTTTTTTCTTTAAATTCTTGGGCTGTCTTGTTTGAACTCTCCGTTTGACTTGGCGGTTCAATAATATTGAGGTCAGGAGACTGAGACGGCACTTCAGAACCTTCACCTTTTTCTGTATGAACCAATGTAAGGTAGACTTGGCCTTGTGATTTGGATCGTTGTCATATTGAAATGTTCAAGTGCGTCTTCAGCCTCCGAGCAGAAGAGTGACAGTTTTCCTCCAGTATCTTCTGATATGTGCTGCATTCTTCTTACCATCAATCCTGACCAAGTTTCTTGTGTCTTTGTAGCTCACACATCCTCAAACCATCAGCGATTCACCTCTGTGTTTCACAGTAGAAATGGTGTTATTTTCATCAGGGTGCTTGTTGAATTTTCTCCAAATGTAGCCTTTATGGTGGTGGCCAAAAAGTTCAATCTTGGTCTCATCACTGCAAATGACTTTGATCCAGAATTTTGGAGGCTCGTCTCTCTGCTGTTTGGTGTATTGTAAGAGAGCTATTTTGTGGCATTTGTGCAAAAAGTCTTTCTTCTGTCGACTTGACCAGGCAGCCCATTTTTTTTCTCCAGGTGCCTCCTTACTGTACACCTCGAAACATCCACACCACAGTTTTCAGAGTCCTCATTGAAGTGTGGTGATGGGATGAATACAGGCTCATCAAAACAACTTTAAATGTGATACACATTTCTTGTCACACTGTTTTCCTGACAATCTATGCCAATGACCTGCCCAATGACTGACGAGATCTTTAGTCACGTGGTTTTGTTTAGAAGCTGTGGTCCGGAACAGGAAAGTCCACTTGGCAGCTGTCTGAATACAGACCGAACGCAAAGTTCAGGACTGGACCCGGACCACATTAAGTGGACTTGGTTCTGACAGATGAACTTTTCAAATCTGATTGCACCCTGAATGTCTGAACATAGTGTGGAGTTTTAGTCCCGATTCATAGTAGGTAACATAGCAGTTCATATCAAGGCTTGTAAATTCTCTTCATGAACAGTAGTTCTCAAAAACCCCTTTCAACAAAAAGCAGTGAAGCAGAAAATATTTTTGTCAGCGTTGAGGGTTCAAAAAGGTCAAAATCATTTGTGATTGGAAGAGTGGATCAGAGAAACGACATGGTTTGAGCAAAGACTAGATAATGGATGCTGAAGAGGAGCAGATGATTGTGTTCTGAAGTGGAAAAGTCTTGTTAAAAAAAAATCTTTAAACTTTAATCAAGTAATTTGACTGAACACTGATGAATTTATGCAAATACATGGGAACTAGGTAAATATAACTCTGCTGAGACATATTGAATTAATAAGAGAGGAACTCAGGGCAGTGGAGTGTAACTAGAAATGTGCTTGATTGATTTTAAAAGGTTCCATTTTATTTTTAAAAATCCCTGCAAATGAGCAACATTATAATCCAAGAATTAACAAAACCATGGTTGGAACTTTATCCAAATTTGCATCACTCATCTGGGTCTCTCGGTTGGTCAGGGCTCGGGTCTGGGTGTGGGACGCCTGGGAGGGGCAGATTCTTGCCTGACTGGGGCTCCTTCCCTGTGTGCTCTCTGTTCCTTTGCCCCATGGCTGGGGGGTTGCCGGGGCCTGACCTCTCACATTTTGTCCCAATGGTGGGGATACAGGTGGGGGGTGGTTTCTCTGAGGCGTCTGTTTGTCAGGTAGCCCCTGAGTGCCAGGTCGGGCAGGGTGGCTGCACTGTCTGCCGTAGGTTCTGGGGGGCTGCTGGGATTCCTGCCTTTACTGGAGCATTCAATGTGATCAAGTACAATCCAGGAAACAGTCATCCAACTCACCTTCTCATTCAGTTTGGACAAAAACGGACGTGGTGGATGTTTCTGGTGTTCTTTAGACCTGTCTCCGAGAATGTTGATATGCAATCCTATAACCGTCTGTCTGTGTGCACCAGGAAATACATATTTTTTTTGTTAATTTTAAAGAGTTTTTGATATTTTTCTATTTCTAGTCCCAGCATGTAGACCATGTCCAAGCAGATATCTACTAATGAATGGCTTTTAGTCAGTTTTTAATCTCGCACAGTTGGTGCAATTAGTGACACAAGTCCTCTTTAAATATTGTAAATTTGTTTAGCTATACTTAATACTTGTAAATAATTGTGTGGCTACTGTATGTGATGATGTGTGTATGTGAATGAGCAGCAACACATACAATTTACTTAACATTCATCTCATATCATGACCTTGTATTACCAAACCCCCACCCCCGAGCAGCTGGTAAGTCAATAGATACATTTTAGTTACAGAGTGGGGTGAACACACTGGAAGCAGTATTAAACAACCCCGATCGTAAAAGCAAAGCATGTCCGTCACAAGAGGCACTCAGCTCAATATGTGTGTTAATCTGCTGAACAGGATTATATATATATATATATATATATATATATATATATATATATATAATTATTATTATTATTTATATAGGACGATATACAAATTTCCTTTATTTGATCAGATTTAATTGAGAAACGATTGTGTCATTTGATTAAAGAAATTGTACTCATGAATAATGTAAAAATGTCAATAGTTAATTAAATAATTCCTTGCAAAAAAAATCACAGTTTTCGTTGTTTGTGTTTACATTTTGACATACTGAAACAAAAAGATAAATGACTTGATGCCTTTTGAAAAACATGTTAGTTACAGATCCACTCCGATGAAAAATGTTTTTTGGTGTTTATCATGTTTTTGTAGCATTTTTCTGATGATGAAGGACATATATAATGAAAATTAAGCTAAAAATTGCATTTCTGAGTATTTCTTTATTCAAATTGTTGCAAGGAACAGACAAAAAAATGTAGTTTTAAAAAGATTGTATTTGTGATGTAGAAAATACGCTGGGCGGGACCACAAGTTCTCTGCTCCGCCCCATTCTGATGCATACACTTGCAGACAAATAGATCCATGAACGTCTCTGTTTTCCTCATCTGAACTAGAATCTGGATCAAAACTACAGGGCTGTAAAGCTCTGATATTACTCACCATGTTTGTTGCACCACTAATGTAAGTTGGGCTTGTGAGGGGCTTTAAAAATTGCCAAAATTTTGTACTAGAGAATATTTTTTTTATTTTTATTGTTTTATTTTTAATGGTAAAATCATAATGAAATGACCAGTGGGTACGCTTTGAAAATAGATCAAAAGATGATCAGACTAGGACTTTAGATCCTAGTAATAGGGAATTGACTACAACATTGTAGTAAAATTATAGTAAAATGATTTACATACTGAAAAGATTAAATAGCTTAAAGTAACAGACCCCTAACCATTTTTCAGCTATTTAAAATTGACTTTCTCACTAAACTTAAACTGTTTCACTGTGTTTGAACTAGCAATGGAAGAAATAAAACTGCCAGTCCGGCAAAGCCCGACGTAATCCAACGTTCAAACCTATCATGATTCAAACATCAAATTTGCGCCCGCAATCTCTTTTTTGATGCAAGTCAAATTTGATGCTCAATGCTGGTCCAAAAATGTGTTCAAACCTTGATCCTCCAGATGCGGTTGGGAGGAGCTACTGTTAAAACTTTTAGCCTCATTGTCACAGGGAGGCATTCTCTATATATGCCATTCGCAATGAACAGAAGCCCCGGATGATGTTTAAAGATCAGGTTTAGTTATTTTTGTTAGAGCTCTAACAAAACATCTGTAATCACTTCTCCAAATAAGGGTTCATGAGATCATTTGATGCGAAAAAGAAAAATATAAAGTTCAGGAGTAGAATGATCAGATTCTCCTCCATGTTTGTTTTAAACAGCACTACTACTTCTGCGTTGCTGTTGTTGGCAAATACTGATGCACACTTACAGTGCCCTCTAGCAGCTGTTAGTGGAAAATTAAGGAATAAATGAGCCGATATTTATTTTTTAATTATCACATATATGTTGGTCCTGAGTACAAATCGCACCTGTGACCAAAATAAGGACAAAAAAAAAACTATGACTTATATCCTGAAAAATATGACGTTTGGGAGAAAAAAAAATTACGACTGTTTAGTTTAGCTTTTGTAAATTCCGTTATTTTCCCTTTAAGAGATTTAACAAAATTAACGTCCATGCCTTTGACGAACAATGAGACCAAGCAGAAGTCTTTGAGTTTGTGGGCAGACAGATTTCTTCAAACACATTTGTGGCCTTGCTCTGTGTATTTTTTTAACCTGAGAAGATAATCAGGCGATTCTGAAGCTGATTTTTAACCACTTCCTCTGCTGTAATATCATGAAGTAAAAATATCAAGCCATTTTGCATATTAGGTAATATTATCCACACAGGAGTAAGTCAGTCTTGCAATAAGCTAAAAGCTGAGCCTCAAACTGCTGTCTCAATGCCCAATTAGCAATTTCTTGATTTTTAAGCAGTCCAACTATGAAACGTGTGCTTTTACTAAAAATTAAGGGCCTGGTCACATCGCCCGAACTTTGCTGGAGCGTCCCTGGAGTGGTGGAAAAAATCCCTCACCGCTTGTGACCGTTCATCTCTGTTTAACAAAAGTTGGCTTCTGTTAAAGCAATGCCGCATTTGCTCAGCCACCACTGATGTTCCTCTAGGGTCCCTCTCACCGCTCTGAAAGTTTTGAGCTGCACAAAATATTGTGAGCGGTGAGGAGAGGTCCATTCTCCGCTCCTACAAAGTTCACCCAGGCTCAACCGACGGCCAGTCAAAGTTTGGCTCTGCTAGAAGCAAGTTCGTGGACGCTTGGGTCAGCTAGGTCAATGCAGAAATCTTGAACGCTGGACCACTGCTGCTTCACCAGCGTTGCACTGTCGGCAACTAAACGTTGCACAAACGTCGGTGGAGTGGTCATAAGCATCTTACAAGTGGACATGGAGTTGCTGGAACGGTGTCCAGGCAGTGATGAACTTTGATGTGTCGTTGTCATATAGGTGCCTGAGCAGGACCGATGATCGGCCAAAAATACGGGGTGCCTATGTGTTCGATTTATTTTTTTTTCCATTTTGTGCGCGGAGACGAGCGTTGTCAACATTTGGCGCTCCTCCCTGCCGCTCCAGGTACGTTCCAGCAAAGTTCAGGCGGTGTGACCTAGCCCTAAGTTAAAACATCCATTTTGCACCAGTGCACTCCCTACCAGGAAGGTTCTCCTTTTTGAGTTGTTTTCTCTACACTACTCTTTGCCCCAAAGCACATTTTACATTCAGAATTTCAAATTCTGATTACAGACAACAGTATGAGTTCTTCCCTCAGCTGAGTAATTGGGTTGGCAGGCAGAAATGTGAGGATTTTTTTTCCATATGCCTCAAGGATTTTCATTAGCTAAGGATGGTGTTTTATTGTTTCTTCGTGCAAGTGCTGTCATTACAGAGCTCTGTTTGTGTGAATGTCATTCTTTGTTGGTCAATCCATATTTTAGAACATGTTTCTCTGAATTCCATCTCATGCAGTTTTTAAAAGGCTCCTGAATTGCTATTTTACATTAATTATATTATTTGTTCCACAGAACTAAGCAACATATCACATTTTCATAAAAATAAGACACTTTTCTGTGTCTAAACATTTTATTGACTTTTCCTTAGTTAATGCTTTGATTTCTTTTTCCACCTTCTTCTCTGAGAAGGACTTCCATTCTGTCATGTCAGACATTTTTTTTAAACAATTGGAAAATATTGAATGCATCCCTACAGATAGACGACCTGTTTTTATCAATGTCATTGTAATGTCAAGACTGACTCAGAGTTGTAAAGTACTTGTGTAAATTGACATTGTTACTTTACTTCAGGTTTTTTTGGCCACTTTACTACTACTTTGTACTTGTAATGAGTATCAAAAATATAAGCAACTTTTACTCTCTCCTCGACTACATGTTTTGATTGAATATTTGTGCTCTTTACTCCACTACGTTTGAATGGAGACTTACATTTACTCAAGTAAATTACACAAGTAAACGTAATGAGTAAATGTGAATCTCCATTCAAATGTATTGGAGTAAAGAATACAAAGATTCAATCAAAACGTGTAGTCAAGGAGAGAGTAAAAGTTGCTTATATTTTTGATGCTCATTACAAGTACAAAGTAGCCAAAAAAAAAAAAAAAAACGTACTTAAGTAAAGTAACAAAGTCCATTTACTCAAGTACTTTACAACTCTTGTCTGACCTGCCACACAGTACATAAAGGGCTTTGTTATAAATTGTTTACAACAATCTAAGTCTTTTCTCAAAACCCTTTTCTTAGCTGTGACTTTCTTTGGTTTTTGAGTGACAGATGAGTTTGGGTGAAATTCCCCCCCCTGCTGGGAAAAAATGGCAGTTGACATTTGCATATCAGCCTATGAGGCTTAAATGGCTTTGTTGAAACAGAAACAGAACAAAAAAATTACTCCATGAAATTTAATCTGGAGCATAAGGAGGCTGCAGATTTGCATTTTTAAATGCCCTACGGTCGTGTACGGTTCCAGGCTCTTGACAGTAAGTGCAAGTAAAACAGGTTGCTATCTTTCTGACACTATTGGTCATATTAAAATGCTTTTCACATTTGTTATTGTGCATTGCATTTATCATTGTTATCATAATTGCTCTGTATGGACATTGTAATGCTGCAAAGTGGAAATGTCCCCACTTAGGAATGAATAAAGGGTTCTCTCTTTCTGTATTGTACCAAAACTATCTAAACATAAAAAGCTGTCAATAAGGTTTCAAATGTTGGACATGTGTAATTCCTTATATTTACATTAAAAAATGCTAATAAATTCATAACCTTGCCAAAACATCCCCCAAAGAGCTGTTTACTATCCAATAGAACTGGCTTCTGTTTTTTTTTTTTTTTTTTTTTTTTAATTGGCTTCTGTTTTTTTTTTTTTTTATTTTATTTATTTATTTTTTTAATAGCAGGAATCTTCTTCCTTCTTGGTGTCATTTAACTCAATTTTGACCCATTTTGAAAAAAGATAAATGTCTGTACTTTTGCAGTTACATTTTCTGGACTGTGTAAAGTCAGGGCTCTGTAACTCCCTGGATGGATGGATGGATCAAAGCATAATGCAGACTTTATACCTTTCAACATCCTTTAAGGTAGTCAGAAGGACTACCTTAAAGGACATGCACTTTGGGCCTTCAATAGGCTAGAAAAGCACTATATAAGTAAACGCCATTTACCATTTTACCATCCAGAGACTCTAAATTGATGATCAGTGGTTTCATCTAATAGTGATAACGGCTCTTATTAAGCAACATCATGGGACTGTAAAGAATCATGAAGATCATCTCTATTTTACTGATCTCAGGCTTAACTGCTCTTTCTTATAAGTTATTCTTGTTATGTAACCCACATTCACTTTACAGTCAAATGTAATCTATTTTAAACCACATTGACGCAGAGAATGTGCCGCCCTGAAAATCACATGATAAATTAAATCATTTTGAAAATAGCTGTTAGAACAGAATAATGAGGAATGTCATTTCCTTCAATGAGTGAAATTAGTTTTCCAAGCGGTTAGCAAAGGTAACCTGTGATAAGGAGCTCTTTGTGTTAAAATAAGTTAGTCCTCGTTTGAATTGCTATAACATTGCGAGTTTTAGAGAGTTTTTTTTTTCCTTTACCCCCTGTTCATTTAGCCAGTGTGTCAATTATGAAATATGAAAACAGATTTTTTTTCTAAATCATTGGAGAACTTAGGGGCGAAAAGTCATTATGTATTTTATTACACATGTCTTCTTCTTTTCCTTTCAGCTTTCAGCCAATCATCTTCCTCCATCTACCCCTGTCTTCTGCATCCTCTACTCCTGGGTGATTCCTGTTTAACCTCATCTGTCAGTCTGTCCATCATCAAAACAAACAGGAAGTGGTTCAGAGCTGATCCCTGATGTAATCCCACCTCCACCTTCAACTCCTCTGTCACCCCTACAGCACACCTCACCGCTGTTTCACAGCCCTCATACATGTTCTGCTCTAACATACTTCTGTCACTCCCGACTTCCTCATACAATACCATAGTTCCTCTCTGTCAAAAGCTTTCTCCAGATCTATAAAGACACAGTGTAGCTCTCTCTGACCTTCTCTGTACTTCTCTATCAACATCCTCAAAGCAAAGATTGCATCTGTAGAGTTGTTTCTTGGTATAAAACCATGCTGCTGCTCACAAATGTTCACTTCTGCTCCTAGTCTAGCTTCAACTACTGTCTCCCATACCTTCATTGTATGGCTCATCAGCTTTATTCCTCTGTAGTTGCTCTGCACATCTCCTTTATTCTTAAAAATGGAACCATCACACTTCTCCTCCATTCCTCAGACATCTTCTCACCATACGATCCTGTTGGACAATCCAGTCAGAAACTCCACTGCCATCTCTCCTAGACACTTCTATACTTCCATAGGTATTTCATCAGGACCAAGAGCCTTTCCACTCTTCATCCTCTTCAATGCCCCCCCCCCCCCATCAGTTGACCCTCACTAATGCTTGTTACTTTCTGCTCCAAAACAGTCACCTCTTCAATTCCTTCTTCTCTCTAATTTTCTTCATTCATCAACTCTTCAAAGTATTCTTTCCATCTTTCCATTACACTTGACAGACACTTTATTAATCCCAAGGGAAACTGGTGCTGGTAGGGCAACACATACAAAGACACGTTGCTCAGTGTTGGGCATCAGCCAGGTAATTTTGGCATTGCTAATCTCTAACCGCTAATCGCAGAGAGCGGACTATGATGTCTGAAATCAAGCATTTTTGATCTGTGTCGTAGAACGGCACAGGTTCAAGTACAAGCAAACATACACTGACATTTAGGCACATGGATTCACATCCATCTTCCCATCTCCACCATGATAGAACAACTTGACCCCTGCTCCTGAGCTTCTAGCCTTGCTACGTTTCCACCTGGTCTCCTGGACACCCAGTATGTCTACCTTCCTCCTCTGCATCATGTCCACTAGCTCTCTACCTTTTTCTATCATAGTTCCAACATTCAAAGTCCCTACTCTCAGTCTAACACACACTCGTGACTTTCCTCTTCTCTCTCTTCCTATGAACACGCCCTCCTTCTCTCCTTATTCCACCAAGAGTAGTCCAATTTCCACCTGCACCCTGTTTATGAACAGCACCGATGGCTGTCATTGTAAACCTGAGCCTCGACTGATCTGGTGTGTCTATCATAGGTCGGATTCATATATATCCGGTTTTGCAAATATTTAACGTCCGATGCCCTTCCTGACACAACCCTCTGTTTTTATCCAGACTTGGCCACATTATTTTTAATACAGTAAGTGGAACGTGTAAATTATAAAAAAAAAATTATAATTACAAAATCCTTCACAGAAAGACAATGTCTGTGTCACAAAGTGTCTCCAGCATGTTAGGAGTGAGTATTTTAGAGGCCAGAGGCAGAGGCACAGATTTCGGATTGCCTCGTCACGTGCAGCAGTCAGAAAGAAAAGCCGCCTTTAAAGTAAAATGTATTTTTCTTCAGTTCTAATCGTAAAAATAATGCTGTCTTAACATTCTGAAAAAAAAACAAACCTGAAGAGGCTTGAAGCTGCCCAGGTCTTTCTCGCAAGGGATGGATTTCAGTGTTCCTCTGGGTGCACTGATATCATTGCTGTCTTGACTGACACAATGAGCTGAGAGCAGCCTGAGCCGTCTTTTCATCTGTTAGCAGTAAAGCTTTGTTTATGTCTCCTCTGAGTTGCTATGGCTCTCTGCTGCTGCAAGCAGTTGTGTGCATTATTGCTTCTAATCACACCGATTCACAAGTCTTTCATGTATTAAAAATTGATTTAGTAATGCTGTATTTTTTGACAAAAAATGCTTTCATTCGGGCTCTGTCATATTCAGTATTAGATTCACGCTCAACCTATTGATAAAGATCTAACAATGCAATATGATTCCATGCATGCAACATGAGGGCTGCACAGTGGAGCAGAGGTTAGCACCTTTCTGGATCCTCTTTGCGCAGAGTTTTCATGTTCTTCTTGTCCATGTGAGTTTTATCTGGTTTCCTACCACAATTTACAAACATGCTTGCAGAGCGGCTGCAAGCAAAAAGGTCTAAAGTGTGTCTGTATGTTTCCAAAGTAGATGCAGACAGCGTGTGCTGCCTTAAATATAGCAAAAACGTCCAAACACTGTGCTAAACTACACCATATTCTAGCGGAGAGGTGCACAGTCTTTGGTCTTCCAAGTGAGATGTCTATCACAGCTATTGTTTCAACAGGAGGGGAAATGAATCTGGCTACCAGCAGTGTAAAAAAACAACGATCATATAACAGGCTGAAAGTTCATATTGTGCCCCAATAATAATAAATGATATGACATACAATTTAAAAGTAATTAAAAAACACCATATTGTGCATTTTTATTTCCGCTGTTATGGTTCTTTGAAGTGAAGAGGCAGCTTGATTTACTCTGCATTTTGATTATTAATTGCACTGTTAATTTAAGTTGTTATAGTAAAGTTATGAAGTGATATTTGAGCCACTACCTTGAGAACAAAAGTCACTGTTTTGAGATCATTTTTTCCTTAATTGTAAGTTTTAAAAACAAAACTTTAAAAGTTGCAAATACAAATATTAATGGTGATAATATTGATGAATAATATTACATAAATAATGATGATTATTATTTTATAATAATAATCATCATTTTTCTTTCAAATTACATTTTTACATTTGCAACACAAATGTTTCCTGATGCAGCCAGTGGAGCTCTGGTGGCTGGCTTTGCCACCTGTGCAATGGCGCTCGTTTGCGCTGCCGGACCCTGTGCAGAGCTTCCTATGATGCCCACCAGGTGGCTGGCTAGCATAGCGGGATATATTGCATTAGCTCCATGGGCTCTGTGAGAGGTTGTCGACCTGTCCAGGACGTATCTTGCCTTCGCCCAACATTAACCTGAACAGTCTCCGGCAAACCCACGGGCAAAGCGGGTTAACAAAATGGATGGAAGTTCAGGATGAAAATCCTCGCATCGCACTGCCATAATAAATTTATTTTTCTACCCTTTGATCTAGTCACTGAAAACATCACGTGCCCAAAGCTGAGTCCCTGAATGGGAAACGCGCTGTGTCAACCTCACTGTGCTGCGCACGGTGCTAAAATCGCTCTGCAATCGCTCTGCACCGCCTCAGATTGTGTATTTACTTATAACATTATAACTTGACGCCCCTACCGCGCCGGCTGAATGCAGCAGGACTTTTAATTTTATTTTGGGTAATTTATAAATTGTCTGTTTATAGGTTTGACTTCAGTTTTTGTTGATTAGAAATGTAAATTAGTTAAACCCTAATTGTGGTTGCTGTCTTCCAAGTCGTTTGTGGATGTTGGAACATTGAGCTACTAGTTGTTTGGCAGTTAGCCTCGATTGTGGGTTCTGAAGCATCTATTCACTCCACATTCTCTGCATGTAAGCTCTCTGAGTAGGATGACTTGAGTAGTAGCATTCCAACAGAACCTTGTTCTCACATCTAGTCCATTTCTTGTTCCAGTAGACCTCTTTCCATCAGGGGACTGGTTTCCCAGCACCTGACACAGACCTTGTTTGACTGGGCGATGTTGAGCCGGCGTGACATGTTTTAGTATCTCATTGGTTATGAGGTAGGCAGTAGTGATAAGGGTTTTGCCTTAGGACCCTCATTGGATTATGCCCACTGGATATTGAAGCCTGGTTTCCTGTGTGCCAGTCCTGCACTGTTCTTTTTTTAAATGAGAAGGGCAGGGATTCCAGTTTAGCTTAGTCTGTTTAGTTTAGCTACCAGTTTTTGTTTATATTCTATGGTTGACTTCATGTTTTTTTTGTGTAAATACCAGTGTGAAGCCCATTGAGACAGCTGTATTGTGATATTGGGCTACTTGAATAAAACTGAATTGAATACATAAAATATATTATGTCGTAAAAAGAAAAGATCACACAGTTTATAGATAAAAGCTTAAATAAAGATACGTATCTGGCCTTTTTTCCCAAACTCAGCTATTTAAAACATTACGTTTCAATAATTGGGACATTTTCTTAGTTTAATTATGATAAAATGTTGATCCCTTTTGTCCACCAACCGTTGGATTTCAGCTCACTGATTTTCAGCCTTTGGCCATAACCATCCTACTGTCCTGAGTTCTGTGAATGTCAGATCACCAAAAAGCCTAAAAAAGCTGCAGATTTTCACTGCCTCTTACACATTACTTTGGGCCATCTTGTCTTAATCATATTAGTTAAAATGAAGTCTTGGACTCTTTCTTGCCCCTGTGACAGACTGGCGACCAGTCCAGGTGTGTACCCTGCCTTCGCCCATGAGTAGCCGGGTTGGGCTCCGGCGACCCCGTGACCCCGAAAGGGATAAAGCGGATTGGAAAATGAATGAATGAATGAATGACTCTTTCTTTGCCTGTAATTGATAGAGACTAATAAATAAGCCATGCACCTCAGAGCCAGTTCCATTAAACACATCAGCTGGTTAAAACCAAAGCCCTAAGGCTCGCTGCCTCGCCTCAATGGGATGCTGCCGCTACTGCCAATTAAATCTCTCACATCAGCATGAAATACATCCCAGCTGTCACTGCCTGTTCACTCTGGACAGGTCCGCAGAGCCCAGGTTTATGATTCCCGAACTAATTACATCTGACTTTTTATTTCCCCCCATTTGTTTAATCATAAAAGCATCATTATATTTATACCTCTTGTCCCTGGGAATTAACAAAGATAAATTTAATCAGATTCTTCTGAAAACAAAGTCTAATTATCACCCAAGCCACATTTTCCCAAGGGGATTCTTCTTTGAATGTCCTGATAACTTAATAATGCAAAAAAATCTTTAATGCGTGCTATTCTTGATTTTTTTTCACATTTTTAATGCCAAATTTTACTTATTTTAAATATTTCCGAGTTTGTTAACTTACATGTAATCATTCACGTTAACAGGACAGATTTTTTGCTTTCACCTTCATACTGAAATGTTTTTATTAATAAAATGTATGGTGACTTTTTGAAAGGTATCACAATTAACGTTCTTGATTTGTACTTTAAATGGACACTAAAATGAATTACTGCATCTTAATGTGCAAATATCCATGACCTGCAGAGGTTCTTGAATAATAAATGGTTTTAAAAATATTTGCATGTTTTGCTTAAAAACTGGTCCCTAAAGGTTTTAATGAGGAATTGGGAATTGGATTTTTTTTTTAAAGTTATCTTTTTGAGGCTACATTTCTTCCAGGGTTTTCAGTGATCCAATGACTTGAATGCTGTTGACAAATGATGTGAAATGAGCTGTTTGCTACCAGTATACAGTGTATGTGCCTTGCTTTATTCAGTGTTAGTGCAACTGTAGTACAAAACAAAAAACTGTTTTTTTTACACTTGTCAGATATTTTCTCTTGTCAGTTCGTTATACTTGTAAAGCGTGGATTCACTTTTTGATACAATACAACATTACATATTTGGGCGTTTAGTTATTTAAAACAAAGAGGGAAGCTGAATTAAGGATCTAGCCTTTTATGAAGAAAAAAAATCTAATAAAATAAAGTGTCAGCAAGACAATGCAATTATTTACAAGTTTTTGTACTATGTTGTGAGTGAATACTATGAAAGGGTGTCCATTACAAAATGATAAAAGACACTTGTAAAAGACATTCCTGTCCCATGGCCTGAATGTTCTATAGTATTGCACTGGCCCAAACACCAGTTGGTAACCGGAGCAACACACACTTGAAAAGAAGTACAGTGCATCTGGAAATTATTCACAGCGCCTCACTTCTTCCACACTTTATGTCACAGCCTTATTTCAAAATGGATTAAATCATTTTTATTACTGAAAATTCTTTGAAAAACCCCCAATAATAACAATGTTGAAAAAGTTATTTTGAAATTGTTGCAAATTCTTTAAAAATGAAAAACCTGAAAAAATGATATAAGTGCAAATTCTGCACTTATGTTTGTGGTGTTTGCTGTTATGCTTATATAGATTTGTGTGCATCCACAAATGCAGTCTGGAGCCACTGGCACTGTAAGTTCAAGACAAATTTCCTCTGGGACAATAAAGTATATTTGATTTGAAATAATGTTTTGAATCACTTAACATGACACTTAACACATAAACCACTTTCTTCTGCTGGCAACAGAACGAGAGTCAGCCGTTACCATAAGAACAGGTGCAAAGCTGATTCGCTGTAGTACAAATAATTAGGGATGTCCCAATCAGAACTTTTCTGGTCCCAATCTGATCCAGAGTCATTTGATTTCATACTGACACCAAGTCCCAATCTGACACTTTTGTAAAATGTTTTTAAAAATAAAAAAAAGTTATACACTGATCAAGGCTGGTCCCCAGTTTTATTTAATTCACCTTCTTTTATCATTTAACACAGTGCCTCACTTCTTCCACATTCTATTATACCATTTTTCAGTTTGTTTTTTTAAATAAATGTGCAACAATTTCACAAGAACTTTTTCAACGCTGTCATTATGGGGTGTTTTTCAAAGAATTTTTCAAGAAGAAAACAAATGAGACTGTGACATCATAAAATGAGGAAGAAGTGAGGCCGTGTGAATACTTTCTGGATAAACTGTAGAAGCCAAAGTGAGAAAAGCACAAAATGGGTGACTATTTTCAAAGACATCTTTTGTGGATCTCTTAACCTCTTTCATGTTTTCGCAAATCAAAATAAATGTGTTACAGATTAAAAAAAAAAAAAGAAAACTGATAGCGAGAGTCCAGAATTGATAAAGTCCAATCCCGTATGGTTCACTACAGTTTAAACTTTTATCTGAACTATTCCTTAGATTTATTTCATTCTTATTTGAATTTTGAGCAGATTAAATTATTGATACAAGTAAAGTTGATCACTTTATTACTTCAATTGGGATGGGTTGCCATGGCAACATAATTTTTCAGAGAAAAGATGAGTCCCTAAAGTAAGAGATGAGGCTGGAGTCATTTTGTTTATTTCAAGGGGGGAAACTCAAACCTCTGACAAATAAAATCGATGAGCTTGGCCATGGAAAGTGGCAAGAGAAAAGCAGGTAGGACTGCACTGTTTGTGCAAAACAGATGGTCTGGTGCTGATCATTATGCCAGCTTCACGGGGTCCAATTTACATTGTTTTCTGCAAAAAACTCGCTTTGCTGTTTTCTACATGAGGATGGCTCTTCCCACTCTGTGCAGGCGGTGGTCTTCTAAGCATCCTGCCGCATCTAAAACAGTAAATGCTTGAGTTATTCAGTCATTCAGAAACCCCTATTATAGCCGTTTGTTTTTTGCAGATGAGTGGTAACGAGTGGTACAGTAACCCTTCAGAAGGACATTTTCTATATTTGTCAACCCAAAACATACAGCATTGCATTGTGTTTTGCAGCCAAACTTGTGTTTTAAAATGTGCCCACTTATTTGGCTGCGGTGAAAGAACAAGCTGGAGTGAATCCTAAACTTCTTTATCTCATCAGTACACATATGTGTTCATATTTGAGAGGACTGGACACCTGATCAAGGATTTTGCTTTTTCTGTGTGACATAAATCATCAAAAAATGTCTGGAAATAACAGAAAAAAAAGATTTCGGTTGGCAGGAGGTCTGAGCTCAAGCTGATATTAAACATTAAAATGATACAGTCCATTGCCCACACTCACAATATTCCTCCACGTGTCAAGGGAGACTCTGGAACCACACAATCAATGGTTATAGGCAGAGTCCTGCATTATTATATAAACCTCCGACCACTCTGATAGTCCTGACTCTGGAAGGGTTAAATGGATTGTACAGTTTAATTGAACTAATTTTCAGAATTGGGTTATTACTTGCGAGTAATTTATTTCAAATTATAAATAAAATTAAAAATAACATAAATAAATAAAATTATAAAGCAGGAAAAATGTATCCCTTCAAAACAGAAAGCTGAAGCTCAGACAAAAAAAAAATAGTTCCACTTTTGAAAGACCAGGTTAGCAAGTCAAATTATCCTGGGTGCTTTGCTGTGGGACTTCAAATGTGTGTTTTCTGCATTTCAAATGGTTTTTAGCAGACTCCTGTTTTCTTCCAGCAGGTTTGTTGAAGTCTCCAGTGTCCTGTCTGTCTTAAATTTCATCTGCCACAACTGACTTTGGGTTTTTTTTCTGGTGGAGAGGTTTGTTTATTTCAATCATATCACAAAAGGGAAATTAAAATCACTGTAGAGCATTAAAAAGGTCATTTGCAGTTATGGACCAGCAGGAAATCTAATCAAGTATCTTAGCAGAAAGCTAGGCATTCTACGAAGGACAACTTTTTTTCTTGACTTCTATTTTATCTTAAATGACGTGCATGGCAAACTGAGAAACTCTCGCCACACAGTTTGAAATTCTTAAAAATAATTGAATACATTAAAAGCAATCCTCACATTTCTTTAACTCTTAAACCTTCCAGAGTTGGTTGAGAAAGCAGCGAATCAAGAGTAAGAGGCGAGAAGAGTCACAAAAGGATTACAGAATATGTGGGATGAATGATAAACGCGTGGTCTCTTTCTGGAATTGAAATTAAAAGTATGAAGAGAAACACCCCCCATTTCTTAAATGTATGCGTGACCAAATAAAATTTCAAAACTGTCCATGTTCATGTACATGTTTCAGGCAAAAAACAGAAATTCCAACAGTTTTGAGACACTAAATCAGGATGAGAACCATTTTGCACACAAGGAAAACCCTTTCATCAATGGAGGTCCTTCCCAGAATTAACTCACTGACCAAAACTCCACAGACACTGGGAGGACTCATGCAGGAGGTCATCAGTTAGAGTAGGAAGAGTACTAAAAGTAAATTAAAAATACACCACAAACGAGCATGATGGTGGTTGTGTAATAGTTTGAAAACCTGTGGTGATACTTGATGTAATCTTTAATTCTTTCTTCAAGTACAATAACTTCCAAATCACTTACCATGAAGGAAAACTGTTGTTCTTCAGCAGAACAAACAAATAATTTGATTCATTTTGAAAACAAGACTTAAATCAATTTAAGGTAATGTTTACTAATTTAAATATTCTGCTGAGAAGAAAAAAGGGAATTCTTCCTCACACACAGGAACGAATCATCTCCAGTTATAACAAGTAACTGCAGCTATTGCTGCCAACATAAAGACGTGCATTTGTCATCCTGTTAGTTTTGACATTGAATTAAAATACATAGTGCTCCATTTTTACAAACTCTAATTTTCAATTCAATTTTATTTATATAGCCCAATATCACAGCTTTAGCTGTTTCAATGGGCTTATACCAGTATTTGCAAGAACAAAAAGTCAAACATGAAGGCAGACAAAGAGTGAGTAGGAGCGAGTAGAACCCGTGTGGCAAACTTCATTACAGCAGGTGAGGTAGAGGAGCAGTAAGTTAGATATTCTCTGATTGGACAGGATTATTGCAAAGTTAGCTACCAAAGAGGAATGTTTAAGCCTAACTTTGAATGTAGAAACTGTGTCGGCCTCTCTTACTCTTACGCTGGGAGTTTATTCCAAAAAACAGGAGCTTGGTGGCTAAAGGCTCTACCTCCAACTGTGCTTTAAGAGATTCTAGGAACCACAAGCAGTCCTGCATTTTGTGAATGAAGTGTTCTGTTTGGTTGGTAAGGCACTATGAGATCTTTAATATAGGATGGGGCCATACCATTCAAGGCCTTACAGGTTAGCAGGAGGATTTTGAACTTGATTCTAGATTGAACTGGGAGCCAGTGAAGTGACGCTAACACAGGAGTAATGCTTTTAAAGTGAGGGCAGCATAACTTGAGATTTGTCTAATGGATGAAAATTACTGGTTGGGTCACACCAAGTCTCCCCAGAAAACTTGGTGTGATTGTGGATAATAGACACATTTTATGGCATTATTGAGGTAATATATATCAGTCATTCTGGATTTTGAACTCATTAAAAGAATAACTGATTACAGTTTTTGAGTCTATTAAGGATTAAATGTGTTTTAAATGTCTACAGACAACGAAGCATTCCAGTTTTCCCTCCCAAGATGAGGTCAGATGACCTTTCGATGTAAGTGGCATTTGAGTGAAGCCAGTTCTTCTTTCTATCTTGTAGCTCTGCGAAGCATTATTTGTTTCGCTCCCCAACTGACAAATGAACCTGTGTGTAGGAATTCTGTGGCTGTTTTGAACAGGTTACAGGAGGATAAACAAACTGTTTTCTGACATAAGTTACTAACGCGTGGTTTTGAAAGCCCCACACAGGTCAGTGTGGATCTTTGAACCAAATGAAATCCTGCTTAATAAATACTAAATATTTCTGAAAGTGAAGTGAATTTTTAATGATAGATATCAAGGTAAATATTGGGTGATTCTGTTTTTACCTAAACTCAAAATAATATTCATATTTTCTTGTCTAATGTCATTTTTTATGTATGTGGACAGCAGCACATGTTATAATAATCCTGAATCTGTCCCCAATCTCACAGGACATCTTTTACCTGTCGTGTCTTACTTTCCTAAGGTGCAAATAAAAAGATTTAAAGGTTGGACAGAAAATAGGGCATACAAATTCAATCTGCTCAGTCAAATAGATGGCAAACCCCTGGACGGCTCACCACGGAATAGATGGTATTACAATATGAGAACAGCATTAATAAAAGGGGCTATCCATTATTGTCTGTTCTGGGAGTGTAGCACACTCCCATTCAGCCAATGTCTTCAGCTGGTCACTCCACCTTAAGGAGACGTGAGCTGTGGAAAGGCAATGATACATCATTTGCTGTCCAATTTGAAAAAAGGCACCTTTCCAGTTAAGAACAACTGACGTACATATGATGGATTAATATTCCAGATGTGCTCTGTCTAATTGCACTTAATTAGGGTGCTTAAAATGTTAACAGTTGGCTTTCAGGATAAAAGTGGAACCTGTCACAAAAAAATATTGCAGACATTATTTTATCAAAAGCCTCTAATTGATTGACAGTCAAAGTTCAACCATTAGGATAATAAACTCATGAAAAAGTTGGTTAAGGACAGTGACATAAAAAAAAAAAAAAAGAGAAATTGTATTCTGGGAAGATTTTTATTGTATATGACTGCCCGATAGTTGGACTTGATGTAGTTTTCTTCCACCTCAGAGGAATATACATAAAATTAAAAATGACAAACATTGTATCTGCTGTAAAATTCATCTTTGATTGCTCTAACTAAAAATATTACATTTTGACAATAGAAATAAACTAGCTGAAAAAAAATAAACTAGCTAAATATATGTAGCAAGACTTATTATCAAACTGTTGTTCTCACTGCAGCCCTGGATGGTTCAGATGGGTGGACTAGTGCAGGGGTCTCAAACTTGCAGCCCGTAGGAAAATTGCGGCCCCCAAGATGATATTTTGCGGCCCGCGCCTTAATATGAAAGTTTAATGATAGTGCGGCCCGCCAGTTTTGTATTAATGGCCTTTTCCAGTGTTGTGTGCTGAGCTGACGAACCGACCTATCTCGGTGGGGTAAATAGTTGTTTGGGGGCGTGTTATTGGCCGAGCTTGAAGCAGGGAAACATTTCG
>BSAI01000005.1:26129651-26141526 GCA_036245035.1 Adrianichthys oophorus | reverse complement strand
CCATACGTGCAGCCAGTGTTGAATTATTTTATTTGTTTGGCTGCACAGGCTAGCAGGAAAGGTTAAGGTTAGAATTATGGTTACAGTTAAACACCAAATGCTTCCCAGCGGGACTGTCTGCAGCCGAAGGATGGGTCAGCTGCGCAAAATACATGCCAGTTTAAGCCTTGTTTCTACTTCACTGGTTTTGATTGGACTGTCCGCTATACCTGCAATGAAAATCGGAGTGGTGTTTACACTTTTCATGCGACGCAATTAACTCCACTGTGTTTTCTTCTTAACATCTGCGTAGAGGAGGAGTGATGTATTCCTCCACTAAACAGAGGAGTGAATACAAAGGCGAAACAATGAAAATAATAAAAGGGTGAATAGCATTCTGGAGTGCTGCAAGATATGAAATATTAGACATATCTTTGCAGTAACTTGTTCTATTTTCTATCTGTCCGCTCTCTGTGTCTGTATGTGGTTTGGTTTTTCCAAACTTCTTCAGTAAGTTTTCATCAATTTCAGTATATAAAAGACATGTTTCTGAACAGTTTTCTTCGTAGTTGTGTACTTTTATCGCCGAAATACATTCAAGTAAAATTACGTTAATTTCCCGTGATTGCACTCCGTGGGTTAAATTCCAGTCGCGAGTGACGTCACCAGCAGGTGTCACATTCTGTAGCGACTGGAGTGATTCTGCTCTGATGGCCGTGTGACCACTGCAATGCAAGTCACTTGGAAGTATCAAGCAGTGCTTAAAATACGTGCTGACAGTGCAGTATTGTGCATCTTGATGAAAATGAAATTCGGTCAGTTTCTGAGCTGGTCGCACGACAGACGTGTGAATGACATCAGTCTTTCTTTGATCTCAGGTATGTGTGAAGCTTGTTCTGACCTCTAATGACCAGTGCCGTTCTTTCACTGACCACAGTTTGAATTATACTATAAAAATATAAGAGCACATATTCAATCAGTGAGCAAGTTCGTTTAAGTCTGAACACAGCAGATTTAGAAGACTGAATAAACAGAAAACTGACATTACAGATTTATGAACTTAGTAATGTAAGCTTTGTATATGTATTTGTTGATTGATTTTATTAATAACTTTGCACAGAAAACGAGGGTCCTTCTTCATCTTGTTTTCTGTTTATAAAATACAATTTAAAAAAAACAGAGAAAATTAGAATTTTTTATATTTCTAAATAAAATGAGGATTGGCTCCCAGAAACACACAAGCTGTGTGCGTGCATGCTGAAGTTGCGGCCCAGCCTCAGCCAGACTCTGCCTTCAGTGGCCCCAAAACAAATTGAGTTTGAGACCCCTGGACCAGTGAGTGGTTGGTGGATGGCATCCATGTCCCAACAAGGCTGTGATGTCAGCAAGGAGGTGGTGGAGTCCTGGTTTGAGCTGGAATCATGGGGAAAGAGCTGGTAAGTTCCTTTTGGGTCCCTGAAGGTGTGCAAATGACTCTGAAAAGTAGGTGAAGTTTCTGACTGACCACTTTCTTCTGTGGTAGAAAAAGAAGAAGCATACTTTCTGTAACACCACCATCTTCATGGATGACAATGCACCATCTCATGCTGCAGGATCCCTCTGCATCATTGGCTGCTATAGAGATAAACTGATGGTGTGGCCCCCGTTCTCTCCTGACCTCAACCCTATTGAGAACATTTGGAGCATCCTCACGCCAAATATCTGAGGGTGGGGGGCAGTTCACACCCAAACAGCAGCTCTGGAGGCTGTTCTGACATCCTGCAAAGAAATTTAAGCAGAAACTCCAAAATTCCACAAGTTCAATGGATGCAAGAATGATGAAGCTGCTACAAAATAAAGGTCCTCTGTTCAAATAGAATTGGACCTATGAAGATGTTTCTGATGCAGTTTTAATCTTAGATTCTTTTCTGTATGTCCTCAATCATGAGAAAGTGCTACAAACATGTTAACACTTTTCTTTGTAGTGGGTTTTTATTACTGGAGCTGTTGTCGGCGATATGGAAAAACATTCTTTTCAAACAACCGCGACTCTTCAACTGTTTACACAACAAATGTAATTACAACATATACTAAATGGGAGAAAAGCAGCTTTGCGCTGATATGCACCACTTTACCATCCCAAAGCAGCTGTTCTCTGCATCAGAATCAGGTAGTGTATGAAGATTGCGTAAACACTCTCCTACTATTAAGTGTTGCACATCAGTGCAAATCTGCTTTTTTTTTTTAGCTTCAGAAATCTGTTAGAATTCCGCTGATTGCATTAACAGTTGAAAAATTATAATTGGTTGAATAATCTCAACACTGCAGCTGCAGGCCTGGTGTTCAAGGCTCAGTCAAAACCATACGATATATATTTTTTTACATGTTTTATTAGGATTCCGGGCATGTCCCACTGGGCGGAGCCCCCGGGGAAGACTCAGGACACACTGGAGAGACTGTGTCCCTAGACTGGCCTGGGAACACCTCGGGGTCCACCCAGAGGAGCTGGAGGAAGTGGTCAGGGAGGGGCAAGACAAGTTTATTTGTTTTGCACATATCGTGTACAAAGACATTTCAAAGTGCTTTACATAAAACACGAAAGAAAGAAAACAACGAAGAAGAAATATCAAAGGTGTGATCGTTAAAATAAGATTTAAAGAAAGTTACAAAGTAAATGTAAAACAGTTTTACAGTGTGGATGTAAACTTTTGAATAGAAATGAATCAAATGCAGCTGAGAACAAGTAAGTCTTTAACCTGGATTTAAATACACTGACTCTTTCAGCTGATTTAAGGTTTTCTGGAAGTCTAGAAGCTGAATGCAGATTTTTTGTGTCTAGTTTTGAGTCTAGGAACTAACAAAAGACTCAGATGAGGGAAGTCTGGGCACCCCTGCCTAGACCGCTGCCCCCGCAACCCAGTCCTGGACAAGCAGAAGAAGGTGGATGAATGGATTTTATTTGGATTTTTCAAAAATCTGAAATTTTTTGGTATCCTTGATTTAACTAACTATTTATTTTAATTAATCAGAGCAATGGCAAAGCCTACTTTAGTCCTTATCGAGTCGATTTTTCAAATCAATCTGAATCTAAAGTTCCAACCATTTTTTCCCATGAGTTTTCTGCACGTTTAAAATTATTTTATTGCTGAAATGCAAGCTACTGTATATGTTATCATATTGGGGCTCTTCACCCTGTCATTTGTTTCTCAGTTGGAAAATATAGCATGCAAAGTGAATGTTTTTGACATAGAGCTTGGATGACTTGGACTCATTTTGGGCAGTAAAGCGAACCAAATGTGCTTCCATGGTGATTAGACAGAGAGACGGAGTGGCAGACACAGCACATCCTCTTGCCAGGCAGATGGCTCCTTCTCTCCTCCACGTTTTTAGTCTGTGTAAATGGGTTCTCTGATGTTCCCTCTTAAAAAAAAGAGCCAATCCAAGCAGAAAACAGAGCATGAATTGAGAGTGGCAAGTAAAGCATGCAGCTTTTTTTTAAAAAAAAAGTCAAAATCAAATGTATGTAATGTACATTGTATACATTAGCAAATCATTTCGTTTATTTTCAGAAATGTTTCAGTCACCAATAAATTTATATTCCTGAATTTAAAGAAGATCTATGTTGCTCTTCCTGTTGTTAAATGCATTTATGGAAGTAAGAGTTTACAAAGCAAACTGAGGAAAATTTTAAATATTTATTTTTACTTCTTTTTTGTAGACTACTACAAAACTTAACCAAACTTAACTAAATTTAACCAATTAATCCTGGGTGGTGTTGGGATTATGGAAGTTTTTCTATTCCATCAGATTTTTTTTAATTTATTTTTTTCCTGAAATTTTTAAGCCTTTTGAATTTTTTTCCTGAATTTTTTTTATTCCAGATTTTTTAATTACGAGGCTCAACATTTCGTTGGAAAAAAATTTGATGGAAAACACATCGATGATCCAGCCGATTAAAGTATGACTTTGACGTGACATTAACATTTGCAACGTTTATTGGAGCCTAAGATGGCAGCAAACCCGCCCGGTGGTTCATTGGTGAGTAATTATTTTCTTTATATCTATCTATCATGTTATCATTGACATCGTTTAACAGAGCATCACAACGTTTAAATTTTGTTGTGATTTTGTTTGTAATTTACCCTGTCGCGTTCAACCACTAAACCTTTGTTGGCTTTTCTGCTAACGTGATGTGAGCGAAGACAGTGAGACAGATATCAACTATCTCCTTATATTATGCGTTAACGAGAGGGCTGATAGTAAGCCGGTATGGCTAAAAGGTATACAGTACCGCCTGGAGGAGATCCTCTGTGAGGCCGTGTTTTGCTGCTTTAACACTCTTACAAAAGGAGCTGCGGGCTGATGCCGCTTAAACTGTGAACCAGACAGCACTGTATCTCATCATTTTAGCATTTCCGTGGCTTTTGGTGTCTTATTGTGGCTATAAAATGTGAATCACGCCCCTCTCTCCTTTTTCACGTCATCCGCTAATTCTTTAACTTCCCTTAACAATCACACAGGACATGCACGTGTTGAGTTGTTCTTCGTGTGTATTTTTATGGCGGGAGACACACAGCATTTAGGTGCATTACCGCCACCTACTGACATGAATTGTGGACTGGTTTGTTGTCCGGGGACGCTCAGTTCATTCAGTCATGTAGATAGGGTAGGCATATTTCTGTGCAGGTTGGAGGTTGGTTAGTTTGCAATAGGATAGTATTACTACAGTTTTGTGACAACTACTATAATTGGTAGTTCAAGATAAAACCTAACGCAGTGGTGGAAGTGAAACATGCAGCCTTTTTTTATTCTTCATTATTATTCAATGAAAAAAGAATAAGGCAGGGAACATTATTCAGGAGGAAGATTCTAAGTGAGGATAAAAATGTACAAGCTAAAATTAAAAGAGAAGAAAATGAGAGGATGTGCATTTCCTGCATTTATCAAGTTCTTTAGTACAACAATCAATAACATGTTTTTTACACCAAGCCCTGTCCGCTTTCATAACCAGATAGATCCAGACTTTTGACTCACCTTGTAATTACACCATCGCTAAGGTTTAAGTTGTTCATCTGTATCATGTCAGTCTTCAAATAAACCTGTCGTCATAGTGTGTTTTTTAATAGAAATATATAAAATAATAAGTGGGTGATTACAATACACATCTTTGTACTTTTGTTTTTGACAGGTCTTTCCAGGTATGTTTGCCCATGGAAGAGGAAAGCGGCGCTCTCCTGCAGCAAAGTGTATCCCTGTCAAAAAAATGAAACCATTGGAAGAGGTCTTTCATTTGCTGCCAAAGCAATGTGAGACAACTCCAAATGAAGAATAGCAAATAGTCCACCTACGGGCAGGGTTGGGTCATAAGACTGCTCACCTAGATGAAGGCACAACACATGAAGAGGTAATGGGATGCAAATTGTCATATTTGTGTATTAATTGTCAATTTTTAGTGTTAAACAATAAATATCTGTTTGGCAACATGTTCAGTGAAACACTGAAGCGCAACATTTTTAGAACAATATAAAACACTTTTTTGTTTATATCCTAAAGTAAAGAATTGATATGTTTGTTTACAGCTGTGTCAAGCCCCCAACGTTTTGTTGCCAAAATTAACAACAGTTACAGGTGGTTGGTTGGTGTGTAAGTCTCAAGGCGGGAAATATTGATTTTCAGTTCCAGTGCCATTTCATCACTTTTGCATATTGATACACCTGAAGAAGTTTTTTAAATATTTGATTTATTTGTAGTTTATATGTTTTACATCTTAATTCTTTATAACAGCCTAGTTGGGCATCTGTTTTTGTCCTAAAGATTGATTTAGATTATTTTGTTTTGGATAGCAGTCAAACTGTAATCAAATTTGCTTTTATTTTTTTTTGTATGTTCAAAATATTAATATAACTAAGTTTCATAGCTTAATCTTTCCTTTAATTGTCTTATACAGCTGGATGGGGGAGCCGAAAACTCTCTTTAGTGGCACCTGATGATACTGGCTAAACAGGCAAGATCCTAAAATTAGCATATAAAAGTGGGAATACAACTTTGTTCATAGCCCCAATCTAAGAAGAGCTCAGTACTGATCCTCTTCACGCAACTGATGAAGCATTCAAAAGCAGTTCCCCTACAACTCCTCACAGAACACATCAGGTCTTGTGCTGGTGTTGATGGCTGTGACAGTAATCTCACAAGAGTGGATGCCAGTGAAACAATACAAAAAAATGTGCAAAGAATTGTTGTGCAATGACAAAGACTTACCATAAGTTTTTACTTGTCAATATTCCATGGTTTGCTGTTTATGGCATCTGGAGTTTACTAAATTTGTCTATAATTTTTTAAACTTTCCTGTTTGTTTACAGGTCATTGGGCGTGTCACAAGGCAAATTAAACAGCTGTGACCAGGTTTTAAGGAGACTCCAGTGTGGACAGTGCTTACCAAGCAACCGGGAACTGTAGCTTTGATTTTTCCAACTAAAGGCACAAGCGGCATTTGTCCTGAGGTACATGTTTACCAGTGACCTCAGTTAGGATTTGTACTCCTATTTTCTTTAAAAAAAAAAAAAAAAAAAAAGCTGTGGTGAAAACAGATTGAGGGCAGAAGTGATGCACAATATACTGGAATTAGAACCTAACGTGTCATGCTTCTATCCCAATACAGATATTTCTTCAACACATCAGTTGGCCAAAGGAAGAGGAAGATTGGTCTGCTGAAACCAAAACTTGCATCTTCGGGAGCTCATTGAAAATGGTAAGTTTACCTTTCATATATGGAAGTGCTATAAAATCTCAATTCCAGGTAGAAAAAACTAATTTAAATGAATGTAACTATTATCAGTTCAGTGTTATTACATCTGTTAAATGCACACTTGTCCAAAAGCCTTAAATCTACACTGACTTTCAGTTAGTTCTGTAAAGATAGCTTTTTTTTTTTTTTTTTGACTAAAACTGAAAAGTAATCCGGATGGGAGATTGTCAAAAACATCTTTCCCACAGCCTCCATACATGGGCTCCTTGCCTGTATTGGGACATGTCATGCAAGATTTGGGCTCCTGTGAATTCGTTGGAGAAAAAAAAGCTTTTGTTATATCAGGAAGTGTGTTGTGGCATTAGATTTAACTTATTTTACTGCTTTTGTTAAACATGTTACGTTCAAATGTTTTCTGCTCTCAAATAAGCCACGGATGCAAAAATGTTATTTTCTTTGATAACATTGTTTTAAAGTAACAATGTGGTACATGGACATTTTTTTGTGTGTAAATAATTTGCCCACATTAGTGTGGTGTTTAGCTGAGTTGATGTGAAGGTTGGCCGAAGTTAAACCCTCAAAGTGTGTGAAAAGTTGACGGTGGACCAAAAACACAGGGGGCGACGGGCATCTTCAGTGCTCTGGTCTTTTTAAATGTTGACAGAATGACATGACAGCCCAGCACAGAAGTACAAACATCTGACCCCCTGCTTCTCCCTTAACTCTCAACCTCCACACTAAACACAACTTATATAGAATTCCAACCATACTATAAATATAAACGGCAACTTTAAATTCAAAATAGGTAAAATGAGGTGCTTAACTAACCATTAAGTGACTAAAAAAAACTACTAACAAATAAGAAAGTAAGTGAATGATAATGAAGAATGAACAAAAAGAAAAAGGCCTCCACATTCCACCTCTCCATTTCACCTAGTGGTTTCTCCAGACAAGCAGGATAGACCACAGCTGGTGTGTCCCAGGAAGGCCTGAATATTGTGTTTCATGGAAACATGCCCCTCTGGTGGACAAGTCAAACGAAAAAGTAATTACTTCTCTTCGTCTTCTCCGGAGACTCGCCAACTGAGTTGCAAGACAGGAAGTCCACCACCGTGTTAGATTTTCCAGGATGATAATAGACCATGAATCGGTAGGACAGAAGAGACAGGAACCATCAAGTGATCCTGGAGTTGGCACCTTTCATCCATTCCAGCCATTGGAGGGCTTGGTGGTCTGTCCCCAGCTTCAACTCTGTGCCAAGCAGGTAGTACTTCAAAGTGATGGCCAGGCACTCCAGCGTTACTGTGGGGTACCTGGTTTCTCTTTGGAAGAGTTTTCTGCTGATGAAGGCCACTGACCTCCTCTCTTCACCATCACCCTGGAGAAGAACTGCACTTAATCCTCTGCTGGAAGCATCAGTCTGAACAGTGAAAGACAAGTTGAAGTTGGGGCTTTATAGAACAGGAAGTTCACCTGCTTCTGTGTTGTTGGTCTCGCTCTCTCATTCAAATGGCCTCCTCCTTGTCCAGAACAGGTTTAATTTCTCCACCACCAAGGATGTACCCCAGGTACTGCAACTCTGACTTGGCAGTGGCACATTTTGTTGGATTTATGGTCATACGTGCTCCCTTGATTTCCCCTAGAACAGCAGCTAGGTGGCTCAAGTGGTCCTGTCAATACACACCGAACATGATGTCATCCAGGTAAGCAGCTACAAATGTGTCCATAACTGCCAAGATCTGGTTCATCAGTTGTTGAAATGTGGCAGGGGCACTATATAGACCAAAAAGCATTTGGTGAATTGCCAGAGACCTTGTATAGTTCTAAATACAGTCAATGCCTTTGCATCATCTGTCAAAGGCATTTGCCAGTATCCTTTGCAAAGATCCAGGGTGGTAATGAACTTTGCCTGGCCAACTTGCTTGATGAGGTCATCCAGTCTGGGAAATGGGAAAAGCATTACATTTGGACTGGGCATTAACCTTCCTGAAGTTGATGCAGAATCAGATCCTTACATCCTTCTGCACGACAGGGTTGCTCCATTGGCTGTTGGAAGGTTCAGTTACTCCCATTTCCTGCATGACAGCAATCTCCTCCTCTAAGAGAGGTAACAGTTTTTGAGGGATATGATACATTTTGTTACCAATAACAGTGTTGTACATCAGCTAAATGTCATGATCCACTAGTGTTGTTGAGCCTGGTCTGTCCTGGAACAGATCTGGTGGAATAACTGCCTGTAGGTCCTCCTGCAGAAGCTGAGAAAGGTGAGAGAGATCAAGAGACGCAATGTTGTACCTAGCAGGGGTAAACTGCTCATCAGTCACAGACCAGACAACAATCTCCTGTTGAACAGGACTTTTCCCAAATACACATGAAAGATCTGGCTATGAATCTCATGAGTAGTAGTTCTCAATTTCTTCTGCACTGTAAATGGTCCAACAATTTATTTACGCCATTAGAGAGAAGTAATTAAACTTGCTAACCTGTGGTGAATGACCTCTCCCTGGCCCCTTTATCATACCAATTTTGCTGTCCTTGTTGGACCTTCTCCAGATGGATTTTTACCAGCTGTGCAGTCTTTGCTATTTTGTCCCTCATTTGAAGAACATAGGGCAACACATTTGTTGCTTTTTCGTTTTTTGGTAGAGAAACACCACATCTGATTGTTCCAGCTATTTTCTCAGACCTCTTTAAACTTTGGAAAAGCAAACGGCAAACAGTAACTTGTGGCAACCCAGACAATGTGTCATAATGCCCAGTTGAAACTGCATGACCTATGAGATCATGGAGTTCACGCTGTGTGGAAGTTTTTGTGGGAATAACATTTAGTGTTTACCAAAGGTGATGCAAGAAGATTCTCACGAGATTAAGCGAGCACTTGCTCAAAAAACAGTGACATGGTGTGTGTGGTCCACGAGAATTGTTTGCTGAGGTGATTGAGGTGATGCAAAAGAGTGTTTTCCCGAGGATAAGCGAGCACTTGCTCAAAAAACGGTGGCATATGTGTGGTCCATGTATATTGTTTGCTGAGGTGATGCAATAGAGTGTTTTCCCCGAGGTTAAGCGAGCACTTGCTTAAAAAACAGTGACAAGGTGTGTGGTCCACGTGAATTGTTGGATAAGGTGATGCAATAGAGTATTTTCCTCGAGGTTAAGCAAGCACTTGCTCAAAAAACAGTGACAAGGTGTGTGGTCCACGTGTATTGTTGGCTAAGGTAATGCAAAAGAGTGTTTTCCCGAGGATAAGCGAGCACTTGCTCAAAAAACAGTGACAAGGTGTGTGTGGTCCACGTGTATTGTTTGCTGAGGTGATGCAATAGAGTATTATCCCCGAGGTTAAGCAAGCACTTGCTCAAAAAACTGTGATGTCATGAGGTCTGAATTTAGTATGGGCTTATTAATTACTAATTTACTTTCCCGAGGATATGTGAGCACTTGCTCAAAAAACAGTGACAAGGTGTGTGTGGTCCACATGTATTGTTGGCTAAGATGATGCAAAAGAGTGTTTTCCCGAGGATAAGCGAGCACTTGCTCAAAAAACAGTGACATGGTCTGTGTGGTCCACGTGTATTGTTTGCTGAGGTGATGCAAAAGAGTGTTTTCCCGAGGATAAGCGAGCACTTGCTCAAAAAACGGTGGCATTGTGTGTGTGTGGTCCCCGTGTATTGTTGGCTGAGATGATGCAAAAGAGTGTTTCCCCGAGGATAAGCCAGCACTTGCTCAAAAAACAGTGACGTGTGTGGTCCACGTGTATTGTTGGCTGAGATGAGGCAATAGAGTATTTTCCCCGAGGATAAGCGAGCACTTGCTCAAAAAACAGTTACGTGTGTGGTCCACGTGAATTTTTGGCTAAGGTGATGCAAAAGAGTGTTTTCCTGAGGATAAGCGAGCACTTGCTCAAAATACAATAACTTGGTGTGTGTGGTCCACGTGTATTGTTTGCTGAGGTGATGCAAAAGAGTATTATCCCCGAGGATAAGCGAGCACTTGCTCAAAAAACAGTGATGTCATGAGTTCTCCATTTAGTGTGGTCTATGTTAATTACTAATTTACTTTCCAGAGGATAAGCGAGCACTTGCTCAAAAAACAGTGATGTCATGAGGTCTGAATTTAGTATGGGCTAATTAATTACTAATTTACTTTCCCGAGGATATGTGAGCACTTGCTCAAAAAACAGTGACAAGGTGTGTGTGGTCCACATGTATTATTGGCTGAGAAGATACAAAAGAGTGTTTTCCCGCGGTTAAGCGAGCACTTGCTCAAAAAACAGTTACGTGTGTGGTCCACGTGAATTGTTGGCTAAGGTGATGCAAAAGAGTGTTTTCCCGAGGATAAGCGAGCACTTGCTCAAAAAACAGTGACGTGTGTGGTCCACGTGTATTGTTGGCTAAGGTGATGCAAGAGAGTGTTTTCCCGAGGATAAGCGAGCACTTGCTCAAAAAACGGTGGCATTGTGTGTGTGTGGTCCCCGTGTATTGTTGGCTGAGGTGATGCAAAAGAGTGTTTCCCCGAGGATAAGCCAGCACTTGCTCAAAACAGTGACGTGTGTCGTCCACGTGTATTGTTGGCTGAGGTGATGCAAAGCGTGTTTTCCCGGGGATAAGCGAGCACTTGCTCAAAAAACAGTGACAAGGTGTGTGTGGTCCACGTGTATTGTTTGCTAAGCTGATGCAAAAGAGTGTTTTCCCGAGGTTAAGCGAGCACTTGCTCAAAAAACTGTGATGTCATGAGGTCTGAATTTAGTATGGGCTAATTAATTACTAATTTACTTTCCCGAGGATAAGTGAGCACTTGCTCAAAAAACAGTGACAAGGTGTGTGTGGTCCACGTGTATTGTTGGCTAAGGTGATGCAAAAGAGTGTTTTCCCGAGGATAAGTGAGCACTTGCTCAAAAAACAATGACTTGGTGTGTGTGGTTTACGTGTATTGTTGGCTGAGGTGATGCAAAAGAGTGTTTTCCCGGGGATAAGCGAGCACTTGCTCAAAAAACAGTGACAAGGTTTGTGTGGTCCACGTGTATTGTTGGCTAAGGTGATGCAAAAAACTGTGATGTCATGAGGTCTGAATTTAGTATGGGCTAATTAATTACTAATTTACTTTCCCGAGGATAAGTGAGCACTTGCTCAAAAAACAGTGACAAGGTGTGTGTGGTCCACGTGTATTGTTGGCTGA
>BSAI01000005.1:26055132-26127359 GCA_036245035.1 Adrianichthys oophorus | reverse complement strand
GTGATGTCATGAGTTCTCCATTTAGTGTGGTCTATGTTAATTACTAATTTACTTTCCAGAGGATAAGCGAGCACCTGCTCTAAAAATAGTGGCATTTTGTGGGATCCGCAACTAGTGATTACCTAACGTGAGGCAGGAAGATTTTCCCGGGGTTAAGCGAGCACTTGCTCAAAAAACAGTGATGTCATGAGGTCTGAATTTAGTATGGGCTAATTATTTACCAATTTACTTTCCCGACGATAAGTGAGCACTTGCTCAAAAAACAATGGCATAGTGTGTGTGGTCCACATGTATTGTTTGCTGAGGTGATGCAAAAGAGTGTTTCCCCGAGGATAAGCGAACACTTGCTCAAAAAACAGTGACGTGTGTGGTCCACGTGGATTGTTGGCTAAGGTGATGCAAAAGAGTGTTTTCCCGAGGATAAGCGAGCACTTGCTCAAAAAACGATGGCATTGTGTGTGTGGTCCACGTGTATTATTGGCTGAGGTGATGCAAAAGTGTGTTTTCCCGAGGATAAGCGAGCACTTGCTCAAAAAATATTGTGGCATTTTGTGTGATCCGCATCTAGTGATTACCTAAGGTGAGGCAGGAAGATTTTCCCGAGGATAAGCGAGCACTTGCTCAAAAAACAGTGACAAGGTGTGTGTGGTCCAAATGTATTGTTGGCTGAGATGATGCAAAAGAGTGTTTCCCCGAGGATAAGTGAGCACTTGCTCAAAAAACAGTGAAATGTCTGTGGTCCACATGTTTTGTTGGCTGAGATGATGCAAAAGAGTGTTTTCCCGAGGATAAGCGAGCACTTGCTCAAAAAACTGTGTGATAGCATGAGGTCTTCATTTAGTATGGGCTAAGTTAATTACTAATTGTTACTTTCCCGAGGTCAAGCAAGCACTTGCTCAAATAACAGTGGCATTTTGTGTGGTCCGCATTTCTTGTTTAGCTTAGGTATTGCAATTGTTTTCTAGAGATTAAGCAAATACTATATTACTAGATCTAAAATGTTCTTTAAGTTGTAAAGTTTTTGTCGAGCAAGAGTGGAGTAGGAAAGAAAAAACATTACAGACAAGCTTAGATGAGAAGAAGTGGCGGAACAAGAGAATAATTTAAGAGGTACAACTTTGTAAAAGAGGAATAGGCCGACAGGACACCTAGACATAGGTAAGCTGGACAGGAAAGCAGAGGAATCAGCTCAAGTTATAGGATCCAAAAACAAGAGATGCAGACAAAAAAGATAACCCAGACTGTCAGTGTCCAGAGAGATCCAACATGAAAGCACCAGGAGAATTCAGATAAGAGCCACAGAGGAATGAAAGGATCCAAATTCAAGAGCATCTGAGACAGAAAAGAGGATCAAGATAAACTAGATGATAAATGATCCACAGAATAAGAAGCTTCCACACTGTTCTGTGACAGAAGGAATGACTCAGGCATGCAGCACCAACACATGTGGCAGACGGGGCATGCAGTCCTCCTTGATCTACAGCTCTCGGGTTGTGGGCTAAGTTTTTATATTAATGGACACGACCAAATAAAACAGAACCAGAAGAACCTTAATCCAAACCTTCAGACCATCATTTGGAACAAATCAGTGTTCAATGACTCAAAGTTAAATATGTAAACCAAAGAAAACCATAACAAGAATACGAACCAAAACCGTTCATCACAACCGGCACCCTTTCAGGGAGTCGCAACCAGACTGGACTATCACAGAACTTTGAATCAGCACAGATAATAAAGGCAGAAAGTGAGGGGATTCAGAAACGTCAAGATTAAACTGGAAAGAACTACATACATTTCTGAGTGTCAGTGTGCATCACTAAACTGAACAGTGCTTGACCTATTCCAGTGTTCAAATACTATAAATTCAAGGAAATATACACCAAAACGTGTTTCATTAGCCCGATATGAGAGGTCATCATGTGCGATTTGATGTTGGCTGAGATGACAATGTTTTTTGAGGATAACCAATAAGCACTCAACTGTGTAGCTAAATGATCTGAAGTTGATCTTTTACAAAAAACTAACTACAATGCAAATAACAATTAAATAAAACACAATAGGTTGGGATTATTTAAGGTCACTTCTTTCAACTCCTTACTAAGCAACAATTCAAATTCTATTTGACTTTGTTTGATCATCTTTGCACTTATTGTGTGATGTGTGTGTCCTGTTTTCATAATTAAATAAACATCTCAATTATGATGAATATTTGTCAGGAAGATGGCTTCATCTAAATTTGTTTCTGTTTGTATCTAAAATGGGTTTGATAAATTTGTGTTTTGTATTTCTGCATATATTTTAATGCAAAACCAATAAAATAAAAATGACCACAGCGAGGGGGCAGAGCGCAAGTAGGCCATAATGAAAATTTTAAAACAGGTCTTAACCTGTTGTACCTGAAGATAAAACCGCACAAATTGATCCAATCACAGCAGAAGAGGAAAGATCAGAAGATCAAGAAAAAGAAAAGATTTTCGCTCTGTTTAAACCTCCAAACCAGACATTCACAAACCGAAAACTCCTTCAATGATTCAGTTCCAGCCCAACAACCACAACCTTTGCTAGTCCTGAGAGTAGACTTCAACCTACAGACCAACAAGAATTCATCAAGATACTTCAGGAGCAACACTTTCCTGAAGATCTAACCCTGACCATACTGGACTCTTCCAAACCTGAAAGCTGCAAGAATTCAAAGCAAACCCTAATGCCTGATGCTGAGCCTCAACTTCAGCCTGATGAAAGAGAAATGGCAGTGAAGGTGACTTTACAACAGATGAGGAGAAGCTTATTAGAACAGCATGAAAAAACAAGAAATACATTTCAAAAACCCGTAAATAAACGAAACATCGAAATAATTGCAAAAATGATCAAAGAAAATGAGAAAGCATGCAACAGTAGAGAGGGGCACGGTGGCCACCAAAGAAAAGAAAAAGTTGTGGCACGGTGACCACCAAAGAAAAGAAAAAGTTGTGGCACGGTGGCCACCAAAGAAAAGAAAAAGTTGTGGCACGGTGGCCACAAAGGCATGCAGTGGCGGCACAGCGCCCTTTAAGGAATGAAACAGAAGAGATAGATGGTAGATATATTTCATTTCTACACAATAAAATGTGGGTGTGTGCATTAAAAATGTAAAACTTTCCAAAATGGCACAAAATTTAAAGTGACGTAAGTGACAAATCGAGGACGTTGGTCCACTTAGAGAATCCTGGAACTTGACAAAGTTCAAAAAATAAAATCTAAACTACAGATTGGTCTAAGGAATTCTTGAAGTGCCAGATGCATACTACAATCCTGAACTCCTTCTATTTTATTCAACGACCACGAAACGCAGTTTTTATTTATGACCTTTGTGGAAGAATGTCAAAGTGGAAGAAAAACTACAAGGTTCAGAAGCACCTACCATTATGGAAGGCCTGAAGGAAGAAACGTTAGTTCACCAAAATGCATTTCAGCTGAAAAGGACCTGAAACAATAAGTTTATCTTCATTGTGACCAATAAAATATAAGCAGCTGCTGCACTAAACATCAAATACATGGAAATGAAGTCACCTTCAATGAAAGCTTAAAGAGGAAAAAGAAAAAGATCGGCACGGCGGCCAACCCAAGAAATGAAGGACTTACAGGCTGAAGATCTTCCTGAGAAGAAAAAGAAATAAAAAGAACTACTTAGAAGTGGACTCATTAGGAATAAATTATAAACAAAAATCTAATTTTCTTACAGTTCTTACAGTAATGACTGAGGCTAAAGACAGAGTCAAAGCGCCTATGGCGCCACCACTCTGCTGGTAGCAGAACGGCTTCACATGAGGCCTTTGGGAGAAAAAAGTTTCCTCAAACCAAAACTCATCTGTCAGTAACAGAGCTGTACTTCCAAAGGCTCCATGGTCAGCCATCCTAACTGGACATAGTGTTTTAATAGTTACCTCTTTGTTCTGTTTGTGCACTTGAGGTCCACTTTTAATTTTCCTAGACCGGCGGTGTTTCCAGCAAAGAATCCTGGGAAGGAAATCAGAGGACAGCCACAATTAGGCTCTTCTTTAGCCAGAAAACTCACAGCTTCATTTCCATTTGAGGAGTTTGTTTTATCAGCACAGGCAACAAACATCTAAGATTTTAAAATGGGGAGGAAAAAAGAAAATAAGATCTAAAAATGTACTTTATAAACAGTAAAACTCTTTTTTTAAATCGTAAATTTAAGCATTTTGTCCAAGTCAGTCAGTAAATGAAAATTGAAAAAAACATGTAAAATTAAAAATATTCATAATTATAAAAACAGAAATTTTAAAGAAAACTGAAAAAATATACTGAAAATAAAAAGAACAAACTGAAAAATAAAATATTTTGTCGAAGTCAGTCAGTAAATAAAAAAAACAGAAAATAAAAATAAACATATACAAATAAATAAATACCAAAAAAAATGTAAATAAAAATACAAATAATGAAAATAATTTGAATTAACTAATAAAGTATTTTGTCTAAAAACTCCTACGGTAATCAATATATTTTTAACACTAAGAATTTTGTTCTTTTGGTCAATTACACTGTAAGCTGCACAGTTTTGCAGAATATAATGATTAAGCATTTCCACTGGGAATCAGTGACCGAAATTAGAATCTGTTAAAGCAGGAAGCAGCTGCAGCGACCCAAATCCAGAAGAAAGAAAAACCATCTACTGGAATCTAAGAACGGAGTTTTCAATGTTTAAAATGTTTGGGTTTTTAATGAAAGCATTAAGCAGTAGCCTAATCATAAAAACAGCTATTTTAAAAAGGGTTAAACTAAAGCAAACACAACAAAAATGTTTCCCTCCACAGAAAGGGCCAAAGGTTTTTTGAGAACTAAACCTACCGTCTCAATGGTTCTCCGTACAGGGACCTCAAAAGTTCCCCAGCAGCAGAGCAAATAGATAAAACATCACATTTCCCTCCAAAGTTCAGAATAAAAAGCTAACAAACCGAGCAGAATGAAGGCCCACTAAGCTGAGGCTCCTCCTCCTCCTCCTCCTCCACCACCGCCGCCGCCGCCGCCGCATCCTGGAGAGCAGAAGCAAACCGGCGCAGCTGGAACTAATTACCCTTAATAAGCCCTCTGCCTCAGGTGCAGAGACCACGTGACCCGCAGGTCCTCCGTCTCATACAATGAGATAGTCGCCGTAGCTGAAGTTGAAGCGAATCTTCTCGAGGTAGAAGTAGTCCTCGACGTCAGCCACGTCCACATGCTGATGAAACAAAGCTGCAAGAAAAAAAAAAAAAAAAAAACACGTCCGGCTGTAAAAGACTTTCATGCAGAGTTCAGTAAAGTTACAAAGATATTCACACGTTCGGACTCCCGGGCAGGATCTACATTTATATGAGCTAGTAAGGAAGACTCGCCACCATATTCATGTTACAATAAACATTATGGAAGAAAGTCATTCTTCATTATATTTTATTTATGTATGTAATTTTTGCCATCAATTTTTAATAGAAATATCAATCATAATAAAGATACTCCATAGCTCTGAAAATACACAAGTTACATTCACCAAACCTCCTCCCAGGGTTATTCATGAGCATACTTGTCTACTGCAAGACAGGTACTGTAAGTAAGTCACTTGTCATTATTGTTATTTTTTTATTTAAAGATTTGAATCACAACTAATCAAAAATTCTAATTACCTCTGGAAAATACTCCAGTCACAGTGACCAAACATTCAGATCTGACTCATCTTGGTCATGTCATCGTATTACAACAACAATCCTGGGGAAAAGTTAGTTTATTTTTAGGATTTTTTAAAAATACAAATGTGGATCATATTGGGTCAAAAAAGTTCAAAAACTCTGAGGATATTGAATATACAGTCACCAAATATTATATAATGACTTATCATGACCTTACTGTCCTGCTACTACAGCAAAGTTTCTGGCAAAAAGTTTCTTATCAGCCACTTTGATCTCACATTGTGAATAATATCTGCTGAAACTTGACATTTTCCCACTTTCTTACACCGATATGCTGGCTAATTAATACAACAAAGTCTAAATAAGCATTTTTAAAGCATTTGTCCAAAACTGATTGTTTCTTCTCTGCAGCGCTATCAGCAAAGCAGCTGACAACAAAACTCTGATGACTCAGCATTCTAGCAGCATTTCAACGCTTGACAGGTCTTTTCTTTACAGTTCTCTGTGTTTAGACAGCTGGGGTTTTGTTTGTCATTTTGGCCTTGGTTCACCCTGAAGCCTTTTTGCTTCACAATTTATTGTTAGTTGGTGTTTGGCTTCTTGTAAATAAACTTGTAACTTATTTTATGGAGACAGTCTTTTGGTGTGTTGTTACTGATTTTAGTTGGTACATAATTAAACATTAAATTAGTTTACCTTTGTGTTGTGCTCCACCCTCCCCTAGACAGAAAGGGCGTAGCACAGGGCTGTCATGAAGACGCAGATACCTGGGTTGCCTCAGACATGTGGAGTCTGAGTTCAATTTTTTTGTGTGGGGAACATGTAGTATCAAACTGAACAGCTTTATTTTTTGATTTTCTGTCCTTTCTGCATGTCAGTATGTAGTAAAATGTATAACAGATCAGTTTGAAGTGTTTAATATCTGGAGCTTTGGAAAAACTCAGTAATGTTTAACCTCATTCACGTATTTTTTATGTCACTGCTGTTTGGTCATTTAAGTTTAGCAGTAAACCTTCAGGCTGCCCAGAGATGAGTGGTCAGCAACTCCATCCCATCCATGAGAAGGTGCACCTTTTTCAGACAGGCTCCAAAAGGCCTCAAGTATAAAAAGTAAAAGTTAAAGTCTCATTAGCTGTGACACATCTCGCTGTGTGAAATTTGTTCTCTGCTATTGACCCTCCTCTGGGGGAGCAGCGAGCTGCCAACACAACTGCATTTGGGAACCATTTGTTGGTTTAAGCCCCTAATTTAACCTTCTTAATGCTCAAACAGGGAGGCATTGAGTCCCATTTTTCGAGTCTTTCCTGTTACTTGGCCTGGATTCGAACTCATGAACTACCAGTCACAGGGCTATATGGGGTAAGCTAGCTGTCAATAAGAAACGTATTCAAAAAGAAAAAGTTGTGTTCATAAAGACAAAGTTGTGCACAAAATAATACTTTCTGCACAACCTTTTCAGAAAAATATGAATACAACATTGAGTTTAATGTTCGACATTCGTCTGTTTTGAAAACAATGCATGCTTGTCTTAAATACATATTTCTCCTGATAAACAGTCAAACATACGTCACGGGGTCACAGGCATATTCACTCAGTCGTGGAACATTGATTCAACTGAGTGCGCCTGTGCATTGCGACTCATTTATTAAACGACAATAGAATTAAACTTTTTAGAATGTTATTGATCCCATGGCAGGAAAATTATCTTGATGCCTTGATACTGTAGCTTTGCTGGGAAAAAAAGATATTTATATTTATGTTTTTTTTTTGTTTGTTTGGTTATTTTTGTTTTTTTTTTGGCCAGGTGACCACAGCGGAGCGTCTAAACAATGCAATGGACCCGCAAGATGTGGCAGAAAAAGAGAGATGTCATTAAGAGAACGATGAAAGAAAATAAAAACGCTCGAGCAAGTGGCAGAGGAATCCCAGTCTCTTTTTGTCCTGAACTCCAGGAAGGCCATGCAAAGGGTTCCTTTCTGCAGTCGTACATCTGTTAACAGAATATGGTCATGTGTTAGTTAGCTTGTTCAAACATGCATAAACGTCCTGAAAAACATTTTGTCTTGCATAGAATCGAAGGACCCATAGCAGTAATGATGCTAGAGAGGTGTCAAATGCTGTTTCCTCACAGTCAGATATAATTGGGTTTTATCTTAACAAATGGAATTTGAACCCTTTGCTGGAAAAATCCAGCACCACAGATATTTTCTCCTAATGATAGGCATCTTCCTTTCTGACTCGCGTGTTTTGGATTAACACGGGTAAAAAATAGGAATAATCCTGTATCAATTTTTTAAGTCAGTTTGAAAAAAAAAGTTTTGAGGAATCTCTGTTTGCACTGTTGACAATAAACATTAAAACTTTCTATATTTTTTTTTCGAAAACACTTTGTCTTACAAAGACAAACGGGATTTTTTAAAATATGTTTTTGTTCCTAGAGACGTGACATGTAGATTTATAGCTTTCCAGGTAAACTTTATGAATAACACTTATAGGAAAATGGATAAATAAAACACAGTTTTTGCCAATAGTTTTTATTAACATAAATTACAACATTCTGCCTCAAAAATAAAAATGTCAGCGGTTTTTGTGCAAAAAAAGGGGTCTAATCTTGTTAACAGAGTGTTGCTCTAAAAAGCCCTGGAGTTTGTAATGGTTGGTAATTAAACTGCAAAGCAAAAATTTTATGTCTCTACTAAAAAGAGAAATATGAGTATCATGGATTTTTATCCTAAATGTCAATTGTTATATAAAGGCAAAATACATCTTAAAAGAAAATAAGACTGGATGTTAGAAGCTGTAGCTTCATTCAGATTGTTGTCATAAAAAAACATTTTAATGTTGCATTTTTTTAAATGATTGTAGCACGGAGAGGTCTGTTTCCTGAATACAAGTGGCAAACGTGCAGCATTTTGTTTCAGATGCAGGTCTGCTGCACAGGGACTTCATTGAAGGAGGGTTAGCTTTTCACTCTGATGCTCTGCTTTGGGGCACGGCTGAAGCATATTCAGGTTGAGTTTGATCCGTACTGATGGGCTTTTGAGATTGATGGAGCAGACGGGAAAATCTAGTTTCTGCAAGAACTTGAAGGTCTTACCTGCAGATTTTTGAATTTCTTATAGGAAACTTAAAATTTTATGAAATATAGAGTGTTAAATAACTTAATTGCTAATGTAAAAATAGAAAGTTTAGCTTAAATAAAGCTAATTTTGAATGTGTTTCATCATCCACAGACTGTAATGAATTAATCTCAAGTTTATTTTGTTGTCAGTGTTTAAGGGAAACTATCCAGGCTTGTAGTGTTAATACAGTAATTATTGTTATCACTTGTTCCATTAATTCTTCATGCAAATCATCTTCTCAGCAATTTAATCAGCCATCAGAATCACAAGTATTTAAAATGAAACACAGCAAATCAGGTTCTAAAGGAAATAAGAAAACTTCAGTATTAAAGATTTTGTAGACTAACTTTATGATTTAGGCTTTTTTTCAATCTTTTAAAATTCTAGTTTTAAATTTAATTAAGAACCAAACAATATACAGTGTATTTTTACTTTTGTGACTTTATTAGACTAACCAGGTTCAATTTTAGTGCACCTTTCCCACAAAGAGGCAATTTAGAATTCATAACTAGCTTGTTGATGCGTTATAAAAAAACGAGCCATGGCAAAAAAAAAAAGAAAAACCAAAGTAATTGCAACAACTATGTTGTAACCTCCTTACCTTCACTGAAATGTCTAGGTGGAATCAAACAGCTCCATATAAGGTTTTATCCCTTCTTCCTCCTACAACTGCATGTTTCTGCAAACACATTTAGAATAAGGGTGGACCTTAAAGCATGATGAATACAAATAAAAAGCGGGTTTGCATCATTTGGCTAGTATATTCATTGTTTTATGGAAAAATAAAGCCAAATACCTCAAATCCAGAAGGAGTTCTTTTTAAGAAGCCATCACTCCAACTGAGGCTCTAAAATGATAAAATATCCTTCAAACACCTCCTTCGGTGTTGTGCTTTGAATGCTCAAGGACGGATGATGGATTCTTTGCAGATGAGGTGATTAAAACACACGTTGAGCCCAAGCCCTGATCCCTGGTATTTAATCATAGTGTTACTTTATTATGATGCACAAGATGATTTATCAATCGATGGAGGAAATTTGAGAATGGAGAAGCTGCTGTTTAACGTGTGAGAATTATCAGCCTTTTACAATGCTTGCAACAGAACAAAACAAGTATTATTGTATTAGCCTTCCTCCTTTTAGTCTTTCTTAACAATTTCTTAATCAGGATTTTCTTTTTTACTTCTATAATCCTAAAGAGGTGACGCATTAAAATGTAAACTGCACTCCCTGTTATTCCTGATACACAGAATTTTACAAAATTTCTTTAAAAAATAACTCAGCATTACTTACAAAGCATGTGTTAAAAGATCCTGCAGCTAATTGACTGAAAAACTACAAATTTGACTTGTCCAAATGTAGAAAGCTAATATGTTTAGGGGAGATGTGGAGCCCAGATGAGATAAAAGACTTTGGCTTGAAGTTAGGGTTTTTTGTATGTGTCCTCCTGCTTCCAAAAGAAAAGGAAAATATGAAACTATATTTTAATATAATATAAAACATATTATATTAAATAACATGATGTGACAATAATTGTAAACCAATGCTTTATAAATACATTTGAAGTGAATAGAACAAAGACATGGGATCTTAATTTTGTAATTCTGTATGTTGCAGTCCAAAGTAACAATATACATTCAATATTTAAAGTACAAAGCAAAATACATAAGAAAATATGAATAGCTTTGTATTCAGTCATCATTGTTGTCAGATCTTTCAAACTGAGACATAAAATGCATTTGATTTTGTGTGAAATTAAATTATTAATCTAAAGCAGCTCAACAATTCTTATTCTTCAAAATAAAAGAACTCCAGGATCATAATGACTGCACTCCCATACAATCTATGCATTTTAAAAGGGATAGTGATGTCTCCAGAGCTGCCACTCACTTTAATTTCATTTAGAGGATGGAGATAAGAGGGGGGTCGTGTTGCGTCATCATCGTCTTATCCCTGTGAGGTTAAAAGATGTGGGATCCCAATATATCCACTTTCTCCCTGGAGATATATCCGAGTGGAAGAAGATCAAGCCCTGAGAGACCGGGATGTATGAAGAGCACCTGTTGATAAGCTATCTTGAGCTGTCACTTCTCTCAGAATATATCCAATATGTGAAGTAAGACAGACCTGCTCCAAGAAAAGCCTCATACTTGTTAAATCAACTGAGAATTCTCTCTCGTATAGTTTCTTTAGAAAAGTTACTCCCAGGTTTTTGAAACAAAATCGAACAACTGATAAAAGATTTTCAATCAAATGAATGTAAGGAAAGTATTTATTAATAGAATATGGTAGTCCCCTATTTATCCTGTGACATTAAAGTTAAAAACAAGAGCAAAAGGCCACAATTTGTACTTTTCAAAATAAAAAAGAATGCCTTAATGTTTCACATGTTCACACGGCATACAGTAAATATTGTATGATTCCTAATAATGTTCAGTAGCTACAGTAAAAAGCAGCATTAACAACAGTGGTAATAACAGACATCAGTGGATTTACTGAGTTTAGGATGGCTTTACAGAATCAGAGAGAACCAACCCACAATGTTGCTCCTTCAACCCTTTGGAATACAAATAACATAAAATATGTAGGGCTGACTCATTTAAATAAAATTTTCAATTTCCCCTTGTTTGAATAAAGGCATGTAAAAGAGAAGGATATTTATCAATAAATCAAACTGGCAAACTGTCATTTTCTCTTCCTGTTGTGCTTTAGTGCCTTGCCTTTTTTAAGCACATGTGATGCAAACAAAAAGACGTCCAATCACAAGCTTCCTTCTACCAAGTCAAGTAGAAGAAATGGGCTCTATGCACGGAGCTGTGTGACGTATTTCCAGTTTAAAATAAGATCGCTCTGTTATTGTGGATAAATGTATGTATCGACTTAGCAAATCTCTGTGTACTGGCATTGTCTAATTTGGGTCACCTCTTACATGGCCAATGTGCGACCAGCATAAAAAGTGATGGAAATTCACAATGGCCACACGTAATACGTGCAGCAAAGATGCTTTGCCCGCACGTATTTTAAGTGCATCCACGGCTGGATTTTTTTGTTAGGTTATACTGTGTGATGTATTTCAAATTACGCTTAAAGTTAAAGTCCCATTAGCTGTCACACATCTAGATGCGTGAAACGTGTTCTCTGTATCCCCTGGCGGAGCAGGGAGCAAAGACAAAGAAACAGTACACCTGAAGAAGAACATACTTTAAACTCAATCTTAATCATAAACAGTTCTGACAATAGATTTGATCATCATTTCACTCAGTCATCTGGCGTGTTCATTTTGGAGGATTGATTAAAAAATCATTAGCATCATTAAGGCCTCTTAATTTAGTGTCATGTCAGAAGTGAAGAAGAAGCATTTATTTTACTATCATTATTTTACTACGCCCTGCTCCGCTTGCTGCATGCACTGTTCCTTCTCCATGGCCTCACTGAACTCCTCCCAGGACAGAGTTTTTGTCTCCACTGCAGCCCAGGCTGCAGCTCACTTAAACTGCCAATACCTGTCAACTGCCTCTGGAGTCCCACAAGCCAGCCAGACCATAACGGCATAACGGTGGACGCAGCACATATCCGCCTGTCGATCTCACGCTCCGATCTTCCCTCACTCGTGAACAAGACCCCAAGATACTTAAACTCCTCCACTTGGGGAAGGAGCACTCCACCCACCCAGAGAGGGCAAACTACCTTTCTCCGGTCGAGAACCATGGCCTCAGACTTAGCGGTGCTGACCCTCATCCCAGCCGCTTCACACTTGGCTGCAAACCGTTCCAATGCATGCTGGAGGTCCTGGCTCGATGAAGCCAACAGGACAACATCATCTGCAAAGAGCAGAGAGGAAATCCTGTGGTTCCCGAACCAGACCCCCTCCGGACCCTGGCTGCACCTAGAAATTCTGTCCATAAAAACTATGAAAAGAAACGGTGACAAAAGGCAGCCCTGTCGGAGTCCAACATGCACTGGGAACAGGTCTGACTTACTGCCAGCTATGCGGACCATGCTCCTGCTCTGGTCATACAGAGACCGGACAGCCCTGAGTAAGGCTCCCCGGACCCCATACTCCCAAAGTACCCTCCACAGGACACCACGGGGCACACGGTCGAACGCCTTCTCCAAATCCACAAAACACATGTGGACAGGATGAGCGAACTCCCACGAACCCTCCAGCACCCTGGACAGGGTGTAGAGCTGATCCACAGTTCCACGACCAGGGCGGAAACCGCATTGTTGTTCTTGGATCTGAGGTTCGACTATCGGCCGGACTCTCCTCTCCAGTACCCTGGCATAGACTTTCCCAGGGAGGCTGAGGAGTGTGATTCCCCGGTAGTTGGAACACACCCTCCGGTCCCCCTTCTTGAAAAGGGGAACCACCACCCCTGTCTGCCAGTCCAGTGGTACTGTTCCTGACTGCCACCCAATGCTGCAGAGACGTGTTAACCAAGACACTCCCACAGCATCCAGAGACTTGAGGTACTCAGGGCGGACCTCATCCACTCCCGGTGCCTTGCCACCGAGGAGCTTGTTAACTACCTCTGTGACTTCAGCTTGGGTAATGGACAGCCCCACCCCAAGGCTCTCAGCCTCTGCTTCCTCAAGAGAAGGCGTGTCAGCAGGATTGAAGAGATCCTCAAAGTATTCCTTCCACCGCCCGACAATGTCCCCAGTCGAAGTCAGCAGCTCCCCACGTGCACTGAAAATGGTGCCTGCAGAAAGCTGCTTCCCCTTTCTGAGGCGCCAGACGGTTTGCCAGAACCTCTTCGTGGCCAACCGATAGTCCTTCTCCATGGCCTCACCGAACTCCTCCCAGGACCGAGTTTTTGCCTCTACTACAGCCTGAGCCGCAGCTCGCTTAGACTGCCGATACCTGTCAGCTGCCTCTGGAGTCCCACACATCAGCCAGACCTGATAGGACTCCTTCTTCAGCTTGATGGCATCCCTTACTTCCGGTGTCCACCAACGGGTTCGGGGGTTGCCGTCACGACAGGCACCAGAGACCTTGCAACCACAGCTCCGAACAGCAGCAGAGACAATGGAGGTGGAGAACATGGTCCATTCAGACTAAATGTTACCAGCCTCCCTCGGTACCTGTTTGAAGTTCTCCCGGATGTGGGAGTTAAAGACTTCCCTGACGGAGGGCTCAGCCAGAAGTTCCCAGGAGACCCTCACACTACGTTTGGGTCTGCCAAGTCTTTCCGGCCTCCTTCCCCGCCATCGAATCCAACTCACCACCAGGTAGTGATCAGTGGACAGCTCTGCCCCTCTCTTTACCCGAGTGTCCAAGACACACGGCCGAAGGTCTCCTGAAACGACTACAAAGTCGATCGTTGATCTCCTCCCGAGGGTGTCCTGATGCCATGTGTATCGATGGACACCCTTGTGCTCAAACATGGTGTTTGTTATGGACAAACTATGACTAGCACAGAAGTCCAACAACAAAACACCGCTCGGGTTCAGATCAGGGAAGCCGTTCCTACCAATCACGCCCCTCCAGGTGCTACTGTCGTTGCCCACGTGGGCATTGAAGTCACCCAGGAGGACAATGGAGTCCCCCGTTGGGGCACTTTCCAGTACCCCTCCGAGAGACACCAAGAAAGCTGGGTACTCTGAACTGCTGTTCGGCCCATAAACCAAAACCACAGTCAGAGACCTGTCCCCCACCCGAAGGCGGAGGGACGCAACTCTCTCATCCACTGGGGTGAACTCCAACACTTGGCGGCTAAGCTGGGGGCTCACAAGTAAGCCCACCCCAGCCCGCCGCCTCTCACCATGTGCAACTCCAGAATGGTAGAGAGTCCAACCCCTCTCGAGAGACTGAGTTTCAGAGCCCAGACTGTGCGTAGAGGTGAGCCCAACTATATCTAGCCGGTACCTCTCAACCTCTCGCACAAGCTCAGGCTCCTCCCTCCCAAAGAAGTGACGTTCCATGTCCCAAAAGCCAAGTTCCATGACCGGGGTTTAGGCCGCCGAGGCACTCGCCTTCGACTGCCACCCAAACCACATTGCACCGGCCCCTTCTGAGCTCTCCTCCAGGTGGTGGGCCCACTGGGGAGTGATCCCACGTTGATCGTTCAGGTTTTACACGACCGGGACCCGTGGGAGGAGCCCTGGCCACCAGGCGCTCGCCTGCGAGCCCCAACCCCAGGCCTGGCTCCAGGGTGAGGCCCCGGTAACGCCAATCCGGGCGACGCAACTGAATCTGTGATGTTTATTCTCATAAAGGGGTTTGTGAACCGCTCTTTGTCTGGCTCGTCACCCAGGACCTGTCTGCCATGGGAGACCCTACCTGGAGCCAAAGCCCCAGACAGCATAGCTCCTGGGATCACTCGAGCACTCAAACCCCTCCACCACGTTAAGGTGGCGGTTCATGGAGGGGTAGCTCTAGTACGTCCTAGAAAACACAGAACAGGGGTTCTTTTCATGAAACTCTGAACCCTTTGTTCTCCAAATATACCTTTGATCATTGCAACCAAAATAACAAAAAGTTCCATTTGAACCAGGTCGGTACACAGAATTTGTTTCCAAAAAGCATCAGGCTTGTTTCTATGTTCATTTGTGAACTTCAAAGGTTGAATTTTGTGGTGAGGACGTAGAAGAGGTTTTCTTCTGATGACTCTTCCATGAAGACCATATTTGTACAAGTATCTCTTGACAGTAGAACAGTGCAGCACAACTCCAGAGTCTGCAGGTCTTTCTGGAGGGATGCTGCAGTCAAACGTGGGTTTGTTCTTGCTTTTCTCACAATCCTGTGAGCTGCTCTGTCTGACATTTTTCTTGCTCTTCCTGATCTTGCTTTAACTTCCACTGTTCCTGTTGACTGACATTTCTTAGGGCCTGGTCACACTCCCAAACTTTGGTGGAGCGTTTCTGGAGCGGGGAAAAAAACTCACCGCTCGTGACTGTTCACCATTGATAAAGCAACGCCGCATATGCTCGGCCACCGCTGATGTTCCTCGAGTGTTCCTCCCACCACTCTGAAAGTTTTGAGCTCCACAAAATATTGCAGTGGTGAAGAGAGGTTCATTCTCCGCTCCGGCAAAGTTCACCACCGCTCCACCAACGCCAAGTCAAAGTTTGGCTCTGCTAGACGCAAGTTTGTGGACGCTTGGGTCTGCAGTCCGTCAATGCAGAAATCTTGAATGCTAGACCACCGCTGCTTCACCAGCGTTGCACTGGTGGCAACTAAATGTTGCACAAACGTCGGTGGTGCGGTCATCTTATGAGCGGACACAGCGTTGCTGGAACAGTGTCAGGTGTTGAAGCAGCAATCTGTGGCAGCGATGAACTTTGATGTGGCGTTGTCATAGCGGAGATTTGATTGAAGATCTTTTACTGACAGAAGATGCTCTTTCCTCCCCACCAATGTTCAGGTCTGTTCTCAATAATACAAGACTATTTTTTTTTTTTGTTATTATGAAATTGCATGGCAAAAAATGTTTGCAGATTAAAAAAAAGTACTTTTCATCAAAACAAATAGGTCTACTGTTATCCAAGCAAATGCATCATCAAGTTTCTATGTAATTAAAATTTTACAAGTATAAAAATGAGACATATACAGGTGATCAAACCTCTTGACTCTACTCCTGCTGAGACTAAGCTGTGTTTTCTGTTTTTTTCTTTTTAAACTGTGTTATAGGCAATGTTAGGTAATTTACTTCTAAAAAGTAATTGCTTACTTCGTTACTGGATCAAAACTGTAATTAAATTACTTTTCTCATTACCTATTTGAAAAATGAATTCACTACTCGTTACGTTGCTTTACTTTTTTTCCACTCATATACAAATTCTGTAGGGAACACCAGCTTCACAAAAACAAGATCCTCTTGTCTTTCAACAGGGCTCCTTTGAAAAATAGATTTTTAATCTCAATAGGTTTCTATCTCAGTTTAATCTCAGTATATCAGTTTCTATATTCCAGTAATTGTAATTAATTTTCTAAATTAGAATTGTAATTCACTATGTTACTTCATTGCTGACAAAAGTAATCAAATTACAGTGATTCAATACTTTGTAATCCGTTACTCCCAACACTTGTTATAGGTATACAATTTTATCAAGTAATTTATTTAGCTTTCATTGTTGTAATGCTTGACAGTGGACTTTTCCTGCTTGAGATCAATAAAGTTTTTTTTTTTTTTTTATGCTAAAGCAACAGTGACTTCAGGAAGCTGAAAATAGGGCAGAATTGAACAGTAAAAGTTTATACTCCAATGCAGGAGAGCAGTGTGTGTCTGTGTGTTTGTACACTAGTTGTGTTCGTTATATCTCCCACCAGCCTCTGCTTTTACCAGATTCTGCATTACTGTCATGATGGTGTATGATTTGGCCATATTGTGAAATGATGTTATGGTGAAAACCATAACACAGCAGTTTTGAAAGTGTTTTTTTTTTTTTTTGTGATGTTTAATTCCAGCTCCATGATCTCTCTAGAGAGGGATCTTACAATGGACATGAAGATACTCAGCAGGGCAGGCTTAAAAATTTGTTTGGCTGTCACACATCCCCGCTCGTCATCCAAGCTCATATCTACTGTTCCTGCGCTGCCTCAGACGCTCGCTGGTAGAGAGACTAATCAACAGAGACTCTGGTGGTTTCACAGACTCCTTTGGGATGTTGCTGAATTGAAAAAAAAACATTTCCTCAAAGGTAGAAACACCTAAAAACTGTGGCAAGTAGTTCTTGTCAGGTGTAGAGGAGATGTGCATAAACATTTGTAGCACATAGCAGAAAATAAACCAACAGGAAACAACTTAGAGAGTGCAGGACACTCAAGCACAGAATCGCTGCACAAACATGACATTCATTTATAAATCGCACATATGCATAAATAAACACACATTCCTCCATGTACAAAAGCTTGTAAACAAATAACACCCACTATGAATAGTACTGAACAGTATTTTGATTAACATGAAAATTCAATTAACTTTTTTAAAGACCTAAAATAACGTGAGTCTTATCCAGTTTTTTATGGAACTCTTTAGTACGGCAGCAACAAAGGGACAAGCTTTCTCAAAGTCTCCTTTAAATTTCACAGAGTCAAATTAAAGCAAGAAACCAGCTCATCTTACTGATTACATTCTGTGTCAAAAAGGCGCTAATATTGTCCGCCTGGAGGCATTATATGATACCTAATTTAAGACGCTGATACAATTCAGCTTGCTTCATAAAACAGTGTAGTACATCTGAAATTAATCACCTGAGAACAACATTTAAAAGCTGGGAAGAACAGGATGCCTCTAAAACCAACCACTCCAATATGTTCCTTCACATCACATTACCCACCTCGCAGCCCCAGAATCGGATTTTTAAATATAAACTCAAGCTTCTGTACTGATCAATGCTCGACACTTTAGAGGTTTTTGGGGGTTTCAGCTATTATTTCTGTCTCCTTTCTGTAAAAACTGGTTGTAGTAAGCTTCACTTTTTTCTACAAAGAAGTTTAAAAGGACCAATATCAACTTCAAAGTCCTTTGAGGATCTATAAATAGATGGTTATTAGTGTTCAAGTTACAGAAGTGATGTTTTTATGATCAAATATGGCAATAAAGATGATCTGATTCAACCAGGATTTTGTTTGTTTTTCTTTAACCAGGTAAAATACCCTTTGAGATCAAGCTCTCTTTTACAAGGCTGACATGAGCAAGAGGTCAGCACAGTGACGGTTTTTGATATGGACAACATGGGCAGTGGCCCAGGGCGGCATTTTCCAGGGAGCGGCATGGACGAGGGAAAAAACCATTCTGTTTCTTTAAATGAATAGTGCAGCTTGCCTGTTCTTGTCATGAAGGTGAAATAAAATGTCAAGCTCTGCTGCATGACACTCAATATACTGTGGAATATACCAAGTAAAAAAATACAAGAGGGGGGGCACAATTTACCGGTGGCTGGGTGGTTCACAAACAGGTAATTGGGAACTTTTTTCAGTCAAACACCCATCTCAAGCTCAATTTACTTACAATTTAAACCACTTTAATTCATCACACCAAATTACAGATGACATTGACCATGAATGTAATTTTAAAACTCAATTCCAATCTCTCAAATAAAATATACCACATGTGTTAGTTTAGTCTGAGGCCGAGCTGATGTGATGCTAAGCAGTAGTTGGTGTCAGAAGATGCTAACTCGCAATAAAAAGAAAAGGACAAAACTACCCGGTGCCCAATTTATGAAAAAAAAGAAAGAAGACTAATAGAAATGTGAAAAGTATAAAGGTATGATACTGAACATTGTTAATGTCATTATTTAAGCCTAAGACAACTTTATTAAAAATGCACAATAATTTTTGAAGAGTTAGGCTATCTTTTGCCTGTACTTTTAACATTTAGTTAATCCAAACTCAGTTTGTGTATTAAATGCAGATAATTAAATACCATTTTATATTCACTCAGATCCGACCGATTTTAAATAATTCCTTCACTCATGCCTTAATTAAAATAGTATAACATGACATGATGACCTCCTGCCATGATATTTAGATATTTGTAATTACATATATCCAGACTTTGTTTCTTACTCTCTATATTAGAATTACTTTGTGGTGGTTCCTCAACTTGTCAGAAATTGATTTAAGAATATACAGTTCCAATCCTTTCTACTTTGGTCTAAATATGTTGTAAGAATGTTCAATTTTTCTATTTATATTAGATGCACTTCTGAGAAATGTGTGGCACATTTTTAGTTTCTACTTAGAGAAGCAGACAAAGGTTATAATGTAATTTCTCAATTGATTTTTATTTTTGTATTTTTTAAACCTAATTTAAACATATGTGTGATGTTATCCTCATAAGAGTTGCCATTTTTTTCATTTTAAGTCATTTAATGACAGCCCAAAAAGCTACAAGAATTTCCAAGCTTTAAGTTGCACTAGTTGTATTTAGTCTTCTTGAATCTTATAATGGGAGACATTTTAAACCTCAAGCAAACATGTTTGATGTTATCAGCTATGTAGAGTTACTCTTACTTTTAGTAATTTTTATGACAGTCTTATAAGCTGAAATCATTTACAAACTTCTTTATGCTTTATACTTCTTTAAACTTCTTTGTACTTTATGTAATAGGGATTTAAGTAAATATTTGAACTGGACGTTTGGGTCGTAATTCGCGAGGGGGCACTGAGGGGAACAGCTCGTGTGGCTCGCCAAGGGCGGGTTTATGCCAGAACCGCCAATCCTCCTTTCAGCGTCTCTTTGTGTCTCATCTTTGAGCCAGCTTGGAAACCATTTTGACTGCTGCAATAAGGGCATGTTTGTACTTTGACTGATCCCAACTCTGTGCACACATCACATGTATGCGCCAGTTGCTTTTTTTTTTTTTTTGAGCAGAGCCTCAGATAAATACATAAAAAGGTTATATACAGCAGTAGGACAAAACATTATGAAATGTAGCAGAACAATACGTTTAGAAACATAAGCACTGTTCCTAGGACTCTTGTTGTTTGTTTGTCAGGATGGTAGAAAACGCATTGAGGGAGATCAGGTTTGACAGTTCCAGCTCTGATTGTAGAGCATTCCAGGTAGAGGGTGCAGCAAAGCTAAAGGCTTTTTTCTGAGTTCAGTCCTAACACGGGGTACAGAGCGTTGGTAAGAATTACATGAGCAAAGTGTATAATGCCCGTTTGTCCTTTGTAGATAGGAGAGATCTTAGATTAGATGAACTAAACCAAGAAGAGACTTATAGATCAGGCTCATCCAATGAGTGAACCTCCGCTGATGTAAAGACGACCATTCAACTCTGGCATGAAGTTCACAATGATGAGTGAGACAAGCACAGCCAGTCACAAATCTTAGTGCAGAGTGGAAGACTGTGTTCACAGACTGAAGACATTTTGTTGAAGCATTCATATGCAGAATATCACCATAATCCAGCAAAGCTAAGGAAGTTGCAGAGACCAGGAGTTTGCGAGCTCAAAGAGAAAAACAGGATTTATTTCTGTAATAGAATCCAAGCTTCACCCTCAATTTACGGAGTTATAGCTCATCACAGCTTGTATGGGTTTACCTTGGACGGTTAGTATCATTGGAATATTCTCTGGTAGCTCATGTGTGTGTGAGAATAGCATAATTTTGGTTTTCTCTGCATTTAAGACTAATTTCAGTGAATGCAAACGAGATTGAACTATTGAAAAGGCAGACTGCAGGAACTCTGCAGTTCCTGGTCAACTGTATCAAATGCCTTGGACAGGTCAATAAAAAGAGCAGTACAGTAATTTTTTAAATCAAGCTTAAATCGAGCTTGAGTAAGGTCATTCAAAACCTTCAGAGCAGCAATAACTGTAGTGTTTCCTGCTAAAACCTGACTGTAAATGAGTTAATATAGGACTTGATCTTAAAGCGAAGAAAAGAACTAAACACAAACTAAATGTGTTTTTAAAAGAAAATAACACCCCTTTCTGTCGTTTGTAGAAGGAAGAAAAGTATTTAACATATTTTAAGCTGACTGCATTAGAAAGAGTTGACGAGAGAAGTGAACAACATTCTGTTGCTGTTATGAATGCATCCTCTCACATGGAGTAAACAAACTTGCCACCACGGCTGGTGAAGGTCACCGGGAGACACTCTCTATATAATTCATCTGAATGGCATGTCTGTGTTTCTTTATGTTAATTATGCAGCTGTGCCATACAACCATGTTTCTGAAGTAAGTAGAAGTCATGCCAAGGACAGTGTCGGGCAACTGGAGGTGTTAGCCACGTACCATTACCTGTAATGACTACAACAGAGCGTTTGTGTCCTAGTGACTCTGTTGAATGATCTGATGCAGGATTATAACATAATCAATCAGAACCATTACAGCCATTCAGGAATAGAACAGATGTTGGTTTCATTTAGTGTGTGGGAACCAAAGAAAACATGGGTTTGTTTAATTCCTTTTGTGAAGTGTTCATAGCCAAGCCTTATAATTAAAAAGTAACTGAGTAAAATTCATACGACTGAAAGGTAGACTGCTGGAAGATGGCCATTTCCTGGCAGACCTTAATTATGGTGAAAAAGAGCATCATAACCTCATCTGTCTAAAAAAAAGTCAAAGCTGGAAGGATAAAATGTCAGCATTTTAAAATGTTCTAGATATTCTAAAGTTTTGTTTAAAAAAGAAACATTCATAACCAGAAGTTTAGATTTAGTACATCACATAATAACAATCAATCTGCAGTTTTTAAAGGTTTGTTTAAAGTCAAGTTTGTTAAATAATGTTCTCAAGTATGAAACTGTTACATTTGTGCTTTTAAAAATGAGGTTAGGGTTGCCATAGCAACTGCAAGATGTGGAAAAACAACCCATTAGCAACCCCACATAAAAAAAAGTCATAAGCTGCATTTACTTCGAACGCCATTGGCACGTCAGAGCCGAGCAGTGTCAATGCTAAGTCAATGGTACAGTACAGGCTGGGGTCCTGCTGCGAAATCTGAGCAACAGGCACGATGCGGTGGTCTAGCAGCAGTGCAGTGTGAGCAGCACAGTGCAATTTGGGCAACATGGCAAAAGTTCAAATATTTAAACTTTGGCTAGGTCGTCAAGGCACGTCAACCAATCTGGGACATCAACTTTAGGCACGTGCCGTTTCCAATGTTTCGATCAGGGACTAGAAAACACATTCAATTACTAGGGTGAAAGGGGGGTGGAGGGGGGTCAACTTGCCAAGTACCTCGAGGGGCCGAGCCACTTGGCAGTGGTCCCCCCTCTCATGGTTTCCACACAGTTTAGCCCCCTTCTCTCAGTTTTAAGTGCACCTTAGACACGTAGGATCCCTGGTGGGGAGTGCTTGGACATCTCCCAGTAAGCAGGAGATGTCCTCTCAGTGCTCTACCCTCCAATTTTAATTGCACCGTAGACATTTAGGGTTCCTTGGTGAGAGGGTGATTGGACATCCCTGTAAGCAATCAGGAGATGTCCCCAGTGCCGTGCTCGCCAATTTTAACTGCACCCTTTATTACATACACCCATCAATCACAAGAAACACACCCCAACACACACACAAAAACATTACACAAGGAAGGTGGGACTACTGATCTTCTGTCCCTTACCCCATCCCTGGCAGAGGGAATAAGGCCTTCAGCAGCGGCGGCCTTGTCTCTTGGGTGTCGGCTTCCTGGGCCCGACGGCCTTAGTTCTCTGGCAAGTCCATGAACGGGGGATCACAATCCATCTGAGCCTGGAGGGTGTCCATGTTCTTGTGGTGCGGGTTCTGGCCCTTGCCCTCAGGTGCCGGGCCCCTTCTAAATTACAACACTGGGAGATCCTGGTCAGGCTATGTTCTCTACACCTTCATAGACCCCTACTTCTCTTTGTCATCGCTCTTCTAGGTGGGGGTGGCTGTCCCCCGCCGTGCTCTCTTCTGGATCTCCGCAGCTTCCTGGAGCTATGGGGCAGGTCTCCCTTGGGGGGCCCTGGCTCGTACCTGGGGCTGAGGTGGGGGGGATGCTCAGAACTCCTGGGTAGTGGTGGGCAGCTTGTCTGGGGCGATGGGGCTCTTGGGCCCTCCCACCCTGGCGTGGTGGGAGGGCTGCTCTTCTGGCTGGGCTGGAGCTTGCACTCTGTGCTTCTTTACCTCTACTCATCTTGGGTTTTGAGGGCCCGTGTGGCGGCCCTGCGGGCCCTGGTCTGGGTGCTTGGCTAGGCTGTCGGGCAGGTGGATCTCTTCCGTTGGCCCCACAGTACGGGTGCATGGATGGGCCCTGGTCCCCACTGGTGCCTCGGCGGGGGTCTTGGTGTGGAGATTGCTGGGAGTTCTCCGTCCTTTTTCTTTACATTCCATCATCCACTTCAGCTTAACATAACATTCACCTGAGCGCAGGTGTTGGTTCACCTTTACACCTTCAAATAGTTTACGTGACAGAATGTAATGCTTTACATGTGTTGGTTTGCATGCATAAGTGTGTGTGTGAACTGGATGTGGACAAGTTTGTGGAGACTCTTGAGCCAGGATGTATGTTTGTAACAACTGAGTGTGTGGACAGGCCCCGCCCATTTTATACTGTGAATGATTATGAGCTTCCAGCATTTTGTTGCCTGTTGTTTTAGGATTCTTCCCTCCCTCCCCTGTAATCATCCTCTAACTTCTATAACCCACCCCATTTTCTAAAATGAATATGAATAAAGTTTAGTTTAAATTACAAAAGGGGCTTATACAAATATACACCTTGTGTGTCCAATGATTTATAACCCTGATTGTAACAGTAAAATCTAACACAAGAGGCTCTCAGGTCTGATCTGTTTGCTCAGCTGTTGGACAGGACAAGTAAAAAAAAAAAAAAAAAGAAAACACATTCAATCTGGTGAATCAATCCTTGTTCTCCTCTTGAACTTCCATCTACTTTTTTAATCCACTGTGTCCCTTCTGGGGCATTGGGGTTTGAAGGCAGCTTTCACATCTGTCCATGAAACAATGTTTTAAGCTCACTGTATTTAGAGGTGAATAAACATAATTCTGTTTATTTGGCAGGTTATAGAATTAGGTATGTATTTATTATGACACTGAAGAAAACTTTTACTAAGGCCTGAATTATACTTTTTTTGAATCAAAATACATCCATAGAGGGGAATACAGAAATAACTAAAGTTGAAAAGTAAATTATGTTTATGAAGTCATTGATGCTTTAAATGCAAGTTGGTGGTGCTAAACCATTCAAAGCTTCATAGACCAGTAGCATAACCTTAAAGTCTATCCTTAATGTGCTTAAACTCTGGTAGCATGACACCTATAGTTTATTTTTAACCATTGTTTTATGGTTGTTTTATTTGGTTGTTTTTCAAGTTTGTTGTTGAATTCAAAACCTTTTGAATGATAAATTGTATTTTTCATGGTTTGAATCAGTGTAAGAATGGTAGACTGACTTTCACACACCACTCGTGCTCTACTTTGCTCTTATTAAGTTATCCTAGAAATTTCTGTCCCACAAGCAAAACTTTTCATCTTTTTCTCTGTGTTTGGCTTTGTATTAACAAACCTGCTAACTGGGAGGTGCTTTGAAGAAACACTGAAATTCTTCAATATTTTTTTCATATTTCAACTATGGACCCAAACAACCCCCTCACTGATAGAACGCAAAAGTTATTCTCTGTCAATGTCAAACACAAAATAGCATGGCACAGCGATAATTGCACAGGAGGCTGTGTTGACTTGGAGAATGCAATTTCTTTCTTTTGTTTATTTCAGTGTTTAGATACAGGCAGTGCAAAGAGAATTACCTGCTCGCTGTTTGCTTTGTAACCACATAATGCCTGACTCATTTTATCAGGGGAAAACGCTGTCTTCATACTCCGCTTTTTTTCAAAAGCAAAAAATAAAACAGGAGACGATCCTTCTCAGCTTGTTACTCTTACCTTCAGCAAAGACATCAAAATGCAGAGCTCCTTCCATGTATCTAAATCAGTTCTCGACAAAGCTTTCAGTAACATATACATTCAATTATAGACCCACTCCAATGAAAATCACATTTTTGGTGTTTCTAACATGTTCTTGCTGCATTTTTCTGATGATGGAGGGCATAAATGAAGAAAATAAAGCATTTCTGTGTATTTCTTCATTCAAATCGTTGTGAATCAGGAGCACATGAAAAAAGCTGTTGGAAAAAGATCTGAATGACAGAAGAGATGCTTGGTGGGTCACAGGCTCCCTGCTCTGCCCAATTCTGATGCATCCACTTCCAGACAAAATCTGTAGATCTATGAACATCTTTGTTTTCCTCGTCTGAGCTGGGATCTGGACCAAAACTGTACTGCTGGATACCTCTGAGATTACTCACCATTTTTGTTGCACCACTCCTGTCGCTCTGCAGAAACTATGTCCTAGAAAACGACACAAGATTTTTAGGTTGACTAAAGCAGCATAATCATATTTAAAAGACCACTAGGAACGCTTTTCCAATAGATCAAAAGATGATCCGAGTGGTATTTCGGTGTGAAAATGATAAAACTCTGGTAGTATTTTCAAAGTAAATCAAGGGGAATATAAGGTTTTATTCTAAAAATGTGAAATCAACGGTTTGATTACTTTTCTGAGAATGTTATCAAAATTCATAGAGTAAAAAACGAGGTAATGCAGCAACAGGTAATTTTGTATTATGTGTTTGCCACTTATGATCTTCTGTAAACAAAAAAAATCTAGGACAGAAGATCAAATTCATTTTTCTTCGTTCCTACTTTGCCACAGTCCAGCTGTGTCTGGTTCCTCCTCTTCTGCCTCTGTTTCTGAGCATGATGAAGAGCAATAACACAAACCACCTTTATTAGATGCTTTCTAGCGACAGAATTAGATTAATGTTGTGCGACGTGATTAAACCGGAACTGTTGCATTAGCCCGATAACATCTTACTCCAGCTGTTGCTGCCAGTGTGGAGGAGATGAGCAGAGCGAGTGGCAGAACCGAATCGAGGCAGATTGTTAGAATTAATGATGCAGTGTATATGAGGTAAACACCGGGTGTCCTGTGCAGTTGAGAGCCTGTGTGTTATCTGGGACATCAGAGCAACAAAAAAGCTGCATGCATGCGTTGATTTTGCATGTTTTCTTGTGCTTTATAGGACTTCCAAATGTTGATGTTCCTACAAAAAATGAAAAATCAAAGTCATTTTTCTCTCAATGTCTTTGAATTAAGACCATTCTGGAAGCATTGCATCATTTCTGGTCTTGTGTATCCCTTTGGCTTTCTATGATGCTCACCTTTCAGCACATCCATTTAAGGGGTGCCACAGCGAATCAGCTTTAACTGATTCACACCGGTGGTTTGGCAGAGAGTTAGACATCGGATGCCCTTCATGACACAACCCTGTATTTTATCCAGGCTGGGGACCGGCACAGGGAGACCCAGACTTGGACCCCCCTTAATAACAGTAAAACCAGATAATGATTTAGACTCCAGCACCTCTAGAAGTTTGAGTTTGATGCTTTAAAGTTTTTTTTTTTTTTTACTTGATATTTATCTAACTTTCTTGAAAGCATTTTCTCACCACATGGAAAAAAATGAGTTAAAGAAAGGAATAAATAGTAGTCAGGGCTTTGCTGTTGGCATGGCATAACTCTCTGGCCCAAAGGCCCAGAGGATATTTAGACTATGCATAATAACCTTTTACTGGAGCAATTCCGTGTCCAAAAGTCGGAGTAAACTGAAAATGAAAAGGAAACTTTCAAAAGCAGCAGAGCAATTCCTGTTGGGCTTGTGTTACTTGTTTATTTCCCACTGTGCTTCATCGTATCAAAGATCCTGTTAATAGGCCTAAATGTTTGTTCTGTTTCCATGATGCTTATTTACTCTGAATGTAAAATGTCATCTGTACAATGCATGCAGCCAACAGCTGAAAATAATGATTAAATTTGTTGTTGCATACCAATTGCATTGAAATTTTGCAACAGGAGCTCTAGAGTTATTTGTGCTTGGTTTGTTAATGGAAAATCCATTCAGTTCTTTTTCCTCTACAGTGTGCACTGAGTTAACTGAATTGGGCCAGAAAACAGTTTTGATTGATAGCAGACGGAATTCATTTGTGCAACATCTCATCTGGGGTTTTCCACTGTGTGCATGCATAAACACTGAAGTTTCCACATAGCCCGTATCATGCTCTGCTCCGCCAATCATGTCTCATTATTTTTCTCATGCGTGTTTCAACTTTGCATACACATATTTACGCAAACACCAAGGTTTTTGAACAAAGAGGTGTGTATCAAGCTGGGTCTCAGTTTAATTTCTGGAGTTACTTTTTTTTTAGCATTAAGGAGCCAGAAGATGAAAAGTACCAGGATTTAACCCTAAACTCTCCAGTTCAGCTCCAATGTTCACCTTCATCCGGCTATCGTAACTCTTGAACTGTTAACGCAATTAAGTGTGGTGAAGTGTTTATGCAATCCACAACAATCAGCTGAGAAGAGGTTTTGCGTTGTCCTGTGCAGCACTTTGTAATGTGCAACATTTTGGTGCAAAGCCGATTTTCTCCACACCAGAATCAGCTAATACACAGTGATTGGGTTTTCCAGGGTTCTGCAACCTGAGACTCTGAAACCATTTTGGTCTTGAGGAAAAGTTCTGCTAAATACTAGTAATTATTGAAAGATATTGCACTTTTATAATTCAATTGTGAATGGATTAATAGGTAAGAGTTGCGGCTCTTACTGGGTCTTGGTGAGTAAGAAACTGGACCAACGACTCCTTTAGTGTTAAAGTTCACAGCCACCTGGCATAAATGAAAGATTAAAGATTTATGGTATGTCAAAGAGCGTGTGTTATTTAGATGTTACTGGTAACATCACTGGTGCTGAATGGTAAATGCCATGAGATCTTGTAGCAAAATGAAGGCTGAACCCATCAGGTTCCACACTGTTAGAAATGCAAAGTTCACTTTCTATAATTCTTCTGGAGCTGTTTCTGACCCACTGGATATTCCTAAAAAAAATCCTACATTTTGGGAACCTTTTGTCCTGCAGTTCTGCAAACATCTTAAGGGGCTGGGGGCTTTTTTTATTTAAATGCATCTGAAAGGACAGGGGTTAAATAACCCTCTGGTATGCTTTTATAACCATTTGTTCATTATTTTTTAAAATTATTTTCTTCTTTTGAGCTCAGACATACATGTAGGCAGTGAATACATTGAATGTACATATATATATATATATAAATTTGTGCATAAATTCAGATTCTGAAAAGATTTACAGTACCTAAAAATTTTTGTTGTTCTCCTCAAACGTCTTGAATAAACACTTTAATAGAAGGTTTTTTTTAGTCACCATGGTGACATAAGATCTCCCTTTTAATACACTTGTACTCAGAGCTCTTAGAACATAGCTAATGAAAAATCTATAAGAAACCCTTTCACACAAATGAAACCTGCACTTCTCACATGTCAGTGCAAAATGTCTTTGCAGATTCCTCTCATCGTCTTTTTTATCTGAAAACTGAAAACACACAATGTAGGCCACTTGAGAAGCCCTTAATGGATGTAATCCCATTTGATCCTAAACTTGGATTAATGCAGCAGAAACACACCTCAACTACATACAGTTTCATCTAAAAAACAATTTACAAATGTAGTTTGTACATACAAAAAGAAAATGAAGTTTGCTTTGCAATAATTGCATAAAGTTATTTACCAATATATCTCATTCTACAGAGGATAAAATAAATTAAAGGGTAAACGTTCATAACTATTTAATTTTTTGTTTTTGTGGGATTTTTAATTTCAATGCACATCAGAAATGTTGCTGATTCTAGAGTTTTAGATGATAATTTTTTTTTCTGGCATGAATGACAGAAACTGTCTCACCTTTAGATGCTAGGCTTTGTAAAGTTGTTTAGCTTCTTTTCTTATGGGAAGATAAGGCCTGTTAGAAACAATCTCTGCTGAGGCGGTGTCCTTACAGTTGACCAGTGTCTTGTTTTTCATTAACGTGGATTAAGTGCCTTTAAAGATAACAGGTCTGAACTTGCACTGTAAACAAACGCATCCTAGTAAACTGGAATATCATTAAAAGTTTCTTTTTTCAGCATTTCAGTAACAGACAACATTTCATACAGTATACCTACACACAGAGTCCAAAGCCAGGAAGTGAAGGGGAACATGCAACTGTGACTGCATTGACCCACAGCTTGATTAAACCCAAAGGACCAGCACCAGTAGATGACTGGAAATAATGTTCCTCCAGATCTCAATCACCTTGGATTTGGTGCCTTTTTTTTTCTTCTGGAGGTTGAGACTTTGATTTCTGAAAGAAAAGAAAGTTCACTTTACTCCCCAAATATTACTGTAGAGGACTGAGCAGCTGTCCACTTTTCTGTCTGTTTACATTTCATGAGTTTTCTGAGTTTTGGTTATCCCAAATAGTACAAACACTTGAACATGTCAGTCTGTGCAGTAAAAATACTTCACAATCACTAAAATATATGAGCATTTTGATAACTTGTAATGTATTGGTTTGCAGATTCAATGCTAAAGTTGAGGAATTTAGATACACCAAAATGTGTTCAAGTGTTTTGTTTTTCCTTGGTTGGGTATAAAGTCCCTGACTGGCAGTGAAGAGTTCCAGCAGTATGAAGCAGTGAAGGTGCTTTGAAATTTCCTGGTACAGCCTAGTGATTGGCAGCAAATTGGCTGAGAGCAGCCGGAGGCAGTTCAGTGTTGCTGAATATCAATCACCGTTGATCAACAGCCCTCTCCACTGCAAACAAATGTCCCTTCTTTTGCCACTGATTTCAATGAACCAGCCAAAGGACGTTAACTTCCAAGTGCCTGGGTTGTGCTCCACTCATCAAGTTACATCACTATCTGCCCTTTAATAACTGAACAAATGTCCTCTAAAATAGATGCAAGTTAAAATCTCCTCCATTGCGCAGAAAACATCTCCGTCTTCGGGGGCTTTCAGTTATTGCATGCAAGTGTTAAACAATGTCAAATTAATTCTCTCCGGAGTTTATTACTGCTTGTGCCTGCCCTGCCACCTTGCTATCTTTCACACACCGCAGCTCTTCTTCACTCGCAGTTGAAAGGCTGTCAGGGTGAAATCTAAATAGGTAATTATCCGACTTGTGTGAGGCGGGGAGAGGCAGCTGCCGGCCATCGTGACCAGCCTGAAATCAGAGCTGCCTCTCAGCACGGGAATATTAATTGTTGTTTCACCTTGTCTTTAGACCCTTTGGTGGGTCTCCTTTTACTCCAAACTAGACAGAATTGGGGGAAGCGTTTTCTTTACCTTCACTTTGATGATGACTGCTGACCGAGTCAGCTTTTTAAAGACTCTTCAACTCAGACTTTATTAATTTTGTGCCTGAACTCTGGGCTAATGGAGATTTGTGTCTTTTTTGACTGGTCTTTCGCTGTGACACTGCATGAATGTGTTTGTGGGTAAGGGGAAAAGAAAGATGCTGGTTGACCAATATTCCTAATTTTTATCTCTTCAACAAAAGCCTGTCTCTGGTGGCATACTGCCCCCCCACAGGCTAAAACAGAAAAGCAGAACACAGTAAACTAATTACATAGGAGGGTTAATTTCCTCATAATGTTACTGAAAACCTGAAATGATTCAGATATTGTGTGACTGAGTAAAACATTGATAAATTAATAACTTTCTCAACCCATCTATAAATTAATCGTTGGACATCGTCCCACTATTCATCTCATTTACTTTTTAAAGAGTCTTGATATTTAAATGGGGAAAAGAACCACTTCAGTTTGTTTTTACTCCCAAAATACACATTAATAAGAGAAAACAAGTTCTGTTGGTCATGTGGCTCTCATTTCTTTTCAAGCATCTTTACCTCCTCGCTTTAAGCATGAAACCCTTTGAAATGATCTAAGCTACATTTCTTTGAATTAGTCTGTAATTTTGTTCTTTACTCTAACTAAGGTGTGTTTACTGTCTTTAATGTCTTTTACTCTTTGGTTCACCCCCTCCCTTTGGTGTCTTCCTCCACATTGTTGTCAGGATTCACCTTGCAGGTGAACCCTCCACTTTCAGTAGAACCAGTTTGTTCCATGTAATTCAGAGAAGTTCTCACACCTGCCAATTGAAGGGTCAATCCAGCAAGGAACTCCAGGGGAGAGCAACCAGGTCAACGTAGAAACACCTTTAGTCAAAAACCAAAACTGAAGGAAGAACTGAAAGTCAAGCAAGAATTCAACTCCCTTCATATCCGTTTAGACTGCAGAGAGCTGTTTGATTCATGCTAGAATTTGGAATGGAAACATTTCGTTCTCTTCACACCTTTCATGGAGGATGATTTATAAGAAGTGATCCTAAGTGATCCCTTTCCTTTGGCAGACTGAGACTTTTACGGTCCGTTTGTAATGATTTTAGGTTAATAAATTAGGATTACTAATAGGCTGTCTGACCAGAGAAGAGACATTTTCTATCTCTGTCTCTTTTAAGGTGTTAGCTCACAGGTTTGAGATTGCATTTGGAGTGAGAACCATCCTTTAACAGGCTAAAACACAACCATGAGCAAATAATCACACCACGTGTACACGTTTCTACAGCGTACCAAGCCTTTTCTTCATTCACTAGGGTGTTCAATTTGGAATAGAAACTTCACAAAGCAGTAAGATAACTCTGACATTATCAGAAACCTCATTTAGCATGAAGTAGAGCTTGAGCACGGCTGTTGTTTTTTTAAAAGCTACAGCAGTCACATTTGGTTTGTAGCCATTGGTTATTGACAAACTTTAAAGTTACTTTAAGTACTAATAATAGTCAGGTCAGCAAGTTTGTGCAATAAAAACCACAAAAAAAAACATTAGTTTGCTGGAGAATGCAAACAAAATCAAATAGTGGAACTAATGGGGCTAAAGACGTACAGCCCTGGCAGACTCAGTTCTGGTGTATGATGGTGCACACGGCACTTATTGATCACATATCACATTTAATTTCCCTCACAGTGGGTGTCTGTCAGATCGCTTGCGGTCACACTGTCTTACCTCCTGCCTCTGTGTTTCTAGAGCCCTTTGACTGACTGACTGGTGACAAATGATCATCCTCCTGGCTACTCTCTGCAGTCTGGCTCAAATAACCCACAGCGCCTGGCTGCTGCACACATGCAGACGTAATGGAGGGAGGAGATGGCTGGAGATGGATTCCTGCTGTCATTCTCCGCTCGAGCATGCCAGTATCTATTTGAAGAGATGAGCCCCGTTTGAGTTCACGTGCCTAATTAGCCACATAGGCCCTTGCCTTGGTCAGAGTTATTAGGCTGCTTAATAACAGCTGCTACAGAGCCATGAATGGAAATAACTAATGTCCTTAAGCTTAGAGATGCCCCAAACAAACAGGCTCAGAACTGCTCCTTGTAGGAATTTGCAAGTGTGCAAATAGCTCTACAGGGCTGTGAGGTATGAGCACTTTCATTAGAGCACTCTACAACAATGAGAGAAATGCCACAGAAGTGGGTCTCAGATGATTAAGAACAACTTTTTTTCCCAGGCGTCCTTGTCTCTGGAGACGCATCATCTTCCTGAAAGTTTCTCAGCTTAGTTTCAGCTTCACGACAGATGACAGAAGGAGATGCCCAGCAACTTCTCCTTTGTCTGGTTCACAAGTGTAGGTTGCCGTCCAGCTTTATTTATCTTACAAATGGCTCTATCTCAAGGCGCTGGTGTTTGACTTCACAGCTGAATGATTGAGAGGGTGTAGGACTGATCTAATCTCAACTCTCCTCTCTATCTCTTGTCACTTTTCCCCGCACACACTGGGATACATGAATCTGATAACGCCACCTCATAATAGTTCCAAAACATTCATTTTTCTTCATTAAGTAGCTCTCAGTAAACATCTTCCTGATCACATTTGATCTTATTTCGGTTTCTTTTCCATTAAGACACTTTAGTCAAATCAAGAACCCTGTGGGAGCTTGTCTGTCACACTTCTCTTTTGTCTTTAAAGGACAAAAACAGCATCCCTCATTTTTGTGCTGACCAACAAAGACATGTACAAAAAGGAGACAATAAACAGAGCAGACTGTCTGCTGAGTAGAGCTAATTAGTGTAATTTCCTTAGTGGATAAGAGGATTTCAAAGAGTTTCATTTTCTTTTCCATGGTTTCTTCCTTTACCTCCTATAGAGTGTGACCTATATGGAGAAGAAATGTCAAGCGCACAGCGAAGAGGAGATGAGAAAAGCAGCCGAAAGAGGAGACAAAAGCAGAGCAAAGCGTGCACTCAGGTCCAGTCATGCAGCAAATGGAAAGAAAAAATAAGATCCACTCCTTCCCTCTCAGCTCCCCTTGAGAGGTCGCTTCTGCTCACCATTACATGCTGAAAACAATCACACACGTAAAACCCAAACAATATTTTAGGCTTCCCATGTTTGATGGAAAAGTTTTACTTTATAAATTCTAAGGCAGCCTAAAAGAACCACACAAGATGAGTGTTTGGTGGTACAGTTACACGTTTAAGCTTAAAAAATGGCACATGGTTAAATCAGTTCATTTTGAAGGAGCATCAGCAGCAGGAACTGTGAGATCAAGCTTGCTAAAAGTGGTTACGTTAAAGAGCATTTCCTGTTTTGATGAATAAATGAAAGGAATTTATTTGATCCCACTACAGAATTTTGTGAGGAAGTATCCCAATTATTTTGTGGAAGAATGAAGCAGACAGCAGTTCCTATAGTGGGACCGCTCAATAACTAGAATGTCTGCTGTAAGCAGGAGTTCCTCTGGTGCAGCCGGAACCCATTGGATTCATACTTGGTTCGCAAGTCTGGGAAGATTCCCAGGAGTGCTCAGTATTAGTCTATTTCTGGTTTACGATGAGCAAGTAAACATAGATTCAAACCATTTAGAAATGCATATTCTCTTTTGCATGTGAGAGACCTGATCATCTGTTATTTGACATCCATTTATAAATTCATCTCAGTTTCAGCAGAAATTATGGAAAGGACCAAAAAAAGGAATTCTTACTAGTTGGTACTCAATGTTTTGTTAAAAAAATATATACATTTTCATTCCCATGATGTTGCCCTTTTTCCTGAACAGGTTTTCTGGATCATCTCTGTCTGATTTCTATGAAATAAAAAATAAAAATACAGAAATCCTACTGCTGGTGTTTGACATTTTGCTGTTGATGTTAGCAGCTGTTGTGCAGTTAAACACGATTTACTGCAGAAGTCTGGAGCACAGGAGGTAAACACTTTGTTTTTGGGACAAACCAATTCATCTGTGCTGCTCTCCAAACAGGACCACCACTATTGTTAGTTTGGGGGTGTGAGGGGCTATAAGCTAGCGGGAGAGAGTGTAAACAGATAGATGATGGGAAATAAATTCAAGCTCACTCCGTGCCAAGAATCCTGTCCACAACTCTGAGGTGAATTTCTAATGAACTGCTGCCACTCTGCAGAATTTGTCTTAAAAACGACACATCTTTTTTTATTTTGGCTAGAAACAGCAGAGTCACGATTAACAGACCACCGGGAACGATATTAAAATAGACAAAAACTAGTTAGAGTGGGGGTTTTAGGGACTCAGCAAGCAGAAACTGAGTTGGAAAAGACATTTTTGAATTTGTTGGGTTTATTGTTTTCTGCACCTGTTTTGGTCTCATTTTTTGTCTTTCGGCTTTTCCTTTCAGGGGTTGCCATGGTGAATCGTCCTGCAGAACTTTTTTGTATTTATCCAAAATATAAATGTTTCGCAGAGATTGGTTGATTTGGGAATGCTTATGGTTTCAAATTGTTTTGCGTATTGTTCTAAAATACAATCCAAAATATTTTTCAAAATATTCTGTTAATCTTTGTCAAAAAAAAGGTGGTCATAAAAAACAATTTTTAACAAGTGTTCAACACTTACTGCTGTCTTTATGACTCAATCCATCAATATGCAATCAATTCTAAAAAGGTTATACTTAAAAACGTTCATTGTTTAAAACATGTAAATAGTAAATGTTAGTAGGACTAAGACCTGTTCCTCCAAACCTGGAAAACATAGCTTTGCTTAGGTGTCTCAAAAAAACTTTAAAAAAAAAAAAGTAAAATACTAATTTGTGGTGTTATTTTATCTGTGTTGCAGAGCTAAAACAGGAAGTTTTCAGGAGTTTTGCTTGAGGTATAATATATGAATATGCTAGTTCTTTTGAGACGCTATGCCAAACTGTGACAAGAAAAAACATGGTGCTTCCACGAGAAATATACATTATTGCCACCTATATATTGAGCATGAAACTCTGACATTTTGGTCATAAATTTCAAAACTACATCTTTTGTGGTTTTCTTTTTTGACGTTTCATTCACTCTTTAGCAGCAGAAGAATCTTTGCTGTATTGCTTCACTTCATCGCTCTAATGGTGAAAGCGTTGTTTTTTCTTCTATCAAAAAGATGGGATGAAAAAGAGGTTTTTCTTTTTCCACACGGGACGACAGGCTGAAAGAACTGACACTAAGCCTCTGGTATAGTTTGTTTTGTTTTTAGTCTTTGATGATTTGGTTTTGATATGAGAATTGGATGCTTTCTACAATGGAGAAAATACCGGCGTCAACTTGTACAGTGTGCACACACAAAACAACATCATGCTGGGTATGTTTCTGTCCTCCTTGTTTTCACCTGCTCTTGAACATGCCAAGAACAGTTTTTAACAGTTTTTGTTAAATCTGCAAAATGATCAGGAATTATTCATCATATTATGTTTTTTACTAGGTCAAAAAGACGTCACAAAAAAAAAAAAAATACATGGCAGTATGCCCATGGTTTCCATTCATAAACATTTTATACACTGAAGTTTTTCTGAAGACCTTATTCCCCCTGAGTGCTGCAGTTTAGTAAAATGCAGTCTCTTCAAAAACAGGATACGTTTTTACTCTGATGTAACACCTGAGCATTAGTGTTTCCTTTGAATTCTTCAATCGTTTACGTAAATAGTGTAATTCCAACTGATTCTGAAGTTGATATGCAACACAGTACATGCTTATGCAATTATGTTAAACCAACTAACTCTGGCGTTAAGAAAAGCAGCTTTGTGCTGACATTTGCATGTCATGTATTGATTGTATATGAGAACTGGACTGAGTGATCCCTCCCCCCTGGCGTTCCAAACAGGAATTGCCTGCTGGCTCCAAGAAGCCAAACTGCCACATACTTCAATAAAGAAATAAACAGCTGTTACTCAGTCATTCTGTTGGTCAGAATAACCATTCTTGCTCTGATACTTTTTTTTTTAACATCTTCTTGATAATCCTTTTTTTTCTGTAGTTGAAGTTTTTCAAGCTATAAACTGACCAGATACCTCAGAATGTTATCTTAAGTTCAATGATCAAAACATTTGACTGACAGATTTTATGTAGCCCCCTTTCAGGTGGTCAGGGTGTGGTCTTCCAACAAGCTCACTCTTGATTGGTGAAAGTGGTTGCTATAGAAACCCTGACTTAGACCGACTCAGACCAATCACTGCATAGCGACATAGCGACTGAATTGACTTGATTTTGTTGACACTGGAAGTGAACCATGCTTTATGGGTGGCATCGCACTCACTCCCTCCAGTTCTCATAGTCTTTGACTTTACCCCAAAGCTGCTTTTTGTCTGCTTCAGAATCCAATAAAATAAGGTTAATTGAGTGAACAGTCAGAATTACGGGAGTTTGAAGAGTGTGGGTTTTTTTGTGTTGCTGGCAACATCTCTGATATTAAGGGTTGAGGTATTTTCTTGAAAAGGAACAGAGAGAGGAGACCCGGTTAGAAAAGAGTGGTTGACCACTACTAAGAAGGCTTTTGTTGAGCTAGTTTCCATTCTCCCATCTCTGATTCTTAGAGGGCGCAAACATTTTAGCAGAAGCATCACATAATTGGGTTCCTAAGATGAGTTTTCAAAAGTCATTACAAAGTCTTAACTTATAATTAATTGCTTTTGTTTCTATAGGTACATTTTGTTCTTTTTAAAACTTTGAAGAAGTTAAACCTCTGTGGAACTTCTTAAAAAAAAAAAAAATTGTATTAATGATGTTTTTGACAGAAAACATTTAGCTCCTCTAAGCTTTACTGAGCATGTCTGTGAAGACTCAGGACGGTCCAAAACAGAACAAGACTTTGTTTCCGTGTTAAGAAAATAATTCAATGCCATGTCTTTTTCTTTCAACAGTCTGGGATATACAATTCCATAGATTCTGAAGATTCTAAAGCTGAGAAAACTGGCTTTGTGCCGATATGCAACACTTTACAGTAGTAAAGTCAATGCAGACCAACTGATTTGGAGCAAAGCTGCTTTCCTCTGTGTCAGAATGAGCTGAAATGATGTACATTTCCTAAACGGTTGAAGAGTTTTAGTTGTCCAAAGAGCTTGTGTTATTTGTGTTGGTGGCTGTAGCTCCAGTATCAAAGAGTTCAGATATTTTCTTGAAAGGAACTGAAGGAGTTGACAAGGTTAAATAAGTTTAGACACTGAGTGGTCCGGAGAGCCACAAATGTTCCCTTTTTGTTCTCTCAACTGGCTAACTATGCCCCTTGGAGCATTTCCCAGTGTTGTTCAGCTGTTAATGTGTTCAGATCCTGCTGCGAACACAGACTGATGTTAATTGGTTTATCACATGTAGTGGAGTGTCTGCAGCTGGATGCATTGAAGCATTATGGACAGATCAAAACATCAAACGTCATTCAAATAAAATAATGACATTCTTTTCATCTTAAAAAATATGTGCTATAGCAAAATTCAGGAAATATTTTTAATTTCTAATAAACTCCCTTGTGAGTTTACAAGCGTAACTTCTTATATTTAAATGCAAATATGCTGTCAAATGGTGGATTTTTTGTCCCTCAGACTGAAAAAATGTTGAATTCCAATTCACCACGATTTAATTTAACCTTTGGGCCATGTCAACTCTCAAGTACTGGTACTTGCTTTTGTGCACGTTTTAACTCCTGAACTTTTGAATTGCCCATTGAGTAGAGGCAGTAAGGTCAAGGCCACTCTCACCCCTGCGTCTGCTATTGACCTGCTGGCCCTCCGTGATTTTCTGTGTGATGTGTGAGAAAGCAAGACCTGCAAAAACAATTTGTCCCATTTTTAAGCAGAATAAACTCTGCTGAGGATCCATATTTTCAGCCACCTCTTCTGGAGACATTTTCCATGCTGCAAACTGCAGAAAGGCTTGAAACATCAGTGTGAGAGCTTGAGGTCACACTAGGCTGTTGAAGGTGCTCTGGTACTTATTCTCAGTGGAGTTACACCAGCAGCAGTCTTAATTAAAACTCTGAGGGTCACGAGCAGTTTGGGCATGTTTTTTTTAGCTTTATTTTCCTTGACTTGGATGAGGAAAATCAATATTTGTTTATTATTTATGTGTTGAGTCAGCTGGAGAAAGAAAACTGGAAGTTTAGTCAAGACCAAGAACACGTCCAAAGTTACCAACAAACTTTTCTATTTCAACAACTTATTTGTTTAAAGAATTCACAAGTTTTTGCATCCTTTTTTGAACCAAACATCCCATAAAAAGGGCTGTAAGGGTATTTTTGTCCTTACTCTTTTTTTTTTTTTTAATTAAAAATGTCTCAACACTTTCAGTTTACACTATATATAATCCTGGACTTATTTTTCTATGAAGGTTTGAACTTTGAGAGTTTAAACGAGAGAGAAAAGTGTGAAAATGTTCATGTCTGTCTCAGAAAAAGTCTATGCAGAGTGTAGTGAGGAGTTTTACAGCTCTGAAAGCTCTAAAATTATACTTTCCAGATTTCATTTATTGCAGGTCATTGTTGGAGCATAATTCTTGCAATAAACGAGGGAACACTGTTCAATTCTGTTCAAAACTGTTCAATTTACAAACCCCTAAAAAATGAGTTTTAAAACACGAAAACCTGCCCCATAACTTGTGAAGAGCAAAGAGGAAAAACCTCTACCCTGTATTTTGGTTCCAGCCCTTTCATCTTTGAAATGTAGAAGCTTCTGGCATCATTTTCAAACCTGTGATTGTTGTTTTTCATGTTTACATTTTGTCTACAACTCCATTAGACTAGTGTCGACCATAAAGCTGTGATTCAACCGGTGCTTTCCAACCGTTAGTGACTTCAGTCCACCAAACTTGTACACATGGATGCTCCTCCAAAGTAACTGTACCGCCCTGCGGATTTAGTTTTCTAAATCCTACATTTTTAGAACCGCTCTTCCACATGTTTTTTTTCCTTTTCACAGACATTCTGACATTTTTGTCCTTTTCACTTTAAGTTGAAGGGATAAACGGCTGCAAAAGTGTCTTGTCAGGGAGATGGGGGCTTCAGACCTAGATGGATAAGAGGGACATGAGCTCTTCTTGAGAACCTAAGTTGGATTATGAAAAGCCTGTTAGTGTCAGAGGCAGGTGTGACACTGTGTTTGCTTTGATATATAAATGTTATACTCGTAGGGATAAAGCCATCAAAAGCTACCAGCAGAGAATCAGGGAAAGATGGCAGCTGGTGTCATCTGTGGCTTTTTTACTGACTGACGGTCGAGCAAACTGAGAGTAATGCTTCACAGAAAGGGTATAAGGGGCAGCGGCAACATTATCTATTATTGAAAAAAGTTAACAATGATCAAAATGCCTTTTTAAAGTTTTTTGTGTGCTCATCCAAAGACTTTTAAGCATTTTAAAAATGCTCAGTCACACTTCTCATTCAGAATATTACACTTAAGACAAAAGAAGAGCTCATTCTCAAGCACGACAGACTCATCACAACTTGGTGAAACAAACTCCTGCAAACCTTTCCCAAGGGGTTTCTCTTTGGTATGTTGTCAAGGAGACCAGTGCAGGTGAGCCTATGGTAAAGTCTTTTTTACATTTGGATGGTTAACAGCTATATACTGTTGATTACAAATGAATGGAAGGCAACCAGTGAAAGAAAATAAAAGCAACAAGTACATATTTTGAGCATTGAGAAGCAAAGGTCATTATGTTTTAATGTTCGTAACTCCGCCAGATTTCCTCCACTCAACTTCAGTTTGAGAAAATCCTTTTCTCCACTCTTCCTTTTATAAATGACATTTTAATATTTAAGTTTACCCGACCCTCTGTTATCTCAATTTTAGGCCTAAAAAGATCAAATGTGTGCAAAATTACATTTACCAAATAGACTTGCAGAGAATTTGCCATCATTGCCAGATAAATGTTCACCTTTTTCTAATGCAAGGGTTTTTGTTCTATGGTGTGTCATGCCTTGAAATGCGTCATCCATCATCATAAACCTTTTCCTGCCTCTTGGTCTCCTTTTTTCTCTTCTTTCCTTCTGACACAATGTGAATCCACCTTCCTAGTATGGCCAGTCCGCTGAGCTTGTTATCAGACGGTGTCCACCAGAGTTCTTCTTCACCTCTTCAAACACTTCCTCAAATCCACTATATCCTATAATTAGACCAAAGTGAGCATGTGCAACTTTGATGCCAAGTCCAAGTTGTGATGTAATTCAAACATGACATTCCAACAGAATCAGCTCAACGCTGCTGCTGAGTGAAGTGGTGATGATTTTGTCAGGTTCTGTTGCCTCTGAACAAGGACACTTGGTTTTGAAGAGTCAGCCATGAGGTCATGTATCCGATGCCCTCTTTGTATTAGTATCTGAGGGAATTTGTTACGAACAAATGTGTCTTTTCCCTTGAAGATTGGAAAAAAAAAATCTAGTACCTGCATTTTTGCACCACTAAATTAAAAGACTTCAATCAAGCCAATTCTAAAATGCCAATCTGAAGCTTAAGCTATTCAACACACACCAGACATTTAAGACCCGTTGGAAGTTTTATGGATTTTCATTTTATCATTATGTCTAACATGTACTACAAAGTTAGCACTAGCCAGTACTGGTTTACCTAAAACAATCTTTTAGCTTCAGTGATTTTGTTTTCAAACATTACTGAGCTGTGTCTAAGCGAGCTGCGGCTCAGGCTGTAGTAGAGGCAAAAACTCGGTCCTGGGAGGAGTTCGGTGAGGCCATGGAGAAGGACTATCGGTTGGCCTCGAAGAGGTTCTGGCAAACCGTCCGGCGCCTCAGAAAGGGGAAGCAGCTTTCTGCAGGCACCATTTTCAGTGCACGTGGGGAGCTGCTGACTTCGACTGGGGTCATTGTCGGGCGGTGGAAGGAATACTTTGAGGATCTCCTCAATCCTGCTGACACGCCTTCTCTTGAGGAAGCAGAGGCTGAGAGCCCTGGGGTGGGGCTGTCCATTACCCAAGCTGAAGTCACAGAGGTAGTTAACAAGCTCCTCTGTGGCAAGGCACCGGGAGTGGATGAGGTCCGCCCTGAGTACCTCAAGTCTCTGGATGCTGTGGGAGTGTCTTGGTTAACACGTCTCTGCAGCATTGGGTGGCAGTCAGGAACAGTACCACTGGACTGGCAGACAGGGGTGGTGGTTCCCCTTTTCAAGAAGGGGGACCGGAGGGTGTGTTCCAACTACCGGGGAATCACACTCCTCAGCCTCCCTGGGAAAGTCTATGCCAGGGTACTGGAGAGGAGAGTCCGGCCGATAGTCGAACCTCAGATCCAAGAACAACAATGCGGTTTCCGCCCTGGTCGTGGAACTGTGGATCAGCTCTACACCCTGTCCAGGGTGCTGGAGGGTTCGTGGGAGTTCGCTCATCCTGTCCACATGTGTTTTGTGGATTTGGAGAAGGCGTTCGACCGTGTGCCCCGTGGTGTCCTGTGGAGGGTACTTTGGGAGTATGGGGTCCGGGGAGCCTTACTCAGGGCTGTCCGGTCTCTGTATGACCAGAGCAGGAGCATGGTCCGCATAGCTGGCAGTAAGTCAGACCTGTTCCCAGTGCATGTTGGACTCCGGCAGGGCTGCCCTTTGTCACCGGTTCTTTTCATAGTTTTTATGGACAGAATTTCTAGGTGCAGCCAAGGTCCGGAGGGGGTCTGGTTCGGGAACCACAGGATTTCCTCTCTGCTCTTTGCAGATGATGTTGTCCTGTTGGCTTCATCGAGCCAGGACCTCCAGCATGCATTGGAACGGTTTGCAGCCAAGTGTGAAGCGGCTGGGATGAGGGTCAGCACCGCTAAGTCTGAGGCCATGGTTCTCGACCGGAGAAAGGTAGTTTGCCCTCTCTGGGTGGGTGGAGTGCTCCTTCCCCAAGTGGAGGAGTTTAAGTATCTTGGGGTCTTGTTCACGAGTGAGGGAAGATCGGAGCGTGAGATCGACAGGCGGATTGGTGCTGCGTCCACCGTTATGCGGTCGCTGTACCGGTCCGTCGTGGTGAAGAGAGAGCTAAGCCAGAAAGCAAGACTCTCAATTTACCGGTCGATCTACGCCCCAATACTCACCTATGGTCATGAGCTCTGGGTCATGACCGAAAGAACGAGGTCCCGGATCCAGGCGGCTGAAATGAGCTTCCTCCGTAGGGTGGCTGGGCGCTCACTTAGAGATAGGGTGAGAAGCTCGGTTACCCGGGAGGAACTCGGAGTAGAGCCGCTTCTCCTCCAAATCGAGAGGAGCCAGTTGAGGTGGCTCGGGCATTTAATTCGGATGCCCCCTGGACGCCTCCCTAGGGAGGTGTTCCAGGCATGTCCCACTGGGAGGAGGCCCCGGGGAAGACCCAGGACACACTGGAGAGACTACGTCTCTCGGCTGGCCTGGGAACGACTCGGGGTCCCCCCAGAGGAGCTGGAGGAAGTGGCCGGGGAGCGGGAAGTCTGGGCATCTTTACTTAGACTGCTGCCCCCGCGACCCGGTCCCGGATAAGCGGAAGAAAATGGATGGATGGATGGACTGAGCTGTGACTTCCTGGTTTTTTTTTTCTTTCATTATGAGTTCACTGAAAGAACATAAACTTCTGAGCAAAAAATACTATTGCTATAATGTCCTCTTTGTTGGTTTTTTTAGACACTAAGTACAGTTGTTTGCTTTGACAGTTTCAGTTTCTCATGATGGGCTGCATGGTGGTGCAGCGGTTAGCGCTCTAACCTCACAGCACAAAAAGCCCTAGTCTGAAACCCGGCTGGGTCCTGTCTGTGTGGAGTTTGCATGCTCTCTCCGTGCATATGTGGGTTTTCTCCAAGCACTCTGGTTTCCTCCCACAGTCCAAAATCATGCTTCATGGGGTCACTGATTACTCTAAACTTTCCCTAGGTGTGGATGTGAGTTTTTGTGTGGCCCTGAAACAGACTGGCACCCTGTCCAGGGTGTAGCCCGCCTTTGACCAACATGAGCTTGGTGAAGAAGAGTACTACAGCAGTTAACGTGGTGTGTGCCACAAACTAGACTTAGAATTCCCAGCACTCGTCATGGAGCAACAGCAGCGTGCAAACCGTCACCTCGCCTGTCAGACTGCTTTACCTGACAATGAAAATGACATACTACTATACTTCTCATCATGAAATATACGGTGTCACAGTGGTTAGTGCTCCCACCTCCCAATACGAAGATCGCAAAAATACTTTTTCGCCTAGGGCGCCATGCAGCCCAGGGTTGGGCCTGCCCCTGGGACCAGCTCTTTCTTGTCTCCTTTCTCTTTGTGTGGGTTGGGGGGTTGGCTCTTCTTGCGATGGGGCCCCTGTGCTGGGGAGACTTGGGCCCAATGCTGGGGGGGCTGGGGGACAGTTGTTTCACCAATCAGGGATAGTGTGGGAAATATGGTAATGTCAAAGATATCAGGCTAAATAAAGCAGAAATGGAATTGTTTTTAACTATTTTATTTAAATAAAATCATGTAAAATATGTGTTTGCTTTCTAGACTTATTCAAGACATATTCAAATGTTTAGTGTAAGGTTTTTCACTCGCACATCAAGAAAATAAAAAAAGTCTAAAAGTCAGGAGATTCAGCCTCCAAGAGATTTATTTCCAGAAATAATTAATTAATTAGGTAACTGGTGTTTTATATATTTTATTTGGCTCATCTTGATAACATGGATGTCCCGCTGACAACGTGGTGGAAGACAAACAGGTGGATGATAGTCAGTGTGCATGACTGTGCTCAATGGGCTTGGCAATTATCCAACTGTAAAGGACCGTCAGCAGCAACGGCAATGACAAGCAACTGGATTAGCAAGAGATGCAATTAGGGTCTCAACAGGGAATCTGCCTCTGACACACAGAGATAGGATTAAAGCTGTACCTCCACACATGCATGCCTTATGTTCAGTCTGTGAGGTGGAAAGCTCACCTTCAGTCCCATCAGCTTGTCTATTTTGGAGTTGAATGCTCACTCAGGGGTATTTGCTGATGAAAGACCATATTCACATGTAAATTATTAAAAACGGTAGAGAACAACCTTTGGAAAGAAATACCTTTAAAATTTACCAAAAAAAAGAAGTGGGACACACCATAGAAACTTCAGATACGCAGGAGTGAACTGTGGTTCAGAGTATTTCACTTCAGATGTTAAATATGCAAACAAGAATGGAGAATGAAAGCAATATACCTATGTGGTACAAGTGAGCGCGTCTCATATTTCATGCATTTTTAAATTATGTAGCAGGTCAGTCCTGCTGAGTTCTCAAATGGGTTTGCAGTGAAACGAACCAGCAGATGAGAGGATGTGGGGATAAGCCAAGTTTTTGTATAAAAAAACAAAACAAAAAACAACTAGCATACTCTCAGGGAAGAAACGGTTGTTATTTGATCAAGATGTCAAAGCAGGAAGCTCCAGCCAAACGAATATCCACGTTAAATAAATGCTCTGAACACACTGTTGAGCATGAAGACCTGCTCACTGTTTTGCTATTCAAAACCTGCAAAGGCAGCAAACTAAGAGATGGAAAAGGAATTGAAGCACTTAGAGTGTATTCAGACTAGATCCAGTTGGTTTGCTTAAAGTGAACTAGAGTTCATTTCCACCAAAACAGGATCAGGAACAGTCTCAGACTCATCTTTCAAGTTGGTTTTTGGTTTTTTTTTCCAATCGACTGAGCTCCGGTTTGCTACAAGTGTCCTCAGTCTGAATAGGGTCCGTGTTCGGAGCGGAACAACTGGACCAAAGAGGTCACTGTAGCCGGGCATTATGGGATGTAAACAGAGAGGCAGAGCAATGATGAGACACAGGAACTTATTGAAATGTGGTGGGATGACTGCAGGCTCTTAAACACAACTTTATACATGATCCATATTGCCTCTCACTGTTTTCCCAACAATCATAGCCGTTGTCGTCCCAGTAACCACCTCCGCCGTATTAAAGAAGCAGTAAAAAGTGTTGTATCTGACATGGATACAATGATGTTGAAAATTGGTCAGCGAAATAAAAAGTTTGAATCAATGAAATTCCTGACAAGGTAAGCAAAGAGCAGGCCTTCTATGATTTTCACCTCGAGTTGATAACCCTCATAATTCTTGGCTAATCAGTGAAGAGATTGTTGGTCACGTGGTTTTGTTTACCAGCTTTGTTCTAGAACAGGATAGCTCATTTGATGGTCGTCTGAATACAGACCAAAAGCAAGCTTCAGGACTTGATCCGAAACACAATAAAGTGGTCTCGGTACGAACCAAACAATTTGGCCAGTCTGATTCAGGAACTATCCCAACAAAGATTGCAAAGAGCAGAATTTCCAATTAAACCCTGGCCAGTGACTGAAGAGATCTTTAGTCACGTGGTTTTGTTTACAGGTTTTAGTTTGAAACAGAAATGTCTGGTTGAAGGCAGTCTGAATACAGACCAAACACAAAGCTCAGGACCCGATCCGGTTCAAATTAAGTGGACTCAGTCAGGACCAACACACTTTTCTTGTATGAATGCAACCTTAGACCCAAGTGTTCAGAAAAACAGAGGTGAGTGCAGAGAGTGGAAGTGTCTGATAATGTGTGGCAACAAAGGGGCAATTGACTGTGGTGGGAGCACCTGCATTGTTTGGTTTAGAAACATGAAGAAAAAACTGCCAGAGAGGTTGATGTATGAATGGATGGTGTGAGAAGATTTAGAGGTTTAGAAACAGGAGAAAAAGCTCAGCTTTTTCTGAGGTTTTTTTGAGGCAGTCCATCCTCAGCTTTCAAACCACTCTGGTTGGTTCGGCATGATTGACATTTTATAAAGCAAATACTTTTTTCTTTTAGGATAAACACTGTAAATCAGCTGAATGAACTCAAACCACCCGGCATATCCAACAAAAGATCCCCTTTTTAACCTTTTCATCCATTTCTTTTGGAAATGTACTCATAAATGTAGAAAAGACAGTTGTTAACTACTCAGCCCTACATTTGAAAAGCAGATAGTATCTTTACAGAATGCTTTACTTTCAGATGATTGTAGTTTTGTCTCCCTCAAAGTTGAAGAAAAACAGATCCTTGAGCTGTCTGGGTCCTTTTCGGTCAGACTGACTCCCAGTATGGCTATAGGAGGTAAGCATCCTTTGAGCTTTTCAGATGCTTTTTGACAGTTTTGGCTCAGGTGTTTGCAGCTGTGCACGTGGACTGCTGGGAACCCTGGGAATGAGGTAGTATCTTTTTCTTTTTGAAGTGAACAACTTCCTGCAGGTTTTTATGATTGGGGATGAGCTATGAACTGGGCAGTTCTGAATGGTGTTCTTCTCTTTCTTGCTGAGCTCTAACCACAGGCACTCAAAATAGATGACTGTCCTCAAAGATCCAAGTCAATTTAGAGATTTCTTCCAGTTCAAAGAGATTTTTTTGCTCTCTCCCTGGTGCAAAGTCCTCAAAGGGAATTGTTGGTTTTCCCTGAAATTCTGCAGTCCTACAATGCTACATGCCTCAAGATGACTTATGTTGTCATTTGGCTCTATATAAATAGAATTAAATTGAATTTAATTTGGTAGCGTGGGTATTTGAACATGGCTTGGGTTTCTTCCCGTGGGGAGCATTGCTGCAGTTTCTACTAGAGTTTTTTTTCCAGCAAAAAGCAATTGCTAGCTTTCAAGGCAGGTTTTCCAACACGAGTCACATACTTTTTTCCATGTCCCCAGTGCTCATACTTCTGTTATGTGAGTCTCCAATTATGACTTTCTCCCTGCTTGGCTCACTCACAACACAAAAGCTGCCTTTTGCTTCGCACTGTGTCCTCAGTTTCTCTACAAAGCTGTCACTGGTGACTCTGTACAGTGAGGAGCCTCTGCTCATTGCCACTGTAATGACCTCCACTGAGATGCACTTGTGCTGTTTGTACGTTCCCAGTTGTTTGCAACCAGGACTTTCTGAAGTTAACAAAATCTTGTTGCACATCGTCTCTTCACATCTATTGCAGAGATGAAGGGTCATTAGTTGACACTCCAAAGAAAGATGTCCCAATGAGTTCAACAAAGACTCCTTTCAAACACAACTGCAGCCTGTAATTATCACTCATACTGAGATGTATGCCACAGTCATGTCTCCACAATCGAGCAAAATTCAGTGGAGAGAAACACTCATCCTCATCCTTCATCCAATGTAATCAGATCAGGTGAAACAGAGTCAAGAAAACATGAAAAGTGCCTATAAAAGAGAAAATCTTGCTCAATTTGGAATCTTTATATGTTTAGGCAGGTTTTTAACTGGTTTTTTTTTACCCGACAGAAAAATTAAAGACATTTTTTTATTGCCTGCAACATTTTTGAATTTTTTTATTTATGGCTCACAGACCTTTCAACTAACACGCTCTGTCCTTATTCAATATTAAGGGCTGCATGGTGGAACAGTGGTTAGTGCTCTTGCCTCGCAGCAAGAAGGTTCTGGTTCAAGTCCTGCCTAGGACCTTTCTGAGTGGAGTTTTCATGTTCTCCCTGTGCATCCATGGATTTTTTTCTGGCTTCCTTCCCTCAGTCCAAAAACATGCATCATAGGTTGATTGGTGACATTAAATTGTCCCTAGGAGTGAATGTGAGTGTGTGATTCTAGTTCTGCGATGGAACGGCGACCTGTCCATGGTGTACCTCGCCTTCACCAAACAATAACTGGGTCAGGCTCCCGCAGCCCCATGACCCCGTAAAGGATCAAACGGGTTCAGAAAATGAAAATTCATGTTTCAGTAGAAAACAATTGTTTAACTGAAACCTCCAAAATGTTCTGGATCACAGAATGTAAGATAAAAAAGAGAAAATGTTGTTAGATGTTTTATTTACTGACATTTCTATAAATGTAACATGTTGATATTATTTAAAGGTTTTTGAAACTACATCTTTTTCCCCAAAAAACTTGGTATGTTTTTAAGTTTTAGTTGTGCAGTAATTTCAAAGACAAGTCTTTTATTGACCACTTAAACCTTTCTTAAGCACTCGCTTCGTTACAAATTCCATCTAAACTCACATTTGAATGCAATGTATTATTCATTTAGAATTAACCAGTTATTAATGTTTGAGATTTTTCATAGAATTGAATGAATAAAAGATCTTTTTTCTAATATTTAGACAAATGTATTTTGTTTCTCATTTTTATTCTATTTTAAAAGGCTATCCTTTTCTTTAGATTCATTTTTCTTTACATTCATTTTATAAACACTGGTTCTTAAATATTTATTTTTGATAAAACAACACCTACATTAATAATGTTCCCTTTTCTGTTGTAAACATTGTAGAAAAGAGGGAAGGTAAAGAAGCAATTGATAGATCAGACATTGTTAGATGAGCTCCTTGGTTTTTCTGCTTCTTTGCGTAGGATGAATTTATAATCAACACTTTTAATAAATGCTTTGAAAGTTAACTTTGTGAGGAAGGTTAGAGAAATAAACTAGCATTTTCCAGCATAAACCCATTTCAATTCAAGTTTCAATACGGTCAAATATAGTACTTGTTCTAAAGTTTACAGGAACATTTTTGCTGAGTCACAGTCCTTAGGGAGCTGCTGGAAGCTTGTTTGGTGGCAGAGACCATTTATTTGTCATCAGTTTCTATTTAACACATACAAACACATTTTTCCTTCCAAGGTGTGAGCTTAACATTTAATACAGGAGGCTGTTCTCATGACGCAAATGAAAAGCTCGTTCTTAAAACTTTTCTAAAGTGAAGAAAATTGGCTACATAATGAAATCCTGTCAGTAATGAATGGCAGCAGACAAATGCACAGGCTGGAAAGGAAATTGGCACTTTTCAAGCAGCATTCCTGCCAGCCCTACAGACTGCTATGTAATCCATCACAAAGAGCTGTTATACACAACTGTGATAATTGCAAGAGAAGACCTTCGCCGCCTTGTAGTTTCTGTTTAGTCTTTTAGTTGAAATAAACCCAAAAGATTCAGATAAATCGATTTACAACATGTCTGAAGATGATCATCTTATGACATGTGGGATTTTTGAGCAATTCTTGGAGTTCCCTTAAGCCTTGATCACACCTGTCCTTACGGTTGGATACGGGTTGTCTGCAGGTGAAAAACTGTACCTGAAATATCAAGGTCATAGACCGCTCAACGGGCATGCTGCGGGCAACAGGTGCTAGTGAACACTTACATGTAACTACAACATGTAAGAGTAATTAAAGGGGCAGTAGGTGAGACGCAGGTGTGTCATACAGATTTTCTTAATTCCAAGCACATTCAAACCCTGCATACTGCACAAGGAACCCGAAGCTGTTCATGTGATAAGTTTGCACGCCTTACTAATGACGAGAGTGAGGTGTCAGGGCATCGGCATCGCACAACCGAGTCACCTGTGTATCACAAGTTCAATTCAGCTCAATATCACAACAATGGGTTTCACATCTGTATTTATGCAAAGACAAGGAAAAACAAGTATATGTAACATCCATTATTTTTACAGTTACTTTACAACACACTTAGCACACACACAACAATGGTATGCTCTTTTTTCATGTTGTAAACTTCATCTGTGTGGTACAAGATAGACACTACATTTGTCATCACATGGCAATAGGAATATAGAAAACAAATGTTTTAAATATGAGACACAGTTCATGACATTTAGGTCAATATTCTTGAGATTGATGTTTGCCTGGAATGGTTTTTCATCTAAAAACCTTATATTTGAAGAAACAGAGATGTCTCGATCTGCTTTCATCTGCTTAGGTTTTACAGGTTTAGGCTTACTACCACTAACAGTATAGCCATTTTCCACATCAGGCGAGGCCATGAGTAATCTAAGGATGGATTTGCTTCAGGGCAGCAATCTGCTCCTGACAGTTTCCTCTGTTCTGAGTCCTCCTGCATTAATAACCCTCTCTTTTACGGGGTGAAAGGCTGAGATGAGTCACTAGTTAAATTAAAATTTGGATTATGTGGTTTTGAAAAGCACAGTTTCTTCAAGATGCTTTGAAACTAAAGCTCTGACTCGTTAAGGCCAATGACTTGGTTGTTTAGTTGGGTTAAGATAAGCAAAACTTCTGCCATACGGCTGTGAAAGACTGGGAAGATGGATGAAAGTTATCCTATGGCTAAAATCTGGAATGTCTACAGTTGTTTTTGATGTTCATTAATATGTTCTTATTACAAATACATTTTTAAAGTTCTAAACCATGCATGGTTCACAGATTCATTGAAGTAGGGCGATGTTTGAACTTGCAGCCTCACATTTTCCTCAAAAGATGTAAAGGTGAGGATGTTAGCGTAAGAAAGATTTCATAGATTTTTTCTGCCCAGTCCCATATTTGGGTTGTACACAAATAAGAGTGAAATTACTTTAAAACAACACAATTGAAGTACACAGACATGCACGAAGCAGGCAGAGACCTTCATTTCTCTACATTTCTGATCCAAGCATCTTAATGTTTACAGCAGTGTAGGATTTACAATGTCAACACTCTCATCATTCCAGTTGTCATTATATTGAACATTTGCAAAGATTAACAATGAAATTCAGCAGAACTGTCTGATTTTCAAAGACGTCTGTTTGACGTCTGCAATCTGAGGTTGGTGTAAGCCAATTACCAATAATCTTCAAACTCTTTTTGCAACTGTAATAGGAGTTATATTCAAAAACCAGGGGAAAGGATCACCAGATTCTCTTCCCGGCTCTTAGCAGGGAAGCGTTCCTGTTTGAAGAGAATTGTGGGAAACAAACCTTGTTTGAAGGCTGCTGACATGACTCATCAGTTCAAAATATCCTACATAAAAAACTGCAAAGAGAATGTCAACTAAACCTTCAAATGAGTAGTCCTACCTATTGATTTCATTTCAGTTGTTTGCTTTGCGAGTTAAATAAAGCAAATTAAAGGGGTCCATTTACGTCTTGTATGTCGATGTAGAAGTAAAAAATGATTAAAGTGACAATAAAACTCAGAGCTACTAAAACCCTGCAGCAGAATTGTATTTATTATTTGGATAGAGTTAAACAAACAAATAAAACATTCTGTGTAAAAAGTAAGTAGAAAAACATGTGACATTAAACTAAAAAAGACATTCTCGATGTATTGATCATTCGAAATCTTCAGACTGATTTTCAACTTTTTGCACAGAAGTTTTTTTACATAAATGAATCTTGTGTCAAATATTCTTTATTTCTATATGTAATTACCATCAACATGAAGGATTCTTGGTACTATTAGCTATACTTTGAACTGAACTTTTTGAGTGAGTCTGAACTCCCAGTCTGTGCAGCTGCAGCACTTTTACATTTGTGCAATAACACAAGGATATTAATAAAAATGTCAGTGAAATGGAATGAAGACAGACTTTCAATTCCCAAATATGTGATTGAACATTAAAGCTCCAATTGAATCCATGGAACTGAAGGAGCAGATGTGGATCACATGGCTTCAGAATAACCTGTTCATTAAGTCAAAGAAACAGCTGACAAGGCTGTTCCAATTACAGAGATTTACAATCAAAGCCAGGCGCTCTGACTGACACACAGCGCTGATTGGCAGCCATTAACGGTGACCTTTTCTTTGAAACCCTCTTTTAAGACTGCCATTACGGAGACCTGCTGTGGTCTCTATGGCCTTTGGCTCCAAATCATTTAAAGAATTTGAACTCCAATCACCCTGCAAACACCTGTGTTTGCCCTCTTGAAAGCATGAAATTATAAATCCTGAGTGGAGCAACCATTGTCACAGTCAGTGCTCAGTTAGTGACTTTGTTACATATTCCATTTAGCCAGTTCACATTTTTACATTTAGACTTCTAAATGGAGTTCTGCAGGAAACTCACAACTTTAGTCCTTTTTATTTCAAGTTCCAATCTTGAAAGAAAGCAAATGTTGATAGATATTTGAAGTAATTGAACAAAACTCAAACTTGTGTCAAAGTAAAATAACCAACCAGTGCATTTGTCTTAGATGTTTATTCATCCTGGTTTTTTTTTATTCTTGGCCCCTGGATGTTTCTCATCAGAACTTTGGTTTTCAGATTCTTTGAACTGGGATGGTTTCAGAATTCTGTTCTGTTTGTTTGTGTGTGTTTATGGGCAGTTTCCTGATCTTTCATTGTTTTCTGACTCATACCCAAAGCCAGCTATTTTTTCCTTTTTTTATTTGTCCTTACTAAGACATGTTGTCTTTTGGTCACACGGCAGCCAGTCCCAAACAGAAATGTGTTTTCATTCAAAAACTCTCTCTGTCTTTGTTTCATCTTTTTTTTCATTCATGTCATCCACTGATAAGTTCCTTTTTCATTCTTTACATTTTACTTTCTCACAACCGCCGTTCAACCACCACGACATTTTAACTCGATGAACTGTGTAACAAACTGACCAGCTCAAACTTTTGGTGTTTATGTTTAGAAGATTCATGCAGATTCATGCAGTAGTCCCTCACTAAAACAAGGTTCCCCTTCTGCAGTCTTGTTGCTTTGCAGATTCTTCTTTTTTTTTACACCACATTGTGTTCCGCATCCTGATTGGCTGTAAACCCATGTCCATCAGTCTTCTGTCCAGAATGTGTTCCGTTTGTCAAAAATAAATCGTCAATCTTGATCAGATTTTGTTTTCTTTCTTCTCAGATGATCTTAAAGGAGCCCAGCCACCGTTAGAGACCGGCGTCTAACTGTAAAGATGAGCACCTGTCAGACCCGGCGATGTTAGAGACCAGCATTGATTCGAGATGGGCCACAATTGGAAGATATATGGTTAGCATTAGTTCTAACATGCATCTATTTTTTTCATTGCACAAAGAAAAGAAACACTAAAGCTTGAATTCTCCAGTCGAATCACAAGTGGCGGTGGGCGTATTAGCCAGCAGTGGTCTTGCATGTTTGGAAAATAGAGGAAAAACTGACGCAGCTCCTCTTAGGAGGGAGTGCTTTATTGACAGCAAGGCAAATGTTTGGGTGGAGCTCCTCTACACTGGAGGATGGCGGTAACAGAGGAAAATATGTATTATATATATAATATTGTCAGGTGCTTTTGATCCGTGTTTTTGCTGACGTGCAGCAACTCCACATCAGCTTTGAAGTCCTACATTGCTTTGTGTAATACATGCATTCTAAAGTTTAGTGTTAAAGATGGTTTGGCTGTGTGCTTTTAAGTTAATAAAACAGCTTAACTGCATGAATCAAAAATAATAGCATTTACAAATCAGATCAGTAATGCTGGCAATAGATGCTTCATTTTTCAGTGTTTTTATACGACCAGATAAAAAGCAGAAATGCAGGTTCTTGCATCAGGAAATCCTCTCAAGAGCTGCCTTAATAACAGCACCACCCTCACAATGTTTGTCAAAGTTTATGTTTAATTAGAGGGAAAGATTTTTTTTTAAATGTGAGTCATCATCAAGTTAGGACTCCATGATTGTATTTTTCTCCTCCACAGATTTTCAAGCATTCTGCTTTCAATGGCCATTTTCTTGTTTGGTTCAGTTCCTTAAAACTACTGAAAGCTCATTTGAGACATGAACATCGATAAACCAAATCACATTTACTATCGTCACAAGATAAAATGCAAATGTGCTTGCCAATATAGCTAGTGCAGTAACAGTTAGGGCTGTAATGAGTATCTGCACACTCGGTTTCCCCCTGATCCTTTCCAGAAAAACTGAGTATGAATATTCGTAACCTCTGAGATTGTCAATTTGAGATCTTTTTAAATATAGTTGAGGGTAGTAAAAATACACTTCAGGCAAAGTATTTATCACTCTAAAATGCTGTGTATTATACTATTGTCACCAATAGTAAGTATATCTTCAAAGTAAAGCATTGGTGAAGCTTGTCATTTTCAAAGTAAAAGTATCAAGTGTTTTTTGTAAATGGAAACAATTAAACTGAAGTTCAGCGTGCAGAAATAGATTCTGCAACAGCGGTTTTGTTTAAAATATAGCCTACAAATTTGAATAGAAAAACATAATGAACTATATTGTGAATATATTGAAAATCCTGTTCTGTGACGTCATGGTGGAGAAGACATGTTGTAACGCATCTTTAAAATGTTCATGTAAAGTTTTGGACGTTTTTTGGTTTATCAAACAAGAAAAGAAAAAAGTCTGTTTGTAAAACCTATTTTTGTTGGAAACTGCAGTCAGTTCAGATGAAAGGACTGGCTGGGAGTGCTTTCTAGTTGTTCCATTTCTATTGAGGTGTTGCTGTGTTGAAGTCCCATCAGTTGCCACTTATCTAGGTGTGTGAAATGTGTTCTCTGCATTTGGCCTCTCCCCTGGGGGAGTGGTCAGTCCCAGCAGCGCCCTGGAACCATTTGGTGGTTTGACCCCTGAATCCAACCCTTAATGCTGAGTATCAAGCAGGGATGCGTCAAGTCCCATTTTTTAGAGTCTTTGGTATGACTCAGCCTGGATTTGAACTCATGACCTTCCAGTCTCAGTCCCTTCTTGTCATTGATCTACTGAAACTGTAGTCAGCTAAACGTTGAGGATGGAAGAACTGTGGAGGACATCTTCAGGATTAGATGTGATCCCAAACAACAGTGATGTTTATGTTTTGTTTCCTGCTGAGGTTAACCAGGAAGCTGACAGAAAAACCTTTCAGTGTGACATTGTTTAGTGATAAAAACCTGTCCTGGCTTTCTAAATCCTTGTTTTTTTTATAGCTTTTGCTTTGCTGATTCTGATCTCCTGTTCTAAATAAAGCATAAATGAAGGCGATTGGATACATACTGCTTTAGTTTTGATGCATCCAGTAAAGACATAAATATAGCAACCATTCAAACAAAATATTTTAAATAGAAAGAATTGTGGTTTGATCCGTGAATTGTTTATCTTGATTCACCAGTTGAGTCATATCAACAGCCTGGTAACATTCCACAGTCCTAGTAAAAATACTGTCTGTGGATGCATATGGGAATGTAGGGCATCCCAGGAGCAAAGCTTTTTTCCATCGTCCTGCTCCATCGTCTCTCCCCACTGTCTTCATCTCTGCTCCTATCAGTTAATGAAGGCCAGTCTGGAGCGTAGCCAGCACTAAACCGATCTGCAGGACACAAATGAGAAGCAGAGGGATCTGTGGATGGGCAGCTCGGGGGCATCGAGCTTCCCTCTAAAGTTTGATGGTCTGTTTGACTCTACGTGCCAAATGAAAATGCCTAAATATGGTAATGAAATATATTGCCGCGAGATTTGCTGGATGTCGCAAATATGAGTACCACAGAGGCACATTAGTGAAATGTAAAACCCATCTGATATTGAGTTAGCACAGCTGAGAAATGTTAAAAAAGGCTCAGGAGGCAGATTCCCCTCAGGTGTCTGAAATGCAGCAGCGAGGAAGGAGCAGAGCCCTGTGGGCAGAGGGAGCAGTCGGGTTCACTGAATTCCACACAAGCCTTTCAGTCTGAACATGGCTTCTGCGGCGGGACAGGATCTCCCACACTCAGCAGTGACTCGCTTTTTTGGGGGTAATTTGTGGTTATGCATAAATTATGACATGCAGGGAAAGTAGAAATGTTCAAAAGCTTGTATTGGTCATTGTTTTTTTGTCAAACTAATGTCTATGATAGTAATTCATGGGCCGCTCATAATCGTTTTCATGTGAGGAACCTTTGGGATTTAATAAAAATGGAAGAAGGAAAAGTCATTCCATGAAATAAAACCAAACCAAAGCATGTGAAGCCGTGGTCTTTTGGTTCATGGTCTAGTGCACAGGTATTGTATTGGTTGATAAAATACAAAACTGCCTGTTTATGGCAATCATGTTTAAAAGCATGATGCCTGGTAAAACAGACTAAATGTTAATATGCTGCTTAAAGTGCTGCTTGTTAATTCATCATTGCTTTATTATAGAAATAGAAACGTTGCAAGATTTACTGAATACTTGAACAGGGCCTTTTATTCAGTTTCAGGGATTTCTGATCTAAATTATACATATTTCTACACAGCATTCCTTATTGCTTGAGTTAAAAAAAAAAGCATTTCTATTCTTCTTGAACACCCCACCCCCATTGAGAACGAGTAGTTTTAAGAGATGCCCCATCCTCAAACAAGAGCAGATCACATTCAGCTTGCCTGGGGTTTTAATTGGCTTTTACTTTGGAAGTGGAGATGCAAGTAATTATTTTTGATTTTGAACTTTTTGCAGAATAAAGCTTGACAAAAATAAAAGAGAGCACAAAACCAAAACAAAGAAAGATTAAAACATGCAATATTGACAAGACGTGCAAAAAGTGAAGTTAAAATCCCCATTAGACTGAGATCAACTTAAACTTTTCCGAAATAGAAACATTGTAAACTGGATTTTAAAGAAAAACAAATGATCTTTTGAAGTGACAAAGGAAATGACTTCTAAAGATGAGGTGCGACAGTTTTAAATGGGAGATCTCCTCATGTTTTGTAGCAGGCTTTTGGAAGATCTAAAAGATGTTGGTTTGTAAAGAAAATGTTTATTTCTATAGCCCCTTTCTCAGATAAAATAACAGCGCTTCCCAAAACTAAAATGACAACAGAAAATCCAACAGAAAAAGGACACAAACAATCGTCACATTCACAGGCCTTAGATTTAGTCACAGTTGAAAGTTTAAAATCAGCAAAAAGCTTTTAGAGTAAAGATTTGTATTTTAAAATAATCAACATCGTCAATATGTCGTAAGAACAAAGAATTCCAGAGATGAAGGGAAAGCGCCTCAAGCAAGTTCTCTTCGGGTTCCATCGCAAGTTCTTCCATAGTTGGAAGTTTCTGGTTTGTGGATCTCTAAGGAGGGGACAAAGAGTAAGGGATATATCCAGCCATTAGTTTGTACGCTACTGCTGCAAATAAGTACTTGAACAGCTGGAAAAATCCATGTCAATATTTGGTACAGTAGCCACAGGTCAAACGTTTCCTGTAGTTTTCCACCAGGCTTGCCCACGCTGCAGGAGGGATTCCAAACCACTCTTCCACACAGATCTTCTCTAGATCAGTCAGGTTTCTGGGCTGTTGCTGAGAAACTGAGTTTGAGCTCCCTCCAAAACCTTTCTATGAGGTTTCAGGTTATATCTATATAATCTGATATCTATAGATATCATTTTAGATTCCAGAACCTTGATATGTGTCTTACAGAACCACTCCTCAGTTCTCCTGGCTGTGTGCTTTGGGTCATTGTCATGTTGGAAGACCCAGCCATGACCCATCTTCAATGTTCCCACTGAGGGAAGGAGGTTGTTAGATTCGTCCCTTTTCAGTTTGAGATTCCCTGACACCAAGTGAAGAAAAGTACCAAAAAATATTATTTGGTGAGGAGATGTTGTAAAGTCATTGTCGGACTCGTTTTTAAAAATGTAGATTGAGTTTATAGTGAATTTATCACATTATTGCAAACATTTAGCTCATAAACAAAAACCCTGATAGTCTATTTCCAATAGAATCCCATCTATAATTTGGAAACAGCTCCAGCTCGCAGCAGCTTCTGAAAAGTTGGCAGTAAATTCAAGAGTGAACACTGTGTAGCTGCCCTCCATATCAAATTTGACTTGGTTTCTTAAACTTCTCGCTTGAATAAATGCTCCATCTGCCTCTGCTGATCTCATCCCCAAACTGCATCTAATCCTTCTCCTTATTCAGATCAAACCGCGTTTGCTGATGACTTTTTCTCCAAAGCAGATGACATTCAGGATCCCTCCGGGGGGAATTGGCCCCAGAGTGTCTCGAGTGGATTCCAAGGTGACATTTGCGCCCGAGTCCATCCCCACAGTCGACTTCCCTCTCTGCCCACTGGGATTAGTCCACCGCTGCTGCAAATCCACTTTCACATACAGTAATCTATCTTTTCTTGGCTTATGCATGCTCATAGATACAAATCTGTAGATGTGTGCGCACACTTTTAGCTAAACACGCTAGACCTAATGCGTTCCCAAACACATATGGATATGGATATGGAAATGAAATACATGCAGAGACAGAAACAAACAACAAAGCACACAGACAGACTCGCATTTTCACTCTAACAACTGAAAGGGTGGAGAAGCTTACAAAGAGAGTAATATAGCACCAGGGAAAATGCCAAGTGTCTTATTAGTGGTTTAGTAGAGATGACTTGGAATCGATGAGCGACCCTTCTGGTCGCAACAAAGCACACCCAGAGACACACACATCATGGCACTCAGGCTGCTCAATCCATCAAAACAAAACAACAAAAAAGAGCTTCTCAACAGCTAAAGAGTTTCTTATCCTCCTTCTGTTCTGTGCTTTGGGAGAGATGTGAGTGCACTGCTGTGGCACAAACAACATAAGGACTTTTTTATGCTCTGTTTTGGTCCTGGAAGATGATTCTATCACTGTTTCACTCCTTGGCCTTTCTATAAATTCTCTACCTTAAGAACTTTTAAGTGCTTCAGTAACATTTTACAGATCAGTGCTCCATCAACAAGTAGATACTCAAGCAAAAAACTTGAACTTCCAAACAATTTAGGGATTTTTATCCATGACATTTTTGGCTCAGTGTAGGCAGAAGACTTCAGAAAATGTTCAGAAGTGTTGCAGCTCATTTCATCGTTTTAAAAGCAATTTGAGTTTTGGTGAATACAACCTAAACAACTGTTTTTAATGTTTTTTTGCTTATTGAGTCATTGTCATTTGCACATATAATAGCCTAATTGTATTTTCATCATGAAACGTGCTTAAAAAGGTTTAACATTAAAATTAAAATACTAATTTCTGAAATTTCCCATTTTAGGCACGAGTCAGATTAATTTAGTCATTTATCAGTTTAGTAACCAACCCAAACAAAACAGTTCAATATGAATAATATATATGTATAAAGATATTGAGAACGATATCCCCAATTGTTTAAACTATAACTGAGAACGGGGATTTAAAACCTAAATAAAATACTTACGCTCCATTGTCACTTTTCTTTTGATGAAGTGTTTTAAATGGAGCTGTCTAAGTATTTAAGTACATTTGTAAATATCATACTTGAGATGATTTGAACCAAAGCAGTTACTGCAGTTGTCCATTCATTCTCTTTGACTCAAATTATACATGTCATTTATGAAACAGATTTTTGCTCTTTTAGAATGTCTCTAACAGATCTCTCTAAGCATAACTTGCAGTATTTTGTATATTAGTTATGATTGCAACCAGAAATGTTTAGTTTCACTATAGTTTCTTTTTCAAAATGCTTGAAGAAATCAGGTGCACACTTTTACCTTTTTAGTGGGGAGCTGAGTTGGGTGTTCTTTGCACAGCAACAATTTCATCAGGTTGCTGTGATTTGGTTTAAAAGCTGAAGCTTTTGCCCTAGCCTGGCAGTCCCCTGTTACACAGCAAAAAAAAAAAATTAACATAAGCCTTGATTTCAAAAGAGCAGAGCATGCAAGATGACGCAAGAGCCTGGCTACTCCGGAAGCTTTTTGTAGGAGGTATGAGACTTGTCACTTACTATGAATCATTTCTGTAAATTATTAGGTAATGAATTATATGTTTTTATGGTATTTATAATGTTTGATAATAATCCTGTAATTTTAGTACATTTGATTGCAAAAAATGATTAGTATGCTCCAAATATCCTACTCTGTGAATCTTTCTGACAGCTCATTTTTGTGATATTTATAATTGCTTTAATCAAGATTTAAATGTATTTCCCCATAATTCATTGCAGTAGTTAAGGTAGGGAAGCACCGAGCAGCTATCAGACCCTCCTCTGTCAAACTCTCAAACTTCAGGGTTATTGGAAGCTCATCTTGTTTCATTTACCATCTTTGTATTAAAATATCTCAGGAGGAAATTGCTTTTACAATTATTGGCTGTATTGGAGTGAAAGGCCTACACTGTGGTGATTGCTACAGTAAATGATTACAGTAAATGAGACAACAATCATGTGTCTAGTGAACATATTGAAAAAACACATTGAGATATGCATCGTTTGCTGTGCACACATTGTATTTGACGTTTAAGCTGCGTGAGCTCAAGGGTTCATTATTATCTGCGTAGGCAATTTAGGCACAGAAAGCAGAAGCTTTGATCCAGCGCTCGCCTGATATCGTTCTGCTGCTCGTGTCTGGGCTTTACTGAATCTGTTTCCACGGACACGAGTCCAGAGATGAGTGCTCCTCACAGCTGTAACAAAAATGACACAAAAGTGTGATTAATGACAAACTTTGGAGATGGCGTGTTCACAAGCCAGTCAGGATGGCTCACCTCAGAGTCTCTGGTCTCATTCTTCTGCCTCTTTTTAATCATTAAGCAAGTTGTCGTGGGGTTCCTCAGACTGATGCGGTAAACAAGGTTATTCCACATGGAGGGTGTGCAGATTGCAAAGCAGCGCTCTGACAGACAGGGTAGCAGCTGGTGGCTAATGGTTTTTGAAAGGAAGAGCTATCACTGTCTTGCGTGCACCGCTCAGTTTTGTTACTTTTACCCTGACTGAGATGCTTTTTAAGACTTTAGCCCCAAACTGCACTCAGCCAGAAAATGAGCTTCGAGTTCTGAACAGTCCCAAGAGATCCGATCTTCATCATTACTCAGTTAACACATCAGACGCTTCTCTTAAGATATTAACTGTCACATCTGCATAATTTAAAACTTTCCTAATAACAGCACAAAATCAATCTTACAAACGTCTTATTACTTTGTCAAATGCATCAAGATCCATGTTTCAATTTTAAATAATTGTAAAAATCCCTTTAAATTGAAGATAATTTTAAACTAAGAACATATTTTTGTCAGTAGTTATTGGATTGTTACGGTACCCAGGAGATTTGACAGGTTTGACACCGGTAAGGTTTCACACTGAGAAACGGGCGTGTTGGTGCACTGAGTGAGGATGAGCACAAGAATAACTGCTACATGTAAAATGGATTTTGCTGCACCAGTATGCTCTGCTGCCCTGGGCTCCAAAGGTCTGTGGTAAGATGGAGCCTTTGTTCAATACATTCACCACAAAAATTGTGACTTTTTTGCAACCTTTCTTTTTGACTGTACTGTTGGAAAGTCTGTTAAATAACCCTTTAAATCAATCCGTGACTTTATTTGTGGAGCCTCTTTAATCAACATGTGTCGAAAACAAAGGTCCTATAAAGTTATAAAACAACAATCAGCAGTGTTGATAGGTGGGTCGGATACACTGTGGCTAATAGTTTATAGAGGTTTGTTTAGACTTTAAAATAAAAATGGTAATAAAGGTAAAATGATAAACCAATAAAGCCATAAATATGCGTTTCCGCACTTTCCTTTCTTTTGTTGCAGAAACAGTTTGATCAAAGTGAAACCAAACATCATCTATACCCTTTTCTTGCTCAATCTGTCAACTTGTTATTTATTATTTTGATTGTGGTTAATTTTGTTAAATTCCTAACATATTCATGACATTTAATTCACTTTTTGTATTTTAGTAATAGTTTGAAAAATATTGTTAAAAACTAAACAGGAATACTATCCAGTTTTACACCTCTGTGAGTCTGAATATAAACATTTTCATAAAAATCCTTTTCATTGGCATTCTTGGATTGATTTTCCACTGACAGGCCAGTGAGTGGCTGACGTGAACGTCTCTCTGAAGCCTTTTCTGCTAGTGGAGCAAAAAAAAAAAAAAGCCTATTACACAGAAGCTCTGTGACAGAGACAAAGCCTCATCCCAAAGCCTGACAACCGACCGGATGGTCGTAGTACAAAGGATAAATGAAGAGCTCATGCCTGCAATAAATCCCACTTTATTCCACTGTCTAATCAGCATTCCACTAAGGCGCTCTTTGGCACACATTTTCATCCGTTGCACCCATCTTCCGATGAGCTACAGTGTCTCACGGTGGAAGCCTTCCTCTGCAAAAAGCATCTTCTGACAAAACCTAAACTGTTTAATGTTACAAACCGACAGGTGCGTTTAGCACCGACGTTTCGCGCCCGAGAATATTTATACAGCTCGTGTAAATTGTTTTTGCTTGAACAATTTCCCACGCATCTGTGGCAAAAGTGCATTTGTCCAAATGTGGAGAATAATAGAGATCCAGATACTACGGAAATATAATGTTTACTTTTTCAGTCCTTCTCCGTCAAACACAATCCAAGCTAAGTAGAAGTGTAAGATTTAACCCTTTGCATGACTCATGTCTTCACATTTCTACTGTGGTTAAATACTATTGAGCTTTCCTTCTCCTTACTCTTTCTACAGTTACCCGCTTCCACTCAGAAATAAGAGATGAGATTCAGGTTTGGGTCCGGCATAATACAGGAAAATTATTGGCCTATAACATTTTGAAACCAATAAGTCTCATAATTTTTTAAAATCATATATTTACACCAAGCAGTCAGGAGGGTCAAACCGGTTCCTGTGCCAGAACAGAATGGTTCTCCAAGTCCAGGGGTCAGCTCCAGAGCCTCATGGGTCTCTTTTAAACCCTCCATCATGGCGTTCTAGCTTAGAAAAATGCTGCAAATACAGTAATTTGAATAACTAATGGTTTTAAAGGTTTGTTTAATTTGTTTCAGTTGATAAGTTTTTAATTTTATGTTTAGTTGTGTCTGATAGCTGATCAAAAGGTTCAGTCTGCAGTTAAAGTGGTTGATTTTAGAAGAAGCTTACAGCTCATACTCTGATCTTCTGCTGCACATCAGTGTTTGGTTGCTCTTCAGACAAAGTTCTGCAAGTCTAAAAAGAATTAAAAAAAAAGCCAAAACCATCAATAAAATGTTTTACTCTATACTTTGAGGTGCAGCTTGGCGCCTCTCTCTGGGTGTTGGTTGGTAAATTACTGACCCACATGCCTCTTTTACCGTTAAAGGCTGCAGACACTGGTCCAGTCCATCTTCTTTCGCCCCACATAATCAGAACAGGCAGGAGTCTGGACAGAAGGAGAGATCTTCAGGTAAGCACTCAGACTGCATGCAGGACAGAACAAGTCTTCACACCAAACAGAAGCTCGGCGACTGCCTATATACTGTTTATAGTAATGACATGATGAGAGACAGCTGGGGAGACCCAGGAACAGGGAGCAGTGGCTGATGGGAATCTGAGTGATGAAGAGGCTCAGAGAATGCCAATATTCAGGAGATGGCTCCCTCTGGTGGTCGGAGGGGGAAACAGACGTCTGATCTCTGACACGTTTAGATCCTCAAAGATTTCATTTGAACTGATCAGTTATGAAATGCAGTCGGATGAAATACCATGCAGAGTCTTAAGTTTGTAATTTAATATGAAACTGCCTGTTTGATTTGCCTGATTGGCAAAATGAATAAAGCTGTGTCTGGAAGTGTCCTGTTTTAACACTGTTGATATTCAGCTCGCCTCTTCACCCATCAGCATCACGTCTGCATGCAGGAGAGCAGAGCAGCAGGCAGACACAGGTGAGATCCAAGTCATGGAAATGTGACCTGAAAAGGCGATGAAATCATCATGTCACCAAAATCCAAAGCAACTCTTCCAGCTTCATTTAAACAGCATTTTAGAAGTGTTTTATTGTTGTCAGTGGTGAGGATAATAAGTCAAATAATACATAAAAGTCCCACTTTTCTTGTTTTGCCTATTTGCTTTTCACATTACGATCTAGTAATTTTATTTTTCAATTTTAATCTGTGATATTGGTCACCTTTCTTTTTTGCATCAATCTTAGGTTGGGGTTATGAGGGGTAAGCTAGCAGGAGAGAGTGTAAACAAAGGGGTGATGGGACATTAGGTTTATGTTGCACCAACAGTCCTGACCAAAGGTGAATTTCTAATGAACTCCTGCCGCTCTGCAGAAACTATGTCCTAGATTATGAGACTTGGATTTTAGCTAAAAACAGCATCATCATAATTCAGAAACTTGTGGGAACGCTTTGAAAACAGATCAGAAGATGATCGGAGTAGAACTTTAACCTAACATGATGAACTTTCATAACTCAGACGAACATTTTACAGATGCGTTCAGCTGTACCACGCTAGCAGACAGTCACATGACATCACGTTATTGGTCTCAAGAGGTTGTCAATTTCATAGTCACATTGTTTTATTCAAATTGTGGACTAGGTTTTAAACTAAACAGGACCTTTTACACAAAACTGAACTTCAGGCTCATTTATTTACTTTGACAGTAGTGCGTTTGGTTTGGTTTATTATTTATTGGTTTATCCTGACTTATGCTTAAAATCCAACAGTATTCTGCAATTACCTATAATGTATTTTTACTAGACTCTGCTACAATTACTGTAAAAAGACACAAATGTGCCACAAATGTTTGTACTTGATTTTTACGAACAGCCCACAGATGTCTGATACTTGTAACAGTGACGTATGGAACCTTAAATTCATCATCTTTTTGGTCTTTTTCCTTTTCTGGACAGTTTGTTTTTGCTCACCCTGTGAAAAAGAGCTGAAGCCGGGTTCCTTTGCAGCTGAAACACTTGTTTTAAAGCTAACCAGAACTCATTCTTTAGCTCATGATTTCAAACAAAGCTGACTGTCAGAAGAACAAACTCTAGCGACGTCCAGACAGTGAAGTCAATGCTTTTAAAGTCCCGCTCTGATCATCTTCTGATCTGTTTCCAAAGCCTTCCTGGTGGTCACACAATTATGACAATGATGTTTTTAGCTAAAATCTAAAACGTGTGTTTTTAGGACATATTTGCTGCAGAGCAGTCATTAGAAATTCACCTCTGAGTTGTGGGCGGGTGTGCTGGCGTGGAGCAACCTCGCCCTTCCCTCTCCGTTGAAAGCGAAGCAGAAAGCTTTTGACCTGCACAGTGTATTTTCTACATCACAAACCTGAGCTTTTTCTTGCTGCATTTTGCATTTTCTTCTGATTCCCGTTTTCAATAGAAAAATACTCAGAAATGCCGTTTTAATCCTAATTTTCTTAATACGTGTCCTCCATAATCAGAACAATCCGACATGTTAAAAACAGTATTTTCATTGGAGTAGGTTTTTAAAGATCTGACTCTACTATGAACTGCCTCAGTTTCTGTCATTTTGCTTTAGTATGCATGTTTGACACCTTTGAATAAAGGTTCATGTCTGAGGGCATTAACAGGTCACACCGGGCTTTATTTGTGTACAGACTTGTGCACATTTTCTACCTCTGTGCACAGTGGGTTGACCTGTAAAGAGCAGCATTCTGAGTTGCCGTGCAGCTTTTTGTGAAAGACGCAGCAGGTTTTGATTGTCAGAGACAGAGAATCTGGAGAAATGGAGAATAAAGCCTCCCACAGCAGGCTGCTATCACGGCTGCATCTCTGACTCAATCTGAATCCTTGAATCTTTCATGCTCAGCAGCACAGCGCAGTCGATGCACCTTACAGTAAAGATAAATCACTTTGGACATAACAATACAAACTAGAGCAGAGGGCTGCCTGTTCTTTGATCAAAATCCTATGAGACCTGAATGGAAAGCACTTTACCTGCAGAGGAGCACCATCGTTTTTAACTGTTTGATATCTTACTTTTACTTTCCCATTCTTAAATAATTGCCATCTAATCTTCCAGGCCCACAGCTCATGCTATGTAAATGTTGTGCTTCTTTGAGTCCGACCCAGCACCCATGGGAGATTGCTGTGGATGTACAACAGGCCAATCGGCAGTGAAGTAATTGGGAAAGAGAAAGTCTGCTGATTAGTATGGAGATCAGAGCTTGGGCTAATCCCACAGCGGATGGTTGGGTCAGCACCTCCCAAACAAACCTCCATTCACACATTTGATAAAGCACTTAAAAATGGATGAAATAGCATGTTTGTTCCAGTGTAAGAGACGAAACCTGCCGTGCAGTTTTGTGGCAATAAAAACAGCAACAGCATGAGCATTAATAATGAAACAGTTGCAGCTAGTGTACAACAATAGGCTACGTGTCCAGCTCTGGGATGTGTCGGATGGTAATTGAACAGTGGTGTTGCATGCAGAAGAAATGGGCAGGTGTAACGACTGGAATTACTTTAACTGGGTCTGAATCGATACGACCGGAGGGCTGTGTCAGTGCATTTTTAAAATGGTTGCGTCCAGTCAGCAGGGGTGAGTTTTCAGTGACAGTGAACCGAAGCGGGAGGAAGTGTGAGAAACGAGGTGGTTCCACGGTGGCCGTCCTGCAAACTAACAGGAATTAGAAGTGATCTGCAGCATCTTGATTCTGGCACATGAAGGGCACCTTCAGAGATCCTGCAAAGTCCTGGTCTCAGTGGGTTGTTGGCAGCATACAAAGAGCAAACAGCATTTTAAACGGCCGTGGTCATCATGTCTGGGCTCATCAGTGGGAGTCAAAAGGCAGAATGCCAGAGGCAATGTGAACCCATCCAGCGTTCAACACTTCCTATTAAAAGTCCAAGTATATCCATGCATGCACACAATAGCAACAGCCGTTTATCTGCATCTGCTCAAAAGAAATTCATTTTCTTTAATGACGCACTCAACAATTAAAGTTTCTCTTGCAATTATTGCCCATACGCCGTATTCAGATAAATGTTGCGTACACTGAGGCACGCCGCTGTTCTCCGGTATAAATAGCTGCAAAAGAATCGTTCCTTTGGAACCCACAGATTCTCGTTTGACATGACTTATGTGGTGTCATGGCTGTGTGAGCACAGTGCCAGGATTCATCAGATGTTGTAATTATTGCCTCTTTCAGTTAAGTCTGGCTCGGCTGAAACTCTGCTGAGATGCTGGAGATCTGTAAGAGTGAGGATTTTTCATCTTTTACTTCTTTGCCGTGTCTCTTTCGCCAACCGTCAGTAGGTTTTCTGCAGTTTGGTAGAATTTCAAAATCTAATAAGTTAAATATTTGTGCAAGCAGGTAAAACAATCCAATGCTAAGTTCTTGCCTTTTTGTAAAGTAAACTGCCAGTATTGCAACCAGAATGGTGGGTGTTGTGACTTAAACCTAATTGGAAGCCTTTTTGGTGCTGGGCTCATTATAAAAGGATTTTTTCTTTTCCTTTAGTGTGAAAACTTTTTGAAGGAAATAAAAATAACAAGAAAACTTCAAACTAATCAAGGATCCAACTGAATTTTAAACGTAAAGAAGTAAACGCTAAAAGACAAACTTGACATTGGGGAAGAAAGAAAACTTAATAATTTGTTAATCATTTTGAAGATGTTTCATATTTTTTGTCAGAAACGTCTTCACATAATCTCTGAACTTTCACATCTTTTCTTCTACAATCTTTCTTTTGTAGCTGCTGATATTTCCTGATATGCTTTTGTTTGATTCAGAATACTGAGGATGAAACAGGGCTGCACATTTGTTTCTTGTAACTGAGCAGCATTTTTTGCGAGAAGAGCAAACTTGCAGCATTTTCTGACCATTGAATTAGCTAAATATGTTTTCTTTTTTAACTCTTTAAATCAGCCCCTTCTCGACTCATTAAAGTCAGTGTTTCTAAAAATTCAGTTTGACTTAAAACTTCCTGGTAAAAAGGTCAGGTCAGTAGGGATGGGAATCTTTCGGCCTTCATGATTCGATTCAATAATGATTCAAGAGGCAACAATTCAATCATGAAGCGATGATCAATGCGTCCTGAATCCATGCATTTTTTCAAAATGTTTTCTCTTCTCCACAAGACACTACAGATCAATACCACTTGCTCTTCTCCACTAAAATGCATTTGTTAGGAAAGACTAGATTAACATTGCTTAACTTTTATGAAAAGCATAGAAATGATCCATCACAGGATACGGCCTCAAGTCCTTCGCTATAAAATCTCTAACTGACTTCTTTTTCCAATGACAGTGGAAGTTTCCTCATGATTTCTTAAACAGACCTTTGTCCAAAGCCCTTTTACACAGAAAAATGCAACGTTGGGATCATGTGATCTTCAGGGTTCCTCACAAATGTTGGAGTAAAAAATCAAAAAGAGCATTCTTACTGCGTGTTTTTAACTTTCCAGGAAATCACATTCAGTTTTTGATTCTCAATTTTTAAAGTTTACAAAGGATTCATGATCATTTATGGATCATAATCAATGCATGTATTAATCCATTTCTCCCCCACCTCTAGGGTTTTGTGGTAGTTTTCTGAACTAGAAAAGACTTGTTGCTGCAACAGATGATCAAGTTGCTCAAAATAGGATTTCCTTCACAAGAATCATTTATTTAGAGAAAGGTTTAAACGGGTTCATAGTTAAAACCTCCAAGGTTTTACTGGAAACAAGCCCACATCATTAGATCTCCACCACTGTGTTTTAAAGCTAGTTTGCTGCTCACCTTTGGGGGTTTTACCAAACATGAGTCCTGGCATTCTGGGCAGATAATTTAGAACTCTTGTTTGGTTAGGTCCAGTTCTAGGCATTGTTAGTCTATGTGTTTTGTTTTTTTCTTTTCTTTACAACCTTTTCAAGCTATAGCCCTGTTCTTCTTCTGTTGTGGAATCATTAAACTAATTTTTAAGGAAATCGTTCTATTATTTCTCAGAGCATTGTCTTAAGTTGTGATAAAGTTTTGACACACTTGCTTCTTGGGAAAAGATGTCAACTTTTCTGAATTCAGTCGTCTTCCCAGGTCAGCTCCTGATTATAAATTCATCAAGAACTTATTCTGTACTTCTCTCTAAAATCCTGCAGAAGTACTTTTTCTGCCCCTCTCTCTGAGTTAGCAGTTGCTCCCTCATCGTCCATGCATGGGAGCCTCCAGCATGTTTCCTTTGTGTTCTACTTCTTGATAATGATACTGATGAGAGTGATGAGCAGCTTCTCCTGCAGAGCGATGGAGCCGTCACGCTGCCAATGTCAGGAGAAAAATTCATTACTGTCCTCAGACGGCTTAAGGCCTATTGCTGCCAAACAGTTATAAATGAGAGCAAAACAAGGCCAGCGACTCCTGTGAGCCGGAAAGGCACCCATCAGCAAATGGGCTCAATTCTCCATGTTTGCTCTATCATGGACTTTTCCTCTGATTCTTAACACCAACTGATGAATTTCCAGAATCTTCCTGAACATTTTCCCTCATCTTTCCTCTGCAGAGCAGCATGTGTCCAGCAGACTCTGCAGCTCTCCTGACATTTACTGCATTTGTTGTTAAGCTGGAAAACAAAGTCCACGTAAACAGCCCAGGATTAGCTTTATTTCACTACAAGCTGTGGCTTGTCGTGAAGGATGCAATTATGCTAACAGTGGATATGGCTTCATAATTGCATGTTCCTGCTATGCTGTAAACTTCAGATACCTGAAGACTGTGTGAGGAGTTAATTAACCAGCTGAGAGGGGAGTTCGTCAGCTGGGCAGGCAACTGTGCAGGATCTGATATTTACTAAAAGAAAATGTGCTTTAATCCCTTGCTAATGCGCGTCCCTTCATATCTGAGGAAAAAATGGTAGGACAGCTGGTTAACGTCCCTTTTTTTAAATCAGCTTTATACTAGATAATCTGACAAACAGCAGAAAACCCCACTGACAGATGAGTCTGACCACAATGACCAAACCTGTCATTGAAAAGGCTCAGAGTTTTTCTGCATAAGGCCTCAGTCACAGGCACCTGTATGGGAGGTTGACCCAAATAGGTACTGTGGTTTTTTTGGGTTGTCCGGCCCGTCACAATGAGGAGCGGCCACATCTCAAAGACCCACTCTGATAAAAATCATGTTTCTGTGGTTTTAAACATGTGTTGTAGTATTTTTCTCATGATGGAGGAAATAAAGAAAATTAAAGCCGCGAGCGGCGTTGGATGGCCCGCAGGCGCTACCCGACCTCGCCGCCCACCTCTACGCACCACCGCCGCCTTCGCCACCCTAGCCGCCCGCCTTTACGCACCTCTGCACCCTCCCCGGCCACATCTACGCACCATTGCCGCCCTTGCCGCCCACCTCTGAACCCCCCCCCACCGCCCCCGCAGCCCAAGATTGACGCTATCACACTTGTAAAGCAGCCACAATGCACCCGAGCCCCACCTTTCACTTTCTGTAAGGCTGGACTGAGCTGTATGTGAGAAATGGTTAAAAAAGCACTTTTTTTCAAAATGGCGGCTTTTCTGTTGGCTTTATCGCCATAGCAACCATTTTATGTTTTGGTCGCCCCGTGACACCGAACAGATAGACGTTAGTTTCAGAAGAATCGGAAAAAGTAAACCTTTGGAACCCTTTAGCAACACTTTCCTAATATGGTCGTATCCGCTCCTATTATATCGTGTCCAGTTCTGCTCAGAGGTCAACATATTAAATTTTCACAAGAATCCGTCAAAAAATGGCCGTGTATAAAGACTGCGCCACTTTTGCGAGCTTGCTACGCGAACACCGTTTAAGATACAGATTTACAATTGGTACAAAATTTTCACAAATTTCTTCCCAATGATGCCCTAAAAGTTTGAAAACGATCGGAAAAAAAAAACCCTTGGGCTGAATTTTTGATTTAGCTAGTAGTAAAAATGATTTTTTTGAAAATTCAAGATGGCGGCCTCTTCCCAAGGTCAAACTTCAACGAAACTTTTGGGGTTGTTGTAGACTTGTGCTAGCTGCATGTGTGTGAAATTTCGTTCAAATCGCGACAACAAAAGGCCCGTTTTCACGTAGTTGAAATTCGCGGAATCCCCGATTTGGAAACAAAATGGCCGCCAAACCGTTGGTCGTGTGGCAATCACGTAATAATTTCAAAACTTCCTTTGGATATCCCCGATAAAGTTACGTTGGTTTCGTTCCTTAATTCTACAAAAAGAAATCCAAAATTTTTTTTTTTCGCTGAGTCAGCCGTTTTTTTTGCGTCGCTTTTTTGCTTACCCTGGCCTCAATTTTAACATTGCAGTTTCAAATGTTACATTGTCACGTTCAGCTTGACGTACCGGACGCGTGGATATGCGCTTCGTGACATTTCGATAAAACATGTGCGAGCTAGCTAACACCGTACCGGTTGCGAGCTCGCCACGTGCACGCCATTCAAATTCTACAACTTCTAATTACAACATTTTGTTCACAGTTCCTGGCCATTGATGCTCGTCAAGTTACAAGACGATTGATGAAAATCCCTAGGACGAGTTTACGTTTGAAGCTCGAAGTAAACGTGCTTTTTTTTGACAATTCAAGATGGCGGCATATTCCGAAGGTCAAAGGTCAACGAAACTTCTGTGGTGGTTGTAGACTCCGGCTGGTGTGATGTGTGTGAAGTTTCGTAAAAATCGGAAGAACCAAAGTGTCATTTTCCCATATTGTGGAAAAACGCGAAAATCGCCAAATCTCGCACTTCGCTACAAAATGGCTGCCACGGCGTGGGTCGTGCAGCCCCCCCATAATGATTTCAAAAGCTCTCCTGGATACCCCCGACGCGTGTGTTTTGGTTTCGTGTGCGTATTTCAAAATTTTTTTTTTGCTCCTTAAACAAATTTTGGCCCATTCATCTTTTTGGCGGTATCGCTCGCCGTGATGTCATCGTTTTGGGGGGGTGGTCGTTCACTTCAAAATAAATTATTTTACAATTTTCCCTAGGTTTGTGGAAATTTTGGTGAGTTTTCGGGTATGTGGCGGGGGTCAAATTTAGGCAAACAGGTGTCATTAGAAAGGAGAATAATAATAATAATAATAAACAAAGCAGATACAATATAGAAAAATTTGCGCCTAGGACTGTGTGGGTTCGTGCACTTTGTACTACACACTGGCCAGGTCTGTGGGCTTAAAGGCCTGTTCCTTCAGGTCGGTCAAAGGCTTTTTGTATGTTTTTGGGTCTTTTCGTAGGTGTAAAAACAATACGGTCCTTGTAGACAGGACCCTGCTGCTGCGGGCCATAATAATAATAATTAAAGCCGCCAGCGGCGTTGGATGGCCCGCAGGTGCTACCCGTCGCCCTAGCCCTGGCCTCTACACGCCACCGCTGTACCCTCCCCGCCCACCTCTAGGCACCGACGCCGCCCACCTCTGAGCCCCCCCCCACCGCCCATTAAGCAAAAAAACCCACTATAAGCCAAATTAGCGAAAAAAGTTAGCATATTGCTAAAATGTTAGCTTAACTCAGGATTAGCCCAGAAAACCCCATTATAAACCAAATTAGTGAAAAAAGTTAGCATATTGCT
>BSAI01000005.1:26021865-26055122 GCA_036245035.1 Adrianichthys oophorus | reverse complement strand
TAGCATATTGCTAAAATGTTAGCTTAACTCAGAAATAGCCCAAAAAACTCTATTCAGTGTCAACATAGTGGAAAAAGTTAGCATGTTGCTAAAGCACTGGCTTAACTCAGAAACAGCACCCAAAAAAGCCCATTACGCTCTGTGTGAAATTGATGAAAAAAAAACAGTTTTTTTGAAAATGGCGGCTTTTCTGTTGGTTTTATCGCCATAGCAACCATTTTATGTTTTGATCACCCTGTGACACCGAACAGATAGACGTAAGTTTCGGAAGAATCGACAAAAGTCAACATTAGAAGGTCCTTAGCAACAAAGGTTATGCGCTAACCACGCCCACTTTCCTAATATGGTCGTATCCGCTCCTATTATATCATGTCCAGTTCTGGTCTGGGCTCAACATATTAAATTTTCACAAGAATCCGTCAAAAAATGGCAGAGTATAAAGACTACGCCACTTTTGCGGAGATTGCTACACGAACACCAATTAAAAACATTTTGTTCACAATTGCTTCCAATTGATGCCCAAACAGTTACAAGACGATCGATAAAATTCCCAAGGACGAGTTTTCGTTTGTAGCTAGTACCAAACTAGCTTTTTTTTTTAAAATACAAGATGGCGGCCTCTTCCCAAGGTCAAAAGTCAACGAAACTCTAGGGGTCATTGTAGACTTGCGCTAGCAGGATGTGGGTGAAATTTCGTTAAAATCGCCAAAACGAAAGGTCCGTTTTGACGTACTTGAAATACGCCAATTGTGAGAGTTTGAAACAAAATGGCCGCCAAACCGTTGGTCGTGTGGCAATCACGTAATAATTTCAAAACTTCCTTTGGATATCCCCGATAAAGTTACGTTGGTTTCGTTCCTTAATTCTACAAAAAGGTCAAAGGCTTTTTGTATGTTTTTGGGTCTTTTCGTACGTGTAAAAACAATACGGTCCTTGCAGACAGGACCCTGCTGCTGCGGGCCATAATTAAGTAAAAAAAACTGCGTTCCTGAGTTTTTCTTTATTCAATTTGTTGTGAGTCCAAACTACAGTCTTCTGACCAAAAACGGACATTTAAAAAAGCTCATAGTTGGAGTGGTTCTAGAAAATAATCTAAGCAAGTCACAGTCTTCCTGCTCCGCCCCATTCTGAAGCATCCACTTACAGACAAACATCCATGAACGTCCTTGTTTTCCTCGTCTGAGCTGGAATCTGGATCAGAACTGTACGGCTGGAGAGCTCTGATATCGCTCACCCTTTTTGTTAAATCGCTAACGTTAGCTGGGGTTTTGAGGGGTTGTAAGCTCTCAGGAGAGAGAATGTAAACAAAGGGATCATGGGAACTGAAGGCAGGCTTTTTCTCCGTCCCACAACTGAGAGGTGAATTTCTCATGAACTCCTACCGCTCTGCAGAAACCACGTCAAACAACACAAGTTGATGCACGTCATCAATTGATGACTGATTGATGATTAATGCACGATCATAATGAAAAGACCAGCGGGAACGCTCTAAAAGTAGATCAGAAGATGATCGGAGTGGGACTGACTCACATCTGCTGTTAGGCAGGGCAGTTGAGGGTAGTGTTGTGGGATTATTTTGCAGCCATTGTTTGAATAAAAAAAAAAAGTCAAACGAACCGTTTTGATTCCAGTCATTTCATGAAGTTTGATCGTCAGACAAAATTGAACAACTTTTAAGAAAACAATTCTGACTTTTGGAGCAAAAACAGATTTGAAACGCGTTTGTCTGATGCTCTTTATCCAACCATGACGTAGAAAGCAGAAAAAGAAAAAGAAAAGAGTTTAAACCACTGCAACTGACTGACAAAACACACATTTTTATGCAGTGAATGCATTGACTTCATTGTAAACATGAATGTTGTCAGAATTGAAAGAGAAGAAAAGCATTAAGCTTTTTGCTTCCAGCAAGCTAAATTAGAGGCACATTAATTCAGGTAGCAGCCTTGGTCCTTCTTTGTGAAATGACAGAGCAGAAGCGGCAGGCTGCAATTACTCTCCAAACCAACAGTAATCATCTTAAATAATCATTGAGTCATTTATTATGTGTTCAGACTGGTGCTTCTCTGCAGAAGTTGTTTTGTTGATCTGGAAGGTTGGAGGACATCAGCAGATCCGTGTGAGGATCTGCAGCCTCACTATGCTGCTGCTGCTGCATCAAAACAGAAAGACGGACTCTTTCATTAACTGAAGCGTTGCACCACATTCTGCTAATGAGCTTGTGCCTCACATGTGGAAAGACTGTTGTCTGTCCCCGCTGCAAGGAGCATGAGGGGCAAGATGCCCCCAGACCCCTCTGTCAGCAGCTGTTCTGTATTTCACAACTCTGCACATGTTTTACACCCATCAATGTACCATCCTCTTTAACCGACAAGGAAGGTTTCAGGCTCATCAAGCTCTGTTGCCCTCTTCCCCAGAAATTCCCACTGGAATCTCAGCCCACCTGAAGGTGTTTGTGAGCTGGTCAGTCCTGCTGAGGAGCTTTCATCAGGTTAACAGCTGGAATGGTCAGAAGTTTCAAGATCCAACCCATCAGACACTTCTTTTCTTTTGTGTTCATCAAATAAACATCTTGAAAGTAAAGCCTCAAAACGATGCTGCACCTCCACTAGAGAAACAGGCGGATTCAAGCGGCTAAAGCAAACATTTCAGGAGCAACCAGGGTTTTGGAAAATCACGTTATTTTTGAGCAGGATGTGTATATTTTCCCATCTGAGTTCTGCTTCATTAAAGTCTTTGGAAACTTAATTCCAGGGGTTGGAGCAGCGCTGCGAGGCGGAATGGGTTGCCCCACCATGAGCATCACAGTGCCTACACACATTGCAGAGGGCACATAAAGGCATCGCCTGCACATGAGTGCTGGGCAGAGGGAGACTGCTGCAATAGGCTTTCCCTCCTCCATCATTTGTGCTGCAGTTTTGCTGGTGGAGGCTCACAGTGCAGCAGAACCAGGACTGCTGTCCTTTCTGCAGAGATAACCTGTGTGATGCTCCGACACGGTCCACATCGGACTTTCAATCGAAATAAATGTAGATTGTTTTTGCCTCACTGGAGACTCATTAGTTTACTTTTTTGGTCAAAAATGCTCAAATGTTTTTTTTATAGATGCTTATATTAAAAAATGCATGATAAAGGAAAACGTTAAGTGTGGCAATATTAAGCTACATGTAGAAGTGAAGAGATAGTTATAAAGAAGGGATGAGGAATTATTCCTTTCATTCAGTCTCAGCTAACACTAACGGCTTCCAGGGTTTAGTGTGGGAGCACTGCAGTACAACAAGACTGACATCTAACGGCCAGAGAGGGAACAGCACCACGAAGGCACCAGAATCTGGCACAGCCGCTAAAAAAGGAGTTTTTCTCAGTCTGCTGCATTTATCTTATAGGTCGAGCACAATCCCACCGAGTCTGTTTCTCTCTCTGTATAATGAAGGACTGTGATGGTGCTTTATCACTTGAACATCCTCATCCCCAACATTAGCTCAGATATAATGAGGGTTACTCGGAGGACGGCACCCCTCTCTGCAGAATGATAAAAAACCCTGGAGTGCACTGGTGACATGGCATTGGTCATTAGCCCGGCTCGCTTTGCCCTTTCATGCATTTCTAAATAAGTGCCTTCCTGTGGGTTTAACAGACCACCTAATCTGCCTACTTAGAAGAGTGGGAATGCAGACGGGGGAGTTTCAGGCAGGTAAATGTGCTTATCTGCGCAGTGACATGTTCAGCCTCTCAGGTGGAAATGCTGCCACAGGCTTCCAACCTTGGCCAGCTTTACTGCTCATATAAATTATGGGGGATTAGTGTATTTTATGTGGAGTATGAGGTGAATGTGGAGCAGCAGCTTCCGCAGAGGTCTCCACTGTAAATCCCTGTTGTATTTCTCCTGACACCTTCCTCTAAAGGTTAACGCTGATTTAAGGATTCACCTGGTGTTGGTCCCGTCTGATCAATACTTGTAAATATACAGTGCAGGACCAGAGAGGTAACAGCTCTTATCTCTGTGGCAGCAAAGATTAACAGGAAGGAGCTACAATAGCAGATTGATTAGAAGACATGAGGGATACTTAAACATCAAAACCACATAGACCAGCTGATGCTGGAGAAGGTGAACCGAAATGGAGCCTGCGTAACTAGAAATTCAGAATCCCTGCAAGAATAAATGAAGAACTTTCAGAATAAAGGAGAAGAAGGTCACTTTAAACTCACATTTGAATGATGCGAATAACCCCAATAGGAATACAGCAGGAATTTGTCTGGTCAGTTCCCGCCCCTGAGGGAATGCATGCTTGCGTTTTCCACATTTAACTACAGAGGAGCGTCACGCTATAAATCTGTGGGAATGTCATCTTTTTGCATAACTAACACTAAGGAATGGCAGCTCTACTTTTCCACTTGAAAAGCATTTTTCAAAGTGATGTATGGCGAGTTCTTTGCCTGGCGATGAAGTCGACCCTGCCTCCACCGTGTGAAATGAGTTTCTCTGATGCAACCACCCCAGGGGTTCCGCTATGAGAGCTCCAGTTTGGGCCTCATCTTAAGGATGCCGTGACAGTGCTGATGTGTAACTGAAGGTTGGGAGGTTAATACAAGTGGAGGTAGAATATCAGCCACAGATTCATGAGAACCAGGCTGTTGTTGGTGCTCTTCCTGCTGGCAAAGGAGGAATCAGCACAGCACCGCGGCTGAGCCGGGGCAGAGATTGGCCCAAAGGAACCAAGAAATGAAACCATGACATTTCACACCACAGCTTACTGCCAGTTCAACAGTAAAGCGTCCATGTGGAAAGAAAGGATAACGCTTTCATTACCTACACTCACCAGCACAGGACCAGAGATTACAAAGTCAAGGCATTTTTATTGGGCAGCACTCCAGCTGCAGACAGAAGCATTTTCACAGTAGAAGGTGATCAAATCAAACTGGACATGGCACGAAGAAATGCAAACAACCGTTCAACTCCAACAGCTTTGAAGCAAAGCTTTGCTCAGACTCACAGTTTATGAAAAACAAACTGGATCAAATGTTCACACAGCAAATCCACAAACCAGGACACAAAACCTGCTTTCAAATCTCCAGTGTGCATGACGCCCCTCCTTGGGGCTTGTAGTGCATTTCATGAAAGAAAAGGAAGAGTTGTAAATGACAAGTCGTTGACTGTGAGGCGGGGCTAGTGTGAGCGGTGTGATTGCCGGCAGCTGTTGCAGCACAGAGCGCGAGAAGACGTGATGACAGGGATGATCGCCGTGGTTAACCGTGAGCATCAGCTGGGCTTCAGTTCCAGAGGTCACATCAGTGCTCACATATCCACATGGATGAAGCTCCACGTGGACATTTGCGCTCTGAGTTTCCAGCTGTGCACTTCCGTGGCCAACCTGGTCACATGTTCAGGCAGATAAATCGAATTTGTCAAAGCAACAGTCAGGACTGCGCTCTCAAACCTCCTGCTGGCACCACACACAGAAACAAACTTGGATGGATGTCACAGAAAAGACTTGAGGGTTGAAATGAAAGCTCAACGGCTGAACGAGGTCACATGACTCCTGATCATGAAAGAGCAGCATTTGACTTCCTTGAAGTGGATTAGGAGTTAGGACACGAGGAAATTAAGGGCTGTGTTTACAGAACACACAACAGGACAGAGTGTGGAGCAGCAGCTGCTGGTGTCTGGCAGTGTGAGCCTTCAGGCACTGCAGTCAGTCTCCCAACAGACCCTTAGGTCACATTTCTTTAAATTGGAAACTTATGATCATTTTTAACATAAAAAATGTTTAAAGAAAAGTTGAATGACAAAGTCATTCAGGCTGCAGTTAGACGTGCTCCAGCTCTCCAGAGTCACAGTTTGATGGTGGATCGTTGTCGTCCATGCTGTTCAGAGTAAACAGCACAGAGCTGGAAAACGCCTCTTTCTCTTGTTGTTCTTCCCGTTTCCGTTGGTCTGATTGTTTTTGGACATTTTCTTGCCTCGTACTTCTCGCATCAGGTCAAAGAACACCTGCAGGCAAACAAACAAACAGCCGTTAGATCTAAGGTTCAGTGTGGAGATGTTTCATTGTCTCACAGAGGAACATCTGACTGGTCTCCTTCTGTAGCACAACTCCTCACCACAAAAAGACATGAATGATTTAAAACTACAAATAAGACTGAATGCCCTGCAGCTTCAAAGCAGCAGCAGCAGATGTCACTGAGGTGATTTGAAAAGAAAATGCTCAAAAATGGCAGCCTCCTTGAATGTCAAAGGCCTGGTGGTCTGGAGACTGTTTGTCACTCTTTATAAAGAAAGAGGAAAGTAGAGTTTTCACTCACTGATATTTACTACTGGAATGGTCATCACGTCACTGCGGCATTACTATGTATTGAGTCTTTCCGAGTGAAGAATGGAAGAGATCTGAATAAGTACTCAACGAATCACAAAAGGGGACGCAATCCCATTTGAATAGAGAGAAATCGGGCTGTGAAAGTGGGAGCTAGAAAGTAACATGCTAGTTTGGTTATTCATCAATGTATTTATTTATTTTTATTAATGTTTGATATTTTAAAATATGGCTGATGTTATTCACACGTTTATAGCTCCGGTCCAATCAAGAGTCACCAAATGAGCCCAGTAGCATGTTTAGGTCAATGGGAGGGAGCGGGAGCACCTGAAGAAAACCCAGGTATGTTCACGGAGAACATGCAAACTCCACACTGAAGGACCAATGATTTACAGCACTGGAATCAGCAGGAATGGTATCTGAGTCTTTAATAGACCTCCTCCAGGCCGACAGGGTGAATACAGTTTGCTGTAAGTGTGCTGATGCAAAGCTTTCGGTCAGTGAGAATAAAAAAACGGATTATGAAAAGCTTTGCCAATACCGGTATGACTGTGCTTTCCTAATTGAAAGTGTGAGGAAGTTCAGTCTATCTGCAGCTCATTTACAAGGTCACTATGGTGAGACCTAATCCTTTTTTCAGGACATTAATGACCCGTGAAGGAATCCCACAGGATGAATTTAAACAGCTGAGGGTAGTTGATGCTCTTTTTTAATTATTCCTTAACATGAATGTCTATTTCTAACCCTTTATCTCAAAGTTTGGTGGTTCTTCAAAAGCAGGAAACTTTTGCACTCTTCTGTGCACTGTGGCGTGAGCGTCTGTACCTTGTCAACGTTGGCACGGGTTTTGGCAGATGTTTCCACGTACTGGGCTCCCCACTCCTCCGCCTTCCTACGCGCCTCCTCCACAGACACACGTCTGCGTTCCTCCAAGTCAGACTTATTCCCCACCAGTAGCAGAGGGATTTTGTCCTCATCCGCCTTCACCCGCAGGATTTGCTCCCTGCCAGCACAGAGCGAATTGTCTGATTCTCAGGCTCACGCTTTCACACCAATGATGCAAAAGGAATCCTGATAAACAGCAGGGCTGCTGTCAAAGATTGTTTTATTTAAGCTGCTGAACCATGTTTCCAATTTACAGCTCAGGACGGAAGGAATAGAAGATTCTCGACTCCCAGTGTGTGAAACTGAAGTTAGAGTGCACCGTTTGACGAGTGGAGATGATTCCTGTCGACACAAAAGCATTTTGCTGATGCTGAGATCATGGGAATCTTAAGCAGACTTTCTGCTAAAGCGACTCAACTTTTACAAACGAAGAAGACAAAAAACACAAAGTTGCAGCTTTGTTCTCTAAATGAAGCGCTTCTGTGGTGTTTCATAACATGGTGATGCAACTGAAGCCAAATTAGATCAAATATTTCATCTTAGATCTATTGGTTTGGTGTTTATCTAAAACAGTTTTTATTTATTTCTGCAATGTTAGGATACATTCTGAAAGTTATCTTTTAGAAGAAGAAGGAGGTGCAGCAGCCCTACCTAAACTCATCAGTGGCTGTGAAGGACTCCTGTTCTGTGATGGAGAACACCAATAAGAAGCCCTCCCCACTGCGGAAGTAATTGTCCCGTATGGCAGCATAGTCCTCCTGGCCCGCTGTATCCAGGATGTCGATCTGGACTTCGTCTCCATCCAGCACCACCTTTTTCCTGTAGCTGTCCGCTTTGGTGGGTTCATAGTCCTCCACAAACTGCAGACGGAAAGACTGAACTGAACTCATCTTGATTATGTATGTCCTTTTTAACAAACATCCATCATTATTGGTGCTTATAACTGAGGTGATGTTCTGGATGAGACTGAGATGTAAAATAAGAAAAGAATGCTCTACTAAATCTAAAATTCTATTCCTGAACATTTCTGATGTTGGTCAATAGCAGCTTGTGGGATTTTAAAACATTTTTTAATATTATCTTTTAAAGGTACCGCATGAAATGCTATCAAACACTCTCAGGGGAACATGCGTCTCTACTTTAGAAAGCACAGATGTCCTGAGTTTTATAAGATGACTTTGGACACCACAGAAGGAAGTAAACCAGGATTGACTCACCTCATCGTACATGAACTGCAGTGTGAGGGCGGACTTCCCCACACCTCCACTTCCCACCATTATCACCTTGTGCAGCGCCAGAGAGCTCTGGTTTTTACCTTTAATGGCTGCCATGGCGCGATGCTGCTGTCTGTTTTACACGCCGACACATGCACACTATCAGAGACGACCTGCGAATGACAGAAGTGGAAACATCACCGTCTACAGTAAATCACCTCCATAAGGAGGAAACGTAAGTACAGGGACAGATGGCGGTGTTTTTCTTAACAGCCCTCTCTGTGACCGTAACGTACTGTGCCAAAGCTCTAGGCTGCACTCCAACAAATCTCCGATACATTACCCCTCCAACATCCCATTAAAGTGCCAAATTGCCTCCTCATGAATCCAGAAACTTTATAAAGTTCACGATGAAAAGGTCATCGCAACTGATCAGAAGTAATGAAGCCATCGTTCCCCACAGCAAGGCAGCTTTTCAAAGGCGTTAAAACAGGGAATCGTGAACTAAACTGGGTTCAAAGAAGGACATGCGTGTAGCCGTTATTCTGCATCCCAACAGCTCTGCCCTCACAATGTGGAAGCTCAGAGTCAGCTGCTTTCACACTGACTGCATGATCTCGTCTGAGAAGACCAACTTTGGACAAATTACCAGACTAGTCCCACTTCAGTTGACAGCGGCCATCTTAACCTTCTCCTTGTGTGAATGGACAAGAATTCAAACAGCCTTCAGAGCAAATCCTCCTCCTGAAGCAAAGGAGACCAGAGCGTCATTGTCAGAAGTAGCTCTTTTAAACGCACAGACGGGCTGCTGGTTTGTGCCTGAACTGAGGAAAGAGGGGCTTAAAACATGTGAGTTCTATTTTAGTAACTATAAAGTGTGTAAGAAACATCAGACATCTTACACCAAAGATCCCCGTCTCTTTCATTTAAAGGTTTTTGGTGCTTTCTTTGTTTTGAATGCAGCTATAATCTGTATTTTGGTGGTAATTATTTACATTTTGACCCTCTGTTGCATCTGTGAATGCTATCCAGCTGTGTAAAAAGATGTAAATGCAGCTTAAGTGCAAAGATTCAATGTAGTCAGGTCACATGAAATCACACTCATGTTTCGGCCGGTAAGTGTCCAAAGAAGGCAACAGTTGGATTGTTCCTGTCTTTTCCCTGATGCTTAAACTCAACTCGATCCTACAACAGCATGAAGAGTCACAGCAGACCAGCTGCAAGGGCACTGCAGCCTTTATTGAGGTAAACAGACTAGAAGGCTCTTGGGAAGTCCTGGTGTGAAAATAAGCAAATGCCTTCCAGGTTATGTCCATGTCCTCAGAAGATGCAGAGCTCACATTCTTCAGTGGACCATCAACGCCTTAGGGCCTGGAGCCGCTGGTATGAGCAGACATAGCAGGTTGCTGGCGCTCACAGCTTCTGGCAGCTTCTTTCATGGATTTTATTGTGGAATAAAAAAAAAACATTTGAAAGTGGTCTAAAACACCACTTTGTATTGTTGTGTACTTATGTTCTATTACATGATGGTGTGAAGACCTGCAGATGATGCATAACTGGTTCTTTGCCAAGTTTTCCTCTTGTTTGACACAATTGCCCCATGAGATTATTTTTGCTGACAGGGAAGTGAAAAAACTTGACAAAGCAGAAAATGAAACCATTCTGTGACGTCAGAACACTTTTTTGCGTATGCTCCACATTTCAGGCACAGCTGACGATAAACATTCAACACGGAATATCTGCTGTGGAGTTAACTGTCCTCATGAATGAGTTTGACCTTCTTCCTCATTTGGACAGAAAGCTCTCTTGTTGGGTCTCCTGCCAATCACTTTTCATTTGAAGCAGAAGTATTTCCTGCTCTCCTGTGAATAAAAGACAAACTCTGGATTTTAAATTCTTTGGGTTTTCATTTTATTTGAATTCTAAAAACTCTCCCAACTTCGGTTGGATTTTGGGAGGTGTGAAAATGATCCAAGTTTTCCATCAATAAAAGCTCCTCTGAATATTGTATGACAGCTGCTGGTTTGTAGGATGTGGGATCATGGTTCACTCTCCCTAAACAGGAAGTGAGGGCTCTTCCTGTCATTGTTAACCGCCACCACGCCAGTGAGAAGACACCCACACAAACACACAGTCAACTACACAGCTGAGAGGGGGAACCCGACATTTGTCTGTCACTGTTTAATTATTCACATGTAACCCACTTCCCCAAACACAAGCAATGACTAATACTATTGGTACAGAGGAAGATGAATTCATGAAATAGAAGAGAGAAATTCTAAAAAAAAAAAAAAAAGAAATTCAGACACTGCAGGACGAATCCTGTGAAAATAATGGAGCTACGTGGCATCAAAAAGGAGAAATGAATATTAAATAATGTTCCACGTATGTGGCTGAAGTCTGCTTGGTCTTTCTATAGGGATGATGGGAAGGGAGGGTACAATCCATCTGACCACTTTGGCTGCTAAGCTTTAAAAAATAAATGTGTGGCGTTGTCTGCAGGACATTGGTGGTTCTGAATTCCCTGCATCCTCATGTAACATTTATTCAGAGATTAAATGGAGCAGAGCACCACATCTAGTTATTGCAAAACTATTTGTGACATTTTTGGACAGTCCTCTTCTCACCACAATCTCTCTATGGTCCAACATTTCAGAGCAAATCAAACTTTTTTTTTATAAAAAGTGCTTCTCATACTTTGCGCAGGGTTTTACAACGAAAACAAAAACAGACAGAAATTCAAATAGAACACACACATCTAATGACCCCCCACACAAGGAATCCTTCTTAAGTAGCAGGGTCAGCTACTTTGGTGTCACATGATGCAACACCCAAAATGATCAAATGTTTCATATGAAGAGCAGAACTTCTGCCTAAAGCATTCAGACGCGTCACAATAAGACCTGCTGCCTTTCATGAACTCTGTGAAATAGGCTGAAGAATCCTCAGAAACAGAAAGAGACCGTCAAATGTATGTTTTTAAAATAGCAGACATGTACAGTCGTGGAACACAGCCATTCCTCATCCAGATTCCTTTTTCATGTTCAAGTTACGGCTGATGGGATTTGGAAAAACTCCCAGCTGCAGATCAGTCAGCACTCCCATTCTGTTTCAGTCTTAAAATATTGTTTCTCTGGAAGTGTGCAGAAGTATGCATCCTTCTGCTCAGTGCGGCTAAAACAATAAGCCACGAGCACGGTTGAATCAACTCAGCAATGCAGTAAATTTAAGACTACAACTTCTGTGGCACAAGACTGGGATTTGAGACTCTGCGGTTTGTTTATCGCAACACAACAAACAATGCATAATTTAACAGCAAATCCCTCCAGGGGCCGAGCAGAAATGTGTTTGGTCTTTAGGATCCAGCATCTACAACAGCCACAGCCTATGGAGATTAGGAAATGATTTACTATTCTTAAAAGGACGCCACGCAGCAGCAAAAAAACCATTTTCAAAAAGCGTCGCACGACGAATACTAACAAGCTGCGGTTGCAGCAGCACACAGAGAACCCTTTGACAAAACTGGGCAATGAGACCTAAATCCTGTTTGTTATAATCCCCCCCACTTCAGTATCAGACGTGTTTGAGGGTGGGGGGGTCACGATTCCTGATTCATCTACTTTCTGGACCATATTCCATCTTTTTCACATGGAAATGCTCGTCATGCCGGCCATGCGGGGCAGTTCCTAATGATGTGCACAGAATCTGAGCAGAAATGGCTTCAGTGTTCACATCAGACAGACGGGTCTCTCTCTGCGGCTGAACAGGAGGATCCTGTCCAAACATATCTGCCTCAGAATTCAAGGATTCAGGACAAGCTGGGATGAGCTCGCGTTTCAGCATCCTTTTGGACACAACCCTTTCACTTCTGCTAAGAGGCTGGCTCTGTCCACTTACTGACAAGGCAGAAGACCTGAGAGGACTGAAGGTCCATTTCAGTCTGCAATGAAAAGTCTCCATGCTGAAGATGAGCAGTGTTACAGCTAAACACAGATATTTATTTACAAAATACAGGGATAGCGGGTTGTTGTGTGAAAGCTAACCTTTCAGTCTGTGCCATCAGTGCGTGAGAAACATCAGTGTTTTCAACGCTGGCCTTGGCTGGAGCGCCAAACAGCATCGTCAGAGAGCAGATGTGTGGACATGTCAGTAAAGATAGAAGGAGTGAGGAATTGTGGGAAGATGAAGATGTTATGGCTCACAGTTTCCATACTTTTATCTGGACTAGATTTTTCTAACTTATGTTTATTACATTTGTTTCAGCAGAAAAGATGTTAAAACTTTTTTAATTCTCAGTATGAAATCATGTTATCTTCCCTGTAAAAAATATTTATAGTTAGATTTAAAAAACTGGGTTGTGGGTTTTTAGCGTATATGTAATAACTTTATCCACTGCAGACATTCTTGCCTGATGAATTTCTAGAAGCAGAATTACACACTAAAATACTCTTCTCCATAGTGTGGAGATTCATTATAAAGAAAAGCTCTAAAGATGATTCAGTTCTACGTGAAATTATTTTTTAAAAATCCAGCAAAAAGAAATGAAGCTGATAAAACATGGTAATGCTTTGACAAGATAAATTAACAGAATATAATAATACATGTGGTTGTTTAATAGAAAAAAACAGATTCTTTTTTACAAGCTTACAACTGATGACTGGAAATGAAACAAGATGATTAGAAATATGATCCAAATGCTGACATAAACACATGAGCCTCTGAAACTGCATTCTAATTTATATGATGGAAGTAACTATAATGTGTTCTGTATTCTGAATTGAAAAGGGTTCATTACACTACATGATTTGACTGTAATAGGAATGAGTTAAACTGTTTAAATGGTCTTTGTCACTAACGAGTCTTTATATTAAGGTCTATGTAACAGTGAGAAAGAAACAAAAGCAATAGAAACAAGCTGAGTACTGCAGGAAAGACTGGTGAGCATTTCCTGGTTTGCCTGACCCCTCTGGGAATGTGCTGGGATCAGCATTGTTTGAAGGAGTCTTTCTGGAGGACGGATGCAGGATGGTGTCCATGGACTATGGAAGACTTTCGTCCTCAAATCACAGCTGGAAAACACACATTTGAAGGGATTCCCATTGATTGGAATTTTCCTCTGATGTCTGAACTGTTTTGGAAAAGGTGTGTTTTGCTTTGTCAACACACACTTCAGCCTCACACACCCACCCACACAGCTCACTGTTGACATATTTGAAGAGAAACCCGATCAGCAGCTTTTGTTTGCATCTGATTTCATTCCTGCTGCTACTCAAGCGCAGCAGGGATGGACGGTGGCCGTGGAGACCAGCACCGGTGACCGGCAGGAGCCGCGGGGGTCAGACATTCGGTCCCAGCAGCAGCGTCCTCCCACACTGACCATCACAGAAACATTAACAGACCGGATGTGATTATGCCAATGCCCAGAAGAGGAACGAAAGCAGGGAAGTTAGCGGGCTAAAGCCGGACTGTAGCTAAAACCGTTATTGCCTAGCAACGGCCGGGCAGCGGGAACGACTGACCCAAAACAAGAAAACGGAGCGAAACCCGGGAATGTGTCCCCATAACTAACTATACATTATTTTAAACCAACAGATACAGATGAGAACGAACCGCAGCGAACTCCGAACCAAACCTGACCGAAGTTTGACGGTGTGGTCATCTGTCGGGTCACGGCTCCTCCTTCCCGGCCTTCCTTCTGTCCGTGTGGATGAAAACACGGGAGCGCTTCACATCAACGTAACGTCTGCAGAGCTCTTACCCAAACACGACGCTTTCCAGCCTGCAGGTGCGAGCCTCACGACTGCTTCCCTTTGACTGACAGAAGCAATCGGAACTCCAAACTGCTGACAGCAACAGTCCCCGCCTTCCGAAAGTCAATTCAGAATAAACGACGGGAAGTGACGCAAGGATTGACTTCCGTCGGAGAAAAACTAAAAACTGGATTTCCAAAGAGTAGGTATTTATCGAAAACGAGTGACATTCCAGTATATACTTCGGTTAAGTATCTTGGTAGAATTATTTCTAAAAGATTCTCTAAGTGATATAAATGTCAAGTGAACACCTGAACTAAATCTCAAAAAGTGCTATCATTAACTGTACATGAGAACTGGACTGAGTGATCCCACCCCCCTGGCGTTCCAAACAGGAAGTACCCGCTGGCTCCAAGAAGCCAAAATCCCATAGACTTCTATAGACAAAGAAACACCTATTATTCAGTCATTCTAATGGTCATCATAACCATTACGTTTCATCTAGAAATGAACTTCAACAGAATAAAAGTGAGGCTAAGCGACAACAACTATCATAAACAGGTAAACTAAACATCAACAATTAACAGTGAAACAAAGAACAATAAATCTGAAGAAAATGAAGTGGAAGACTTAAGGAAACGCTGACCCCAGACAGGAGACTCTCAGCCTGCAGTCTCGTCGTTCATTTGTTTAGCAGGATGCTTATTAGGATCTGAAAACCCAAACAGATCCACTGTGATCCGGCTTTGTTTTCTACACTCTAATGAAATGTTGACCACAATCACCAATTAAATGACTCCAATTTCAAAAATCATAGACCATCTTACCTCTGGGAGCATAAGGGCAAAATCCAGGAGCTTTATGCCCCCCTTTCCTTCTTATTGCCCCCTCTCCTGTGACCTTCTCAGTGGTCCTGAGTCGCAGAAAGATCTGACGAAAAGGACACAAATTAGAACAAAGGATGTATAAAAGACAAAGTTATAATAGACGAAGACAGAAACTATGCATGGCAGTCACAAAAAAGACACACACACACAAAGAGAAGGGGCAAAAGGGACAGACAAGATGTAACAATCTAAACTAGACTGACTAAAAACAGACAGCAAAACACAGAAGCAAAAGACAATCTGAAAAGGATCTCAAACTGTGTTTGAAAAACAGGACATTTTGAATCAGAGAAACCAAGACAAACACCAGAGCATCACCTCAGCAGTGACCTTCAACCTGACAAAACATTTAACCGAATCATTTTCAACGGTCTGCCCCTGTCAGGTTTATGTGAACTTTCTTTACGTCTTTAAATGCAGGAAAGACATTTTACCATTGGCACAGGAGTTCACATTCTTCCACATTTCAGAAAGAGCCTGCTGTGTTTCTGTGTCAATTATAACATACCTAAGCTTTGTGTTTGAAGAGAGTTTTCAAGTTGTCTTTCATCAAACTTTAAAGTTTTTCAAAAATGTCTTTTAGAAATGTCAGAAAGTAGGCATCCGCATGCAGCAACGTGTTGGGCAACAATGACTTCAAATCGTTGGCTGAAAGAAAACAATCAACTGGCTAGGTATTTAGTGACGAGTCGAGAGCGCTCAGCGGCCTTCTTCCCCTGCTGCAGGTCCTCCTGTGCTGCAGCTGAAGCCGGCGGTGCAGCAGCTCAGCTTCATCTCTGTTGTTGACCTGTAGGGGGTCTGAAAGGGAGCTGCAGGAGGTGAGCACTCCCGAGTTTCCTGAGAATACAAGTTCTCTCTTCAGCTGGTGGCTGATCCATTTTGTCCAGGTGAGGTGAGAGGTCAGCGATGAGCACAACAAACCTGAGGCTGTCTACCCTCAGCACCTCCTCCTGTGTACGTCTGACTGAACATGGGTCAAAACGCTCCGTTATTCATGAAGCCCTGCTTAGCTCCTGGATGTTCTGAAGGACGTCTTGTTTCATATCAACCTGCCTGAGCTCGGCCTTCATACTGCAGGTTTGCTCACAGTGGTAAAGTCCAAGATTTCACTTCTTCTCTCTCGTGAGCGCTGCTCACCAGCTTTAAAGTCTTCCGTAAATAAGAAACCAGAGCTGAGCTGAGATCATTAAGGTGAAGGACCAGGCCGGGGTGTGAAGACTCCTGTGGTTTCCTTCTCCGGGTTTCCTTTGCCTCCGTGGGATTAATGATGTGCTCAGTTTTACAATACATCCAAAGGAGACCCTGGAATCCCACTAATCTATTTTCTGCAATAACTGCAGTCAGATTTAACTCTGTTTCTTGCTAGAGGTCGTTCTGAGCTGAGAGTCTATAACTGCTGCATTCATCAGAACTCTGAAGAACCTGTGAAAATGCACCCTTTCTACAACACCTGCTCTAAAGCCAAAACTGGGTCTCTGAGGAGCAACTTTCATAAAAAAAAGGTTTACTTAGTGCAATGCAGCATAAATTAGGGCTGTCAAATTATCACATTAATCGCAACTATTTTATTACAGACAAATTTTTCAAACAGCTATTGCGCCTCACTCTGCCACAGCAAAGGAAAATTATACATTTTCTAAAAGCCATGATAAGTTCAACAAAGCATCATTTCAGAGGGAAAGTTCACCTTTTAGCGCTTGTTTTAATCCAGAAGGACAAAGCTAAAGTTTGAGATCAAACTAGGAGCAGCTTAAAGTGAATGAAAAACCAGTGAGTCCATTTGAAAAAAGAAAAAAATCCTACATTTGAAACTTGAATTTAAAAAAAAAAACTTTACCTTAAACTGTTACCAAATAAAAAATAACGTTTAGTTCTTTTATTTTTCATTTGCTGACTACAGAACAGGATTAGGGTTTAGAGTTGTTTTTCACATTCAAGTTTCACATTTCTAATCTTTTTCCCAATATTTCTTAATAAAAAAATGATTTTATTCCCCAAATTTACAATAGTAATTTTCAAATATCCAGTAAATCCTTCAAGCTCCCAATGTGTACATTTAGACATTTAAAACTGTTTTCTATTTGTTTTTTTTTTTTCTTTTCAAAGTTACAATGTCTGTTTTTCACATTTACAATCCGGTTTTTCATTCATTTAAAGCTGATCCTAATTTGAGGCCATACAAAGGTTGTTTCAGAGAAACAAAGTCTAAATGGTTTAATTCCTCCTCATCTTCCAGAAGATTCTCTTCTGCTTCATCCCAGTCTTCAACATTCTCCAAATCTTTTCTACTGTCTTGGTGTTGTGATAAACAGTGAAATGCCAACATATGTATTATGGTATTGATAAGATGTTTGTGGTCAATGTGTTTTTGGTTGCTCAGAAAAGTATACTTGTTTATTAAATTAGAGCACTCTGAACCTGATGATTTAACTGTTTGAGGTTGAAAATAATCACCTTGGTGGCATAAAAGCAAAGGTTGGAAAGTCTGTTATAGTAAAAAAATTAATAAAATCACTTCTCAGATTATGTTTCAATCTTTTGCTGCACCACAATGTCACATATTTAAATGAAAATACCACAAACTGAGGTTTTTCACAGCAATTATTAGGTTAGTTTAAAAATACATTAATTATAGGTCAAGATCAATTAATCTCTTAAAACTACTAATCCCATGAAGGCACTAACGTAAATCACAACATATGAGGTTAAACAATTTGCTCGACAATCAAATAAATGCCAGCAGTTTGGGCCCGGTGAAGTGGTTCACATCTATGGGGGATAAGATGAAATAATTCTAAGTCTTCTCCACCAGATGGCGCCAGAACATCACAAAATGACTCAAAACTGTTGTGAAAACTCAGTGGCTTTGTGTTAATCAAAGATTATGTCAGGGAAGTTTAACAAAGCAGCTGCCACTATCTATTCATCAGGAGGGGCATTTCCTCTGAACATCATCCTTGATTTGATGGTGTTAAGTAAGTCAGATCTCATTTCCTGCCATGAAGGTCATAGAAACAGATCGTAGAGGAGCATCCTCCCTCCATCCAACATTTTGTACAGAAAATCCTGTCCTCCACAAAAAAACTATTACAAGTTCACCATACCTAAAATAAATGTATTCCTGTAAAAGATGAGCATTTTCATGTTGTAATGCTTTTTGTTAGTCATGTGGCGGTTGTGACGTGCTGCATTTGATCCCAGCAGTGGCTTTTTAAGGTTACTGAGAAGAAAGAACCTGAGCACCTAGCTGCTGGTGACCTTTCACCGCTCCAGCATAGAGACCTACGCTGACCTACGCCATGACAGTGTGACCTCCAGCTGCACTGAGGAGGAGAAAGAGGTCACAGAGGTTGTGAGGACAGCAGAAAGATCATATCTCTGCTAGACATGTAACGCTCCTGCTGCCTCAGCAAACCCACAAGCATCATCAAAGACGCTTTCCACCCTGGACAGCAGCTCTGTGACCTGCTGCCCTCCAGGAAGGGATACAGGTCACAGAGAACAAGAACAGAGTAAGACACAGATTCTAGCCTAGAGCTGGCTCAGCCCCAAATCCAGACAGGAATGTCAAAGAATCATCAAGAATTAGTCTTCACTTTCATTTGTACCTTTTATATACCGTATCTTGTGTTCTTTTTGCAAAAGGGAGTTGCTGCTAAGTACTGCTGTACCTGTACAATGACAATAAAGCGATTCTTCTTCTTTATTCAGTTGCATGTCACAGAAACCACACTTACACTGATGGTTTATAAAATGCATGCTCACTTTTTCAGTTTTTCCCTCAAGAAACTCAGAGTTGGGAGTGACGTGTCTAAGAGTCGGGACACAAACCAGAGGAAAGAAAAACAAAGACTGAGTCTGAACTGCGTCACTCACACTCTTTGGCTGGGAGCGCTGCAGTTCAAAATGACAGATGTCTCATCTCTGCTGGGAGCGCCATTCTTCACGTTTCCCGCCCGTCACTGTGGTGGCTTCTACCGTCATTTTATCTCATCATTTTTTCTCTTCTGGTAAACTACATCCTGAAGTTTCACAGACCTACAGAGGCAAAGATATCATCAATGTCATCGTGAGTGTCAGGGGTGTGAAGCGTCAGCTCCGCTGCTGCTCGGCTCTGCTGCTCGTCTTCGTTTGCTTCTGGCACCACAGTCTTTCGCCGCCGTTTCACCTTCAGCGCCATCTTCCTGGCTCCTCCTGACAGACGCCGTCCTCTGCGTGATCTGAGAAGCTTTCTGAGGCTTCTGTGCCTCCTGATCACAGCACAGAAATGAAGATGCTTCCTCGCTGATCCAGGTGGAAATGAAACCAAGCAAACTTCCTGTCTGAGGAGCCGCAACTTCCTCTGGACGCTGAAGATGGGAACAAAAGATGTGAGCATGCTCAGTTCATCCAGTCACAAACTTTGCTCTGCAGATCTCTTACCCGTGTCCGGCCGCCTCCAGGCATTTCATCTTTAAGCACTTCAAATGTAGGAATGTCAGGAGGCGTTTTTCCTTCTGCATCCTCTGGGATTTGAACCATCCAATCATGTCCTGCAGAACAGCTGACAGACATGCAAAGGTTCTTGCTTCTCTCAGTTGTCTCCTAAAGGTCAGTTCCTTTTCAGCGTGTTGGAGTTCTTTTAGCAAAGGTTTGGCCTGGAAGAGCAAAATTACGTCTTTCATTTAATAGATGCCCCACATGCGTTTACACTGAGCACTTACAAGCTGTTAACATACCTTCCTAAACATATTAAAAGAGGGCTCAATATCCGCCTGATTCTCCAGACCTTGAAGAAAAAAACATCAATGAAAGCAGGTTCCAAATATTAAACAGATGTGAGAAAAGAAGGAATCACCTCTCTCCACAGCAACACCCAGGTCTTCCCGTAGCCTCCGTGACGCCTTCTTCCCATTCTGCTGCTTCCCCAGCTGCTTTTCAGTGTGAACACTTGGATGCTGTCTCAGCAAAACAGAATGACAAGGACCCAGAATCTGAGCCATATCTGCTGGCAGCGAGTTCGGCGCCAGGTAGGGCATGGGCCGGGCTCCAGACACGTCCCTGAGGAGCTCCAGGAGCTGCAGGTACAGAGCAGACAGCCCACACAGCATTCCCCGGAAAATCACCCTGAGAGAGGACAAACACAGGAATCATCTCAGCCACTGAGGAGCCCAAAGGGACCGGAGTTTGGAAACACACAGAACTACTACCAGAGACGACTCAGCATGCTGGTGATCACCACGTTCAGTACGATGAACTCCTCACATCTGAGCTGCTGCCTAGAAAGTCTGAAACAACCGTCCATGAAGGAAAAAGCTACAACGGAAGGAGGTGGGAGAACCAAAGAGGAACCGCATCAGAAAAGGAAATCTAGGATCTAGGCCGTGTGGTGAAAAAAACGGAAGGAATGCAAGTGCAGGAAAAGACCTTTCATCAGCCTCAGGAACATCTGAAGATCCCACCTCATCAAAACACGCACCAAGATTCGCCTGTTCAACCCAAACATCAAGTCTGTCCTGATGTACGGAGCTGGAACAGGGAGAACGATAAAAACTATCATCTAGAGATTCCAGACGTTCATCAAGATCTACTGTCTGGAAACCATCAGGACCAAAGAAAAAGAACACCCCAGGTGAAGAAGAAACCAGAAGAAGAAGTTGGGGTTCCCCCGGCCACCCTCTGAGGAAACCAAGATCCAACAGCATCCGTCAGACCAGGAATCCCCAGAGGAAGACAGAATGAGGAAGACCAAGGAACACGTGGAGAAGGAAGCTGACATCAAGCAGACCGGTCACACCGGGAGGATCGTCCAGGACAGAAGACGATGGCGAGGAGCTGCTGATGGCCTACGCCCAACCAGGATACAAGGCCTAAAAGATACCTATTGGTCATCTGTTCTATGTTACATTGAACTGATTACTCTTTTTTAAGCTTCAACTGCTTGAGAAGATGTTAGTTCTGGTGAGAAACTGATTTTCATCTTAGTTTTGGGTTTGCAACCTTTACCCTTAAAAGAGCCATTTGGTCCAGTTTCTTACAAAACCACTTTATTATCTAAAAATGCCCTTTAGTTAAGTTTTTATGGTCATTAACACATTCACCTATAAAATTAAGCTTTTAAGTATTTAAAATAATTAGAAATAAACAGTTTTAGATTTTTTATATGTAACAATTTTGAATTATTTTACTTTTGAAAGCAGCACATGTTCCTTTCAAAATAAAATGCACCGTGTGTCAAATGAGATTTTCCTGCTGACGCAAAATTAGTTATATTCAAAAAATGCAAGAAAGCCAATTTTAACGTTGATTTCCGACCATGACTTTGGCGTGTGCATCCTTCTACACAGAAACATTGGTCTGGAATCCATTCTTTTGAACTGTAAGTGTGTCCTTTTAGAACGGTACCTCTGAACAGCAACTACACTCCGCTGTGCAGCAGATCATTGTGCTTTAAGCTCATTCTAATTATGAACCACTCAGACAATGGATGAAGCCTTTTAACTATGGTTTTGCACAAGTTTCTGACACGTTAAAGCTCTAAACACAAACAACCAAATACTAAGCTAACCTGAACTACAAACCCATTATTTCCTCAAATGATTTGCATTTTTCTTCAATGAAGAGCGGCTCCAGGGCTCCAGAGCCTGAGGCTCCACACACACACGTGCACTTATTGATCTGTCTCATCCCAGATCTGCAGGACCACAGAATGCCTCTGCAAAGCAGGATACAGGAAAGCTCTGCTGCAGCGCTGCAACGAGCAGCTCAGGAGCTCAGCAGCTCCCAGAACTTTGAGACAGGTCCACTCCAGCATGGGCTGACTCGGAACCGAACCCTCGCCCGTCTTCAGACACAGCCCTCTGAAAACACAGACATCCTCCATCACACTTTGGAGATGTTTCCCGCTTACAGACACGTGACACAGATCCACACCTCTGCACCTTGTTTGGACACAGGTCTGCCAGCTGCTGCAGAGCGTCCTGCAGCCTCATCACCTGCAGTCTGTTCACACATTGTTCCACCTGGAGGAGAGGATCATTACAGCCAACGGAACCCGTCAGAACAAAGGCTCGGGAACAGCCTGACCTGCTGTAAGGCCTTGAACGTCTTGTTGGCCCTAAAGCTGTTGCGGAGCACGTGCAGCAGCTCGTACAGGACTCGAACCTCCGTCTGCAGAGTCTCACTGCGGACGAGCGTCAGCACCGTTTGGTTTCCCGCGCACACGGATTTCACCTTAAAGGCTGTTAAAAACAAAAGCGACATGATCACGTTTGACGAGGGCTGCAGAGCTCTGACCCGCAGGTGACCCGCATCCAGACCTGAATCTGACGTGAACTGCACGCGCACAGACGAAACGGCAGCGGGAAACGGAGTGTTGATTCGGTTCCACAGCGCTGCTGCCATGCTGCTCAGCTCCAGAGTACGGAAGTCAGCGAACCAATCAGAGCGGGGCACCAACTGACGTCACCACGGACGTTTAAAGACGCGTCTAATTCTGTTTTGACAGAAAACGGATTTAATTACACAAGTTATAAAATATTTGCATGAATAGATAAACAAACTGCAAATTTAAAGAAAAAAAATAAATCACAAAAAAGTGACATTCAGGGACGTTAAAATGGTTTAAGGTTTCAAAGTTAATCTTAAACTAGGAAATCTGAAATCAAAGTCAGAAGAAAATGGTTAACTGATGACCTCCATTTGACCCGTGTAGAAAAGGACGTTCTTTTTCATCCTTAATTTTTAAATACAAATTAAACTAAAAACAGAGCACTATTTTAGAAACTGAATTTGAATGTTTCTAGATTTATAGTAAGTTCTTTGTTGATTATAATCAGAAAAAAAGGATTTCAACAATCCATCAATTTATCTGACAAACCTGTCTATCCTATTCTCTTCTAGTCATGGGGTTGTTGGAGCCTATCCCAGCCAATGTTTAGGTACACCTGTCAGTGCATCACAAGGACACATAACCACACACATTCACACAGAAGGATATTTTTTAAAAAAACAGTTGAACCATGAAGCCTTTTTGGACAGTGGGAGGAAACTGGCTTGCACAGATAAAAACCAGTGAATGCACGAGGAGAAACATGCAACAGGTGAGACAGGTATCAGCAGGGATTTGAACCAGGGCATTAATGTGAGCCAAGAGCGCTAACCACTACCCCAATGTACAGCCACAGATCTTGATAATCCAGAGATCTGCAGAAAATATTCTGGTGATTAAAAAAAGCAACATCTCAATAGTTGTAGTTTCACATTATCTTACATTTCCATAAAAATATTTAAAAATAATATTAATAGTAATATTTAAGTAAAAGAAAGAACATGTATTTTCATGTTTTACATCAGGTGTTGCTTAAACAAACCTAAACTCTGTATTGAGTTGAGCTATTCTGCTAACTTAAGACAAAAACAAGTTTAAACTCTGAATGACTAAAAACGACTTCAATCCAAAAGGTAATAACATTGGAAAATGTTCAGTCTCGTGTTATTGCTTTTGATTAGAAAGGATATGTGTAATGCAACAGACAATGATCAAGATTATAATATTATGGGGTTTTATCGAGAAATAAAAAATGTTTTACGGCAGTTTGCATTTTATTGAAATCAAAGTGACTAATACAAGGTGCAGGTCCCCTAGTCTCCCCTCTCTCTCATCCAGGAGATCACTTTTTGGTTGACCTCATCCATGATGGATTCCTCTGATCTTCCTCTCACAGCCAGTCCATGGCTGCCTCCCTGCAGCCACAACACCTCAGTGGTAGCTTCCATGTCTTTCATCATCTTGTTGAAATGGTCCTGAGAAAAGACGGCACTGCAGATCAGCTCTGCACAAAGTAGTCAATAGCAATGAGCAAATAATAGAGCATGTCAGGAAACCATGGATTGTTTAAAGAAAATGATCCTGCAGGAGTATCTTTGATACTTCTTAAACTTGCATGAGTTTGTTGAATCCCCCCTCACCCTGTCACACATGTCATCCTCCGACCCTGACACAAACAGCACAGAGATGCTAGCAGGCAGCATCTGCAGATCTTCACTCCTCTGCAGGCGGGCCCGTGTCTGTGCTGGAGGGTGCAGGGGGAAGCTCAGGCAGATGACCCCCTGCAGAGCATCGTCTCTGTCCTGGCTCAGCCGCCTGGCCAGCGCTGCAGCTGCCCGGCCCCCCATCGACCTACCTGCATGTGTGAGGATATTCATACTAGTAAATAAAACCAGAATTTAAAATGCAACAAAAGCTGGAAGAATGTGCGCGGTACCTCCAACATATATGGATTTTACCACAAACTTCTGCTGCGATTTCAAATAATTCTGGAGAGAAAAACATGTCAATCAGTTCATCACAGCACAGGTGCTCACACTTTTTTGTCATGCAAGCTACTTTTGAGACAGAAAGCTCTGAAACATCTACCTATATATACAAAATCTGTTTTTTAAACTCTCATTTTTCAGTGCCTAAATGTACAGACTTATTATGGAAGGCAGGTTTTAAAGTGATTTTGATAACTGATTTGAATTATATAAGCTATCAAGAAAAAGAATGGAGACTAAACTTTACAAAAACAGCCAAGAGTCTTTCTTTGTCACAATGGTAAACGGCGTATCCTTGTGTGGCACTTTTCTACCTTCCTTGAAGGCCCAAAGCGCTTCCACAGTCACAGTCACACACTGATAGCGGCTCTGCTGCCAAACACCGGCGCCAACCTTCCACTAGAGGCAATTCCGTGTAAGGGGTCAGTGTCACAGACAACAAAAAAAACCCATCTTTTTGTCGTCATCAAAGTACAAAACCAACAAGCTGTTACAACAACAACTCCTGATTCCTGTTGATGAACACATCTTTAGGGATAACCTGAGCGAGCACCTGTGGGTGCTGTCTCTCTTAGGTAAGAAACACTCCAGTAATCAGCTGTTCTTGTGGTGACAGTTGGTGATTTTTATACAATATTTTCCTTCATCAATAGGACGTGGGTTCAAATCCCGCCTCTAAATGTTATTTCGTTGAATTATTTTTTTTATTTTCACTAAATTACTCAGACGTTAATCAAAAACATCTTTTAAACTCTTTGTTTAATATTTGGTGTTGCTTAAAAAAAGAAGTTCATAGTAATGAAAATAATGCTTTCTTTATGTCTAAAGACATGCAACTATGCAATAAAAAATCCACTGATTTACTTCATTTCGTTTATTTATCTACCGTCACATCCTCCAAATGAGCCCCTTGTTCTACAGGTTAAAATAACTATGAATCCAGTTTAGCCCAGAACCAGCCCAGTGCTGCAGCAGCAAGTAAAAAGTCACATAAAAAAGCAAAACAATGATGAGGAGAGTGTGCAATTCCAGAAAAAAAGAAGATTTAGGCCTATGTCAGGGGTGTAACGATTCATCCATTCTCTTCCTACCATCCAACTAGATCTATTTGCTTTTTTTTTTACTTCAGTAAAAAATGGTTAACTGATGACCTGATCGGATGACCTTGCTTAACAACAATAATAGGTGTGTGTGTGCACACCAAAGTTCCCCTTTGGAAATGACTGACCCACACAGCGTGATAAGCTTCCACCCTATAGGCCAGCTTCAGAGCCCTGCAGGTGAAGCGGAGGCACAGGAAGCCGTTCGATGCCAGGGCGCGCGCCAGGGAAACCAGGTGCTTGAAGTTCATGTCTGCGCCTGCGCCGTGTGTGAGGATGACGGTGGTGTGAGCATGCGTGGCGGTGGCCGGGACGCTCCATGCCGCATCCAGAAGCTTGGTCCCGAACGGAATCTTCACCGTCTCCTGGGATTCAAAGGGTGAACAGTGAAGCCCGATAAACAGTTCACATGAACAGAAATGACGTCATGCCCACGGGTTGATCTCGCGGGTAAACTCACGGTTTAACCTGTGGGTTTAACATGCAGACCTGCGCTTTTACTTTTCAACTAATGTATATAACCCCCCACGGAACTGTAACCCCCACTAGCAACCAGATTTACCATATTTACCTCCAAAAGAGTGTCCATCGCAACGAACACCGACCGACCAACTCGTTTCACTGAAACCAACATCCGAAAATGCGACACCTAGTGTTTGAAGCAAGCTATTACATCTTTTTCTTTTGCTTTTCTGACTAAATGTGTCTTCAGACCAAATCTAAAGAAATTAGGAGAAAAGAATGCTTGAAAACAGTCTTCCAGGTTTAGGAAAAGACAAATTTTAAAAACAATTCTTTCAGAAACATATCCACTAAAGGACCAACTCTGGTCCTGGGGGAACACTGTCCTGCATGGTTTCCATGTTGCCCTGCGTATGCACACCTGATTCAGCTCATCAGCAGGCTCTGCAGAAGCCTGACCATGACAGTCATCAGAAGCAGGTGTGTTTGAGCAGGCTGGACTGAAAAAATGCAGGAGAAGGGTTAGGAACACTGCTGCACTAAAGTGTTTGAAGATGTCAGTACTGACTCGCCACGTTAAACACCTCTTCACAAAAAGTCAACAATTCTGTGTTCAAAAGGGTACAAATGTTCTGGTATTGTACTGAATCATAGTAAAAAAAAGATGAAAGTCAAGACACATTTGAAGAAAAAAAAAATTTATTAAAAAAGATTTAAAGTACATGAATGTCATGAAGTTAATTCTTTGTTCTTGGCAGCATACAGTATGAGGACGTTGTTTGTCAGCGATCAAAGCTCATCTTTTACCTAGAAAAAGCAAATTAAAATATTATTAATAAAACAGAATACAAAATGAACTTACATCTTTGTCAAGCTTTTATTAAACCCAACAGCACTTTTGTGGTTAGTGTAATGTCACTATTCTTACAGCAGGGGGAGCCAGACTGGAACTCTTAAGATATTTATGTCTGGATCACATATTCTCCATTTATTCAAAATAAAATAAGAAATTAGACCTCCTGCTTCAGTTTACATCAGTTTTAAAACATTAGAGCCTGACCATCAATTCATTGATAAACCAAGGACATAATATGGGTGGCTTTACATAAATTTGCTTCTTCCCACTCCCTTTCAGGCATTTAATCAAACTATTAGTCAAATCATCGTATTTATACATGTATTTCTTTATCTTCTTTTAGTTTATATATTTTAATTTACATATTTATGAAAAAATATTTTAATTAGATTTGATATATTTATGTTTTTTTGTCTTTTTTTATTGCTTGAATTAATCAATTTTCAAAACAGCTCTTTGTTGAACAAATGCAGTATAATTGTCGAGACATTTTCTAATCTGGTGCAGAGTTGGAACATCCTACTACAACCAAACTTAAGGTTTAAACACTCACTCCAATGAAAATTGTGTTTTTAACATGTTCTTGCTTTCAAAAAAATGTTCTCATTTTTTCTGATGATGGAGGGCACATCTAACGAAAATTAAGCTTAAAATGGCATTTCTGAGATTCAGGAGCAGATAATAAAATACTGGTTGAAAAAGATTGCATTTGTGACGTAGAAAATACGCTGGCAAGGCCACAAGCTACCAGCTATGAGCTCTCACCAACGGGGAGGGGAAGCGGGGGCGTGGTTGCTCTAAACCAACAGTCCCGCCTATAAGTCAGAGGTGAATTTCTAATGACCTTCTGCCGCTCTGCAGAAACGATGTTGTATAAAACACCAGGTTTTTGGCTGAAAACGGCATCATTATCATAAAAAGACCACTGGGAACGCTTTGAAAACGGATCAGAAAATGATCGGAGTGGGAATTTAAACAAACAGGTAGCACCGGCCAGTGTTTCCCAGCAGATTTTTGGTTTTTGAAGCCACAATCAATGTGGATGAGGTTTACATTTGGAGCCAGATCTGGTCTTACTAATTATTTTATTGAGTACAAACATGTACTTTTACTTCTTTTAGTACATTTACTATATAGCAAGGAGTATTTAAAGCTACAACAAACAAAACAATTAATCGCTTTAATGTAACAGAAAAATGAACCATTTTAAATGTCCTAGTTTTTTCATACACTGACTCTGTGACAGGAACATGGAAAGAGGTCATCAGCTGGCTGCTCCACCAGCTCCATTCCCTCCCGAACCTTTGGCTGGGTCACCTGGAGTTTGGAATACTCCTGCAACAGACAACAGTTTTAGATCTTTCTTGCCTTTGTTTTAGCTGTAGGTTTTGTTCAGTGGTGCAAACATTGATACCGTAAAAAGTCTGTAGTAATAACATAAAATGGTGTCTCCCATGAGGTGACGGCGAGCAAACTGTTGTCCCGCAAGGGCAATCTTCTGAGCCTGCTGGAATCCAGAGAAGGAAAACATCTAACAACATTTAAAAAATTGTTGTTCAGTTACGTGTCGGGAGGACTTTTTACCATCACCTCTTTGTCATGGTCCCGAGCCCATTGGATTTTTTCTAGCAGGTCCCCCAGGTCCGCCCTCACAGGGATGTAATGCTTCCACGCTCGCAGCTGCTTGTAGAAATGCTCGTAATAACTAGAGTCCACCTTCAGGACCACGCTGTCCCCTGCCAGCAGGTACGGCAGCCTATACGCCGCCACAGTGCCATCGATGTTTATTTGATACTTGTACTGAAGGTGAACACAGAGGTTAGGACATGGCCAGGGTCTTTGGAGACATGTCAAGGTTGAGCTAAGGGAATTACAAGAAAACAGCCGAGCACTTTTACCTTAAAGAAGTCAAAGAACGAGACGTGTTTGACCAGCGGGCCGTAGAGGCTCTCGTCGTGCTTGAAGAAGAAGAAGTTGGTGAACGCAGCATCTATGAGGTCAGGGTGAGCCCTGGAAAGCTTAACCAGCTCCAGTCGCTCCTGACGGCTGTCCCGGCCCCTCCAGAAGGCTGTGGCGTTCTTCTCGGGCCACGCTGGCCCGGTGTTGCCCTGAACAGACATCATGTCCAGGCTTACTCTGTTTGTTGCACAAAATCAATGTCAGGATCTCCACTTTCCTGAGGTTCCTCAAGCTAATGACAGGAAATGAGGCAGACGCTCTCTGGACGCCAACTAGAACAAAGCAGTAGAGGGATACAAAAAAAATGACACTAACAATAATAATAATAATAATACTACATTTTATTTGAAGAGCCGTTCTCGCTGCTCAACAACACAATGAAATCTCTAAAAGCAAATATAAATATATATAAAAGCTAAATCACAATGAAATCAGCTGACAGACACATGAAGAATGAAGACACATGAGAATGCAGTTTGAAACAGGGTGAGTCTGGCTTTGAAAATGGAGAAAGAGCCTGTATTGCAGTGGTCAGGAGGTCCAGAGTTAGGGGGGCAGGCAGCTGAAGGCTCTACTCCCCATGGTGACCAGGGGGACGAAGAGTAACAAAGAGTAACGAAGAAGAGGAGCAGAGGTAGTGAGAGAAGGTGCAGGCACAGAAGAGGTTGGAGAGGTAAGCAGGAGCCAGGATGAAGGGCCTTGAAGGTGAACAGGAGGAGCCTGAATTGTTCTGGCAGCTGCTGGAGGACAGGAGTAAAATGTACAGAAAGTAGAGGATCACAGACGATTTACTTAGTGAGAGAGAGAAACTGAGGATGAGTTGATGGCATCAGTGAAACTTCTAAATTTAAAAAAATGTGGATTTGGAGCTGACAACAGGCTGTCAGGTTTTTATCATACTGAGTTGAAGAAAATAAGACACGAACTAGTTTTTCATTCCAGAAACACAGGAGGAAAAGGACAAAGGTAGAGGTGTCAGGTTGTTGTCCACAAAACAGTGAGTATTCATATTTTTTTAGACTGCCACAGAAAAGAAGAAGAGAACACATTTATGTTTCCAATGAAAACTGTGTTTTTGATGTTTTTAACATGTGTCTGTAACATTCTTCTGAAATTGAAGAACTACTTGATGCTGTAATTCAATGAAATGTGTTAAAAGAATGTTAAAACACACATAAAAATGAATAAAAACCATTAGTTTACTTTCACTTTTGTTTAACTTGTTGAAACATGCATAGAACATTTAAAACATTTTTTAAGTACATGTCTTCTGTCCTGTAAAGATACACAATATAATATAAAAATAAACCAGACCATGCCAAATAAAAACCAGCAAATGCAATAACAAACATTGTTCTAGGTCCTTCTCTTTAGATAAGGCTCCAACAGGTCTTAGGGTCCACTTTTCTTGCACTTGGGGCTTCCTAAGTTAACTTTTAAAGGGAACAATCAAACACAAAACCACAGATGATTTGAGGTGCCTGTACTTGTGCAAATGTCTGTTTGATGTTTAGTATTAAAACCTAAATGATTATCAGAAGATAAAATAAAAGAACTAAATGTTTCAAATAAAATAGTTTCTAATGATAAAGTTATCAGAGTGATGTTTATTTCAATGAACACAACCTTTTGTTCTAATTGAAATCTGGTTATTTTTTTCATCAGTGATTCACTTTTTGTAGAAAGAGTTACAAAATACTCAGATTTCCTTCTTTGAGCTCCAGCCGTTTCTGATCACCATCACTTTGAAATACAAGAACTTCCAGGACACCGTTTCCCACAATGCATTGCTTTGTAGTCATACTGCTGGGCTTGCCTAAGAAGGCGCCTTGCACCCGCCCCTTTCTCCTGATATTTTTATGATGACTGGCATGTGGCAGTGGAGTGAGGAACGAACGAGCATACACTGCGCACCAGTCGATCTGCGCAGCATCTGCCCGGGTCATCCCAACCGCACCCAATATATTGTAGTGATGGTCACAGACACATTGGGCCTGCCGTCAGATCTAGCAGCACAAGGAATTGTGGGATACTCTTCCTTTTGTTTGTCTGATCGGATTGGGGTTTAAGTGTGGGTTTTTGTCTTTATGTTTTGTTGTTTGGCTGTTTTATTCTGTTTGGCCATGCGTGAGAGGGAGGTGGAGGACGATGACCACCTTGCGTTGATCACCATCAAGTGTATTCAAAGATCCAGCCAAATGTGCTTCTAACAGATGTCTCAATTGGACACCTTGATGATAGATGCCTGATGTTGCTAGCGAGTGGACGTACTTGCCTCCTTATTTTATAAAATAATAATCATAAGTAAGGTCTCAAGTCAAGTGTTCAGGAGTATATCTTGCAGGTACTGAGTTCTGGAAACTCTTCTGGCGTGGGGGAAGTAGTGGTACTCTACAGATCTACTTTTAGAAGTGCCTGTACAGAGTACCGCAGAGTACCGGCCCACTTAAAGCAAAGTACTGGAAGCAAATTCACCATCGACAAAAATATAGTTGGAGTGGGACTTTAATGTGCTTAAAAATGCACAAGTTAAATGAATTGAAAAATAAAAGCACATACAAATGTAGGTGGTTGTAGCTTGTCTGAATAAAAATATTTTTAGAAGCTTTTTAAGAATCAGCCACACGGGGGTCAAAGGGATCCAGGGTGTGGGGGCTTCTGCTTGGAAGGACAGGTCTCTATGATTTTTAAACCGGGTTCTCGGGACGTTAGGGAGGTTCTGGTTCGGAGACCGTATGAAGTGACTAGAAGTGTAAGAAGTCATGTCTAAAATGTTTGGCGGCTTGTCCATTACAAACTCTCTAAGTTTAAACTTGAACACACACACAACTTAAAAGAGTTTAACTGGACTGATACGTGCCCGTCTGTTAGTTCCTGTTCAAAACCTTGCTGAAGCCTTCTGGAGATGGGTGAACTAAATCTGTAATATCTCATCAGCTCAAAGTTTCCAACCCGCCTTTATTTTCACAATCAAATGACAGCATCCATTCTTTACTTTCCGTTTTTGTTGCTCATTTAATTTAGAGAAAACTTCCAGGGACTAAAAGTATTGCTGTTTCATTCAAATGACTCCAATTAGTTCCTGTGAAATTCAGAATCTAAGGTACTTCAGCACCAAAAAGTGGTTATTATTTATCTGTATTATATCTTAAGGACTTCTTTGTTCCTCATTCCCTTTACAGCTCAGGATCCTTTCAAACTGCTGGCTCAGATGAACACAGACACTCAAAAATCATCTCAGAAAGAGACTTGAATTATTAAACAGCCATAAAGACAAGACTATTTGAATGCAACCCATTTTAGGAGATGATTTAATGATAATTTGGGCTTTGAGTATAGAAAAGAAGTAAGAAAATGTTGAACAGATTTGGTTTAAAAAAATGGCTTCTCTGCAAAAACCATTTTGTCTTGAAGTCCACAAATGTTCCTGAACGACTCAGAAAAACCTCAAACTTGCAGATGTGCTAAACTTTGAGCCTCACCTTCCCATGGTCTCCAGGACGGACTCTGTCAGGTCGTACGTGGGCATCACGATGTCTCTGGTGGTGTTGGAGCCACACCAGGAGAAGATGGGATGGATCTTCTCGGTGGGTTTCCTCTTCTCCAGGGGCCAGTCCCCCAGATTAACAAAGAACTCCATATCAGGGAGATGCACCTGCACTCACAGAAGTTCCCATGACACAGGTCAGGCGCTCTGCTGCCATGCTTTATTTCTCACATAATCATCCTACGTAACTCACACTGTGCACTTTGATTGAATAATAAAGACTTCCAGAGCTGAAAATAAGAACAATTTGTTCTGGTCGCATTTTATTTTTAAACTGCTTAAACATTCAAGGAGCTTACCTTTCGAGTGAGTGACAGCAGAAGAGCATCCATAAAAATCCGAAAGCCAACATGCTCTCCAAACGTCTTAATATAAACCTGAAGAGAGAAGAATAACGAACATGACGTCACTGAAAACCTAAGCAAATCAGATCTTTTATTTATTTTTTATCATTTTAAAAATGTTCTTGAAAAGATTTCATATATTTTTGTTTTCTTCTTTGTTTTTATTGCTTAGATATTGCTTGAATGAAAACAATCAAAGTAAAAGGCATAATGAAGAGTCGTATGTTCATGTCAGGTTTAGACAAACTTAGCTGATTGATGAACATCATTGAATGATCATCAGCTGAACTCTGCTTTGAAAGATGTGAATAAATGGACTACCCCCACACACACAAAAAAACCTGAAAGAGGAAAAACTCTTGATTTATATGGTGAGAACTAAAGTTTTACAATGGTTTCTATTAAACGATTTATTGTTTTTTGGTCTACATTATTTACAGCTTACATTTATAAAATATGATGTAATGTAATATAATGTATGACTTGATATCTGAAATGGCTTTGATATTTCTGTGTATGTACCAGTATTCTATTATTTTTTATGCTTGATATAATGCAATAAAATGAAATCAAAACATTAGGACATGACGAAATTATATATACACACACACACATATATATACATACACAAACACACACACACACACA
>BSAI01000005.1:25828021-26021855 GCA_036245035.1 Adrianichthys oophorus | reverse complement strand
ACTATTTGTCATGACGACGTCTCTAAACTCCTCTGGAAACTCTCCAGCTGATCCTCAAACACTGAAACGTTTGATCTTAAAGTTGCCTCATTTATGGGAATGTCGTGTTTCTCACATGGATGTGGTGGGAAATACCTTGTTGTCTTTGATGGTGTAGTGACAGAGGCTTTGTCGCTGTCTGAACCGCTGAGGGATCTCCTGGGCATTGCGGTCTGGATCGATGGTTGTGAAGAGAGACAGATCCTGATCTATTTGGGAAAAGGACTGAGGGCAGTGCATGTGGGCCTCCCAAACAGAACCACTCAGCTGAGGACAGTCACAGCCTTCATGATAAACTGGACCTGCAGGTGAAGTACTATTTCAGATCCTTCTCTGGTATTCCAAAGAACCAGCAGTTGGTGAACCAGGATTACATTCTACTACAAGGTTTATGACGTGAAGATCATCAAAACGTTCATTGCTACAAGTCATTTTAACCCTAACCTACCTTTGAGCAGATAGGGTGACTTCCCCACGTGCTTCCCTTTGTGCAAAATGTGGATTAGTAGGTCTGTATAAGTGGCATACATTCGATAGCGGACTAGGAATGACCCGTCCCGGCGATCCAGGACCTGCACCCAGATCCTGGTGAACTGCTCCAATGCGGATGTGATCTTCACCTCAAAGATTTTCTCCCCTGGTGAAGATGTCAGGCTGTGAGGAGAAAAGCACACATATCAAATAGAACATTTCCTTGTTATAAAGTCAGGGGGAGGGTCTGCCCTTCAAACTGAGACCTGATTGGCTGCCAGGCCACTGCATCAGGCTGTTATTGGCGCTCATAATCCACAACAATTATGTGATTGGATAACAACACGGAAGTAAGAGCAACAGTTTTTCTGAGGCTCAATATGACATATTTTAAAGAGGAAATACCAAGAATTTCTGAAGCCTTTCAGAGTAAACTCTATCCATAAATACGATCATGTAGTACCTTTGGAACACTAAAACTAAAAAACAATCATTTACTAAATATTTTTCTGGACTCATTTCATACTTTGAAGTAAAACGACTCGATCTCTTAGGCGCCGCCTTCCGCTCCTTGTGGTCCCGCCCATTTCACGACAACATCCTCGAGCCTCAGCGTGCCCGTGCACGTGGCCTACCTGCTCAACCACCTGAATATTGCCGCCCCCTGCCGGAATGAACAGTATAATACACCTAAAAGCTCAAAATGTTGGTTTTTTCATGGTGTGGTCACTTTAAAACGAAAACAGAATTCAAATGAGAACAACATAGACCGAGTCTGTGTAACACAGGAAAACCTAACTTTAAGAAAATATGAACGACGAAACACAATTATTGTTTTAAAAATGTATAAATTGGGTTTCTGAAGTCAATAAACCAAACGATCAAAAACCACAGAGCAACATTTCTGGGTAGAAATACCACTACTAAGGGTCATCTGTTAGAAATCGTATTAAAACATGACAGATGAACAGCAGCAGCCAGACCAGGTAACGTACTTTGTCCCCGCGCTGTCGACCGCCTGCACGTAGAAAAACCGAGCTGGAAGGACGATGTTCGTCTCCAGTCCTGGTCCCCATATCAAAGTCCTGTCAGCATCCAGAACCGAAGCGGCCTGAGCTCCAGGGAGTCCGAACAGCTCCAGACACAAGCACACCCCGAGCACAGGCAGCAGTCGCGCAGACATGTCCGCAGTCGGCTGCGTGGACGCGTCCTTTAGCTTTGTGTGTTCCACTTCATCAATTTGGGAGTCCGTGGAGCGTCTGGAGTCAAACAAGCACACGCTAGTGCTGCTAAGACGTACGCACACCTCTCATAAACACACTAATGACCTGACTGTCTTTAAGAATGATTTGTCAAATGTTTTAAACAAATCCTCAGTTGTTTTGAAGGCGGGATCTTTGCTAATTCAACTGAGGGCCTGATTGGCTGCCAGGCGAATGAGTCCGGCCGTGATTGGCTTAAAGACACTCACATTCTAAAACAAAAATGTGATTGGACAATAACACGGAAGTAAAAGTAACTTTTCTGAGGCATCAGTAGTGTTTTTCTTTGTCTTGATGAATTTACTGCCAACCATTCTAACCTTGAAAATTCGTTTTCTAAAATACTTTGTTTTTTTTGCACGCTACAGTTTCTGATTGATCTTGTTTTATTTTTTTATTGTATGGTGTAATGTATTGAAGAAAAGAAGCAGTTTCCAATTCAATAAAATTTAACATAATCTGATTTGCTTTATTTTGAAATGCTTCATGATTAAAAGTTTGAATGAATTTGTAGTTTGCATAGCATACTGTGTAATTCTGATTATTCCACAGAGATTGAAATGATTCTATAGGTCTGAGCTGCTCTTTGATGAGAACGGCGGTTGGAGCTGCATTTCAGATGAGCAGAGGTGTCAAGGAATGTTGGGTCGTAAACCAGCTCATGCGGAGGATTGGATTCACAAACCAGCGGGAAAAACCAGTTCATCTGGGAAAGGAGTCCACAAGATACTACCAGTGAGGAAGGAGACGAGAAGGACCAATCGGAGAGGAAGACCCAGCCTACTGTTTGCTTATGCATAATCATTGTGTTTAAATTGATGGGTCAAGGGTCAGCGGACGTCTTCTTCATCGTGCCTGGTGTTAGAACGTCCATTTAGACAGTCGCAGATAGGGACATTTTGAAGACCCAGAGCTCTGTTATTAGCACTTTCATGTTAGGAATAAATCTTTGGTGGAAAAACCTCAAAATCGTTCCAGACCTCGATTCTTGAACACGCAGTTAGGCATAATCGGAAAATTATAGCCTACAGTATTTAAAAAAGAACATTTTTAATAATGATAAAAAAGTCATCAGACTTTGGACAAGAATTTGGATAAAAGGGAGAAAATATGTATAAAAGGGCAGAAAGATAAAAACACAATGTAAGCATGCCATTAGAATACTCTAACCACCTTTGAAACTTTCTACAAAAGTTTACTTCATTTTCCATTTATTCCTGGAGTCATTTATTTTATCACTATTTATCAAAATGTGCTTGGCTTGTGGTCTTGGAAAATGACAAAATAATTAATTTAGAAGGATGTATTCAGACAGGAAAAGTCCATTGGTCCTGACTAAATCTGCTTCATTTGGTCTGGATCAAATCCTGAACCTTGCATTTGGTCTGTATTCAGACAGGCATCTACTGGACATTTCTGTTTCAAACTTAACCTTCTAAAAAAACCACATGACTAAAGATCTCTTCAGTCACTGGCCAGGAAATATGAGAGGAAGAATAATGGAAGTCACACACTTTGCAATCTTTTTCTTCAGTTTTGAACGTCTGTATTAACGTCAGGTTCAACACTTTTTAGTGCTGCTTTGGTACAGCGGAGGCATGCTGCAAGGCAGTTACTCATTGTTGCCTTACATTTGTCCACAGCTCATCGATTGCTTCAGTCCTACTCTGTTTCCATCCTGTAATGCCCAGCTACGGTGGCCTTTTTGGTCCAGTTGTTCCGCTCTGAAGGGCTGCACGGTGGCGCAGTGGTTAGCGCTCCTGCCTCACAGCAAGAAGGTTCCCGGTTCAAGTCCTGGCTGGGGGACCTTTCTGTGTGGAGTTTGCATGTTCTCCCCGTGCATGCGTGGGTTTTCTCCGGGTACTCCGGCTTCCTCCCACCGTCCAAAAACATGCTTCACTGTAAATTGTCCCTAGGTGTGAGTGTGCATGGGTGTGTGTTTGTGGCCCCTGCGACAGACTGGCGACCAGTCCAGGGGTGTACCCTGCCTTCGCCCATGAGTAGCCGGGTTAGGCTCCGGCAACCCCGTGACCCCGAAAGGGATAAAGCGGATTGGAAAATGAATGAATGAATGAATGAATGAATGTTCAGCTCTGAGCACAGAGCCTATTTAGATTGAGGAAAGTCAGAGCGAATTGGAGCTCAGTCGGATTGGAAACAAACCACCTCCAAAGATGGGTCAGTGTGGTTTCTGGTCCGGGACCAGAGCCCGCTTGGGCGTATTCTGACTGAAAATTTGTTGCGGATTAACGGGGGTAAATGAACTCTGGTTCACTTCAAGCAAACCGAATGTGTCCGGTCTGAATACAGCCTGAAGGGCCTGGACTTTTTGCACAATGTCAGGTGAGAACAGACTGAGAATAGACCTTCTGTCTCAAACAAGACAGGTGGTGAATCTAACTTTATAGTTCCCCAGGAGGAGCAGATGGAAAATAAGCAGGCCAAGTATACGAATGACTGCAGCAAACAAAGGTGGAGGAAACGCTGCCTGGGTCTTGGCTGTACGACATTTGCTGATGGAACCCAAGTCTCTGCTTTTTGTTCTTATTTTGACATGAACTGGTACAATGAACACTGAACTGAAATGATGAATACAGCAGTTCCTCCAAAGACCTCTGGAGGTAGTTTGTATACAAGAAAAAGTCTCAGTGACTATGAAAGTTCAACCTCAGTGAACCCTTGCACCTTCTGGTTTCTTTGTTGATTGTTGTTCTGTGTATTATTCTTGACAACTTTGATGGCTTAATCTTTTTAAACACTCGTTGTGGTTTTATTAAAGATAAAATCTGCTCATTTCTTGGGGCACAGCTTTCTGATCTGCAGATTGATCTAAACCTGAAGGACATATAAAGTACACGAGACTGTGTCCTACCAAACCACACGTTTCTCTCACTCCAGATGTTCCTTCTCACAGACGAGAACCCGAGTGCTCAGCTGTGTACATCAATCAATGTTTATTTCAGTTTGTTTTTGCATCAACATATTTTCAGACCTTTTTTTTCTCAAGTAATTTTTATTACACTAGTATATATTGATAAGAACAAAAAGTGGTAGAATCCAAGAAAATAAGACAAACTTGGCTGCCTGCCATCATTAAGAAAACCAAATGGATGCCTTTTCAGCAGACTACAGTGTGAAGAACTACATAGTTCCAGTGTTTTAGACAAAGCCAGAAAACCATGAACAGGTACCACATATACAGAAAATATTCTTTTTTTTTTTCACCTTTCACCCAAAGTTCAACTGTACAGTTAATATAAAAACAAACAAAAAAGAAAAATGTATAAACCAAAAACGTACTAACAAAACACCCTGTCAGCAGAAGTCAGAACTTTTTTTAAGTTTCATTTTTTGATTTTGTTGTCTTTTTTTGTGTGTTTTCGTTGCCACTGAAAGAACTCCACTGAACACAAATCTCATTGACGCTACAGAGATAGGAGAGAAATGTCTGATAATGATTCTGCCATGTTTAAGACACGTGTTCAGTCAGAATTCATGTGCAACTCTAGAAGTCTGAGCTCAGGTGAGCTGAAGAGCATGAGTCTGAAGGCCATTCAAGTCTAAGGAACGTCCCAGGATCCTGACAGAGAGCAAGCAGAAATGATTGATTTTTTTTTTCATTTTTTAGCTTTATGAATGGATTTTGTTTTGCACTTTGTAAATGGGAGTGTTTCTTTGTCAGATTTGTGATGATTCTCATGTCTCCTATGTGAGATGGGAACAATAGAATCTCTGTTGGATTTTTTTTTTAGATCAGTTCAAGATACAGACAAGTACACGAGTACAAAATATCCTTCTCACTTGATGTGGTTGTTCTGTCGCGTGGCTACCCAGTGACGTACGACACTATCACAATTTGATATACAACCATGTATCATGAAACATTAGTTGTTCATAAACTACATAAGCCTTTAGTTAACGAGGCCAGAACCATCAAATATAGGACTGCGACACAAGAATATCATAGTCAGAAAGAACGATAGAAAAAACCCCACAGGTTTTTGCTTTCAGTTGAAATTACTGCCAGTGTCTTACTGACTTTCTTCACTGACTCCACATCACCAAAAGAAACACTGTTGGTTCACCTGAACTCACTAGAGATGTGATCATCACATATGTCCTCGTGAGCAAAAGACTGTCGGGTTCAAACAGTGAGATGGAGAGAATCAGGTACATGTCCTTCCCTTTCAGTGTTTGGACAGAGAAGGACTGAACTCTGTCGCACAAACACAGAACCCAACGGCTTACTTAGACATACATCACGTCCTCTTTTCTTTTGAACTCATATTCTAGTCTGTGGCCAACTGCATCCGATTTAATGATGTCATCATATCTCTGTTGTGATTGGATTCTTCCAACTTTTTTAATGAGAGGTGAATTTTAAGCAGATTTTACAAAGATAGAAATACACCACAGTTTTTCTCACACCCATCTCTGTTTTCATACTTTATTTTGGAGTATCCCTCATCCTCCTTTAATGCCTTTTGTTAATTAGCAGCAGCTGAGAAAGAAAAAATAGCTCAGTGTGATTAGTGTATGCTGGGTTAGGTGTTAATACTACTGAGTCATATTTGTACTGTGAAGCAGTTGAAGTCAGAACAAAGTTTTACTATAATCGTATAGGTGTGTGTAAATAGTTACGTAGGCTCCTTTATAGTGTGTCAACTCATATTTTCTGAGTAGGAAAAAATCAAATCCACCAAGAAAAAAAGAAACAAAAGGGAAAGTAACACAAGTTTTGGCTTAATAGCAATGCAGGTATACATTTCCCTTTTTATATATAATTTTTGCCAGTATTTCAAAAAATATAAAGATTTTCATAGTTTCTGTCATTGGCTTACATTATAAATAAAACATTTTTAATATTGATCACTTAAAATAGCATGCTGCTTTTTAATATGGCAGTTGTATATTTTTAATACTCATCCATTGTTGTTTCATGCATTTCTTGTTGGTTTCTTAACTTTGAGCATCTACACTGTAAGGTCCAGAAAACCCAACCACGCTATTAGACACTCACTCACGCGCACACACAGACATGTTGAATAATTCCAGGTTAGTCCTCACACTTTCCAACGCTGCCATCACTCTCTTTCTGACGGGCAGATGAGGAACCGGCCCTTCCTCGCCATTTAGCGATATCGCTGAAAACGCAGCTGAGCCCCAGAAGACAGTCACTCATGTTTCATCAAACTGCTTTCATATTTCTAAAATGAAAGTTCTGTTGCAGCATCAAATTCCAAGCAGACCCATGGCAGCCTTGTTCCTCCATCCTGCTCTCAGAACTGGTACCATTTCTTGTCCTTGCATTTCAGCATCAGCTGAAAAACAAAAGTGAAAATGTTGGTTTTGAAAACAGCACCTGTACTTTATTTAACAGAATTTCTCTCAGTAAATCTTAGTATTTTTTAATAAAATTGGCATGTACTTGACCACATATTTTACCAGAACAAGGTTGGTTTTGAGTCCTGTGATTATATTTGTCAGAACACCCATTGCTTCTGTTTTGTCTCATAGTCCAGACTTGCATGACTTCTTGAATTTGGTCCACAGCTGATCTGCAGTCCTTCAGGTTCTCTAGAGGTCTTTTAAAAGTTTTTTTTCATTTTGGATATTTTAAATGAGCTTTCTTCCACACAATAATACATTTGGTTGTTTTTTGTATTTTGCATTAAAACAACTTTTACTCTTCCCTTGTTTTTTTTTTCTCGAGTCCTTTAAGTCAAATAAAATCATCAAGAAATACTTAAAAAAATCTGGTAAACTTACTTTATAGAAATTAGTTGACAGGACTTTTTGGAAAAGAAAGATTACAACGAAAACATTGTCATCAAAAAGCAAAGATTAGTGAGTTCCAACACTTCTTCTATTTGCACATTACTTTAGTCAAGTGTCTGTCAGTTCTTTTGCTCGAACTCTTTGAAATTACATATCAAAGACATTTGCTCTGGAAAAGATAAATGGCGTACACTGATATAACATATTTTTTCTACTTTAATCAAGGTCTGAAGTGCTTCACAGTCACATGCACGCACGCATTTGCACACTGACTGCTATGCAGGACTGTAGGGTAAGGCGTTAGCCAGACCACGGGAGTAAGGAGGGGTTCGGTGTCGTGCACAAAGACAATTCAACACCAGGGCGGAAAGAGTAGGAAGTGCACCTGCGATCTTCAGAGGGTGAATGCGTTACCATATGCCTCACCACGGTAACAGGTCTCATCTTTTCGGTCTTTCTGAGACATTTTTCTTTAACTATGTTAAGATGCTTGTCAAATATGTGAATAACACATAAAAGAGAGAAGTTAAAAAGAAAGGTCTGTTTTTTCCTGATATAATCTAAAAAAAAATTCAAACCTTTTTTATGACTGGAGTTTTCTATGGAAACTTTTGTCTTTTTATTTTTATTCAAGCCTTATGGTCTCCCAGGATTACTGTTGTTTCCATGGAGATCAATGGACAAACATTTAATTAAAAAAATTACTTTTTATTGTTTTTTGTTTGTGACAAGTTTATTAAAGTGAGCAATAATTTATAATTCCATTTTCAAGTTTTATTCTTCACTTTCAAGTTATGATATTCATGAACTCATAAATGGGAAACCATTAAATAAACCTCAACCTAAGTAAAACCCTAATATCATTAAGCATCCTGTTGTTTTTGATAGAATATATTAATTTATAAAAGAGGAAAAATCATTAAACTGACATTTTTCAGATTTCAATTATCTCTAAAAAGTTGAGTAATTCAAAAGAAAAGACTCATCTGTGTCCTTGAACGTTCTCATCACCTCATGAGCGTGTTTGGAGAAAGTTTCTGCACTGGTCATCATCAGGGCGGTGCGCTCCTCCAACTCCCCCAGCCTCTGACCTCTCTCATCCAAGGCAATGCGGGCGCGTGCCAGCTCACCCACTGCTCCACCTGCTGCCACTTTCATTCCCTCCAACCCTCCCTGACCAGGAATATGCTGCGCCAGACTCCGGGAAGCTTTCCCAGCAGCTGCTTCCCCGACTGCAAACCGCACAGCAAAAAACGAGAAGATAAAGAATAGACTTACACTTCAAATTAAAGATCTGTTTTGTATTTTAAGACTTTTCTCTGACAACTGAGCTCGATTTGTTTTCCTTTTTTTAAACATCATACAACAGCCTTTAGGTACATCACAAGCTCTGACAGAAATTAATACTCAAAACTTATCAAAAAGACGCACACAACTCTTCTCTATCAAAGGTTTGAGTGTTTCCTCCAAAGAAACCCTTTAAAAATCCTCTGTTCTGGGCCTCTGGTGTTTCTATTGGAGTGAATAGCTCTCCCAGCATTTCCTGGAATAAATAAAACAAGAGATCATTTTTGGCAAAAACACAAGTCTTGAAAAATATTTATTGGAGTTGACAAAACTGGCTGTTTTTCTGCAAGTCTTCACTTAAGGGCTGCAATGAGCAGCAACCCTGTATGGCCTGTAGGTGGCACTATGGCAGCATCAATTCCCAAAGACATCAGTTCCCAGAGGGCAGTGGCGGTTGGTAAGATTAACCACCCAAAAGGATGCTGGTTTCAACATATAGTCGTGCACAATGTCAAAGCGCATTAAACCCTGCGGAGTGTCGGCTGCATGTGACTGCAGTCAACATCAGGTGGAGGGGGAGGAGCTTCTCCGCTGTCTTAATGCACCAGCATTTTTCTAAATTCAGGGCTGTGGACCCAAGTGCATATGCCTACCTGCAGATTGTCACACATCTCCTGGGTGTAGGTAATTCTCTGAATCTCTGTCGGGGAGCTGAGGTATAGAGCCTGCCCCCCATTGGTAAAATAAAAGGTTCTTGCAATGCGCATGTCTGTCAGAGGCAGATAATTGACGTCCATCAGTGGTCTTAAACTGGGCAAACTGTGGGTAGAATGGCAGGAGAAAAAGGAGAGTTAGACTTGCAGTAACATATTAGAGCCAAGTTTACTGCATAGTTTTTGAGCCAAGTTTCAACAGAGAACAGATCAGTTTATGGGGAGTTTTAGGTGTGGAACATTGCTGAGGGAATTTGATTTTCTGTATGGAGTCACCTCAACCACACACACATCAACCATAGTTTTGTTTTAAGGAAGACAAACAAATTCACATTTTCTTTTACAGTGGACTAAACTGTTACAGCAAGAATTGATCTGTAAAAAGGCAGGATCCAGCAGAAGACCAGCAGTAAGGTTTAGTCGGAGTGATTTGGGTCATTCCAGAAATGGAGGACATTTGGGCTTTAAAATTCAAGAAAAAATAACCTTTGCTTTTCTGATTTCCTGCTACATATTCATCAGTAATATGTAATCAAAACTTGGCTACAAATTGCACAATTGAAAGATCAGTTGTGCAACTTTCATTACATGATGCATTTGGTGCTTAGAAAACTTGGTGCATCCCTGTTCCCACCTTTTACAAATCTGTACTACTATTAGCTTCCTCTCAGGAGTAAGTATGTTGTGGGACATATGTTCCATTGATAACATTATAATTGGAAATACTTTGTGTGTTAAATCAAATGTTCCCACAGTTACAAGAGATGGCAATGAAACAATTGATAACACCCCCACCCAAAAAAAGTAAATTATTTTTTACTGTTTTATTTAAGATTTAATTTGGACATGGAGGAAGGGGAAAATAATAAAATAATAGGGCTTCTCCAGATTTGGTATTTTGAAAACTCTTTTCTGGCATTTTTTTCCTCTTAGATTTGGTCTCAGAACAAGTTAATTTAATCAGAAACTGCAAGTTTTTGGCTTTTTTTTTTTGGTTGAACATTTAAAATTTGATGGTTGGGATGTAAAATGTCCTCCAGTTCTGGAATGACCCTGATCAGAAAAAATGATCTGGATGACAAACCACAAAAACTTGAGATATTTTGGGACAGTCACGTGCTATAGAGAAATTTCAGGAAAATCCCAAACATGATGCCAACTTGGAATGTAATTTTCCATCTTAGTCTCCACCTCACTTCCCTATAAACTGCATTTGCTGAATTTCCAAAGAGATGAATGAAACGACTGATAAAGAAGTACTTTACAGGTTCAACATTGTGCTTGGTCATATGCCAGATACTTTATTCCAACAACTTGAGCAACATACTGTTTAAATGAACAATCTTCTAAAGCTTGAGCAAATGTTTTTGTCAGTGTCACTTTCCTGCTTGTGTGAGGTTCTTAATGTATTCTAGTAGAATTTACATTCAATGTTGCTAATTTTCCAACTAAATCACTAAAAAAGTGGAAAATGTTTGTGGTATAAATCAGAAGGAAAATAGAGGGAGACAAAAGCTGTTTCACTTTTAGTGATAATAATATTGGATATGGCATAGACGGGGAACTCTGATGTCTATCATACCTGAGCATCATGACGTGCCCGTTGGCACAAAAACAGGCCAGGCACACGCTGTTGCACACAGACACCACGTCAGCTCGCAGAACAAACGACGACTCTGTGATGTTGTGCACGAAGAGGCAAGACTGCGAGGGCATCAAGAATACTTTGGCCTGCCTCTCAGAGCACACCAAAGTCAAGTGTCCCTCTCCGCAGGCATCCTGGGAGGACGAGGGGGAAAAGTGGACCAGTTTGCGCCTTCGTGGTCGATCAGAGTCCTCAGGAGCATTCTGGTCCCGCCAAACCTCATAGGGGCCCTGAATGAGAGCTCCCGAGCAGTCCAAGAATCCAAAGCGCAACACAGAACCCTTCAGCATTTGGACTGCTCCTGAGAAAGTTTGGGAAAAAAGAAAGGAATGCAATCTAAATCCAGGATTTTTGAAGCCTGCAGCACAAGATAACACATCGTAAAGACAGTAAAACAAACTTTACTTGTTTCTCTTCTGAAAACAACTATAGGCTTTAAAGCAGGACTTTGAACATGAAGGGAAAAAATTACTCAGAAAGAAGAGAGCAGTAGACTTTTCTGTAAAATCCCATATGCAGAAAAACATGACATTCAAAAGGAGAGTGTGATCTTTATAATCTGATGCACATTTGGATTTGGATCTAAAACTGTGACCATTCAGTCAGAAATGAGCTACTTCTTTATTTATTCCCTAAAGAAACAGTAGTTACTCCTTTTACTGTTGGACAGTACAGATGTTTTGACTTTGAATAAGATACTTTTGAAATCACATCAGGCTTTACTCATTATAATGAACATTTAACTGGCTTTTTTGAGTGCAAAACAAGGAGGCTGTAAAATCTTATGCAAAAGCACAGATTTGCATAGTTAACACATTAAAATACCCTCTGTGAAGTATTTGCTATGAGTCATACATTCTCCACAAAGTATCTACAGTGAAAAAAGACCTGATACCATATCAAGAGCATTATTTTATTATGTGCTGGGCAGGCCATGTTGTCAGATTATTGAGTTGTGAAAGCAACTTTTGATTTGAACATTTTAGCCCAATTTACATAAACTTTCATTGAAGCTTCATTCATTTCAACGTAATTTTCTAAATATTCTTATGTTTCATTTTGACTTTAGTTTGTAACTTGTCATTTTCCCACTCTCTTCCTAGATGAAATATATGAAACACTGAATGGATTTTAGCCATTCTGTTGCAGATCCAGTCAACGATGTTGGGATCACGTTCCAGCTGTGACTGGCTCTTTTTTGGATGGAACTGATCTACCTTTGACAGAAAAAAAAACTAAACTGCAGCTATTTTAATATCAATTTTACTGGATGTTACCAAGTGCTGGACTTGTTTTCTAATGCCGTATCAATGAAACCATTCATGATATGCTTTTTATGTACCGTATATATAAAAGACCACCACAAAATCCAGACAAATGAAGAATATATATATATTTAAAAAAAAACATGGAATTTGCTGATTTTGATGTTGTCTTTCATTATTTCTGTAACAGTAACCAGAAAATACAAAAGTTAGAAAATGAGAATGAACCCAACAGCAGCAATGAATAAAAAATATAAAAGTATTATTAAAAAGGGAAAATAATCTAACGTGAGTGTTAGAGGATGCGTGTCTGGAAAGAAAATGGGACACGGTTATTAGAAGCACAAAACACAAAAAGTATAAAATGGTTATTAAATGATCAACGTGTGACGTAAAAACTGACACAAGAGTGTTGCGGACAGGAATCCAGGAGTTATTGCTCTCAATATCACCTATAACCCTAATAACTGCATGTTTTAATGGGCAAAAGAAAAAAAATGAACCTTGAAAGTACTAAAACATGAAGTTGAGTCATTTCTCACATTTTATTATTACCAGTCTATAAAATCTCCAAATCATGGTGTCAAAGCAGACTGTCAGTTGAAATATGTCCCTTAGTCAATCCAAGTCATGTTTTTTTGTTGTAAAATAATGTTTGTGTAAAAATGTAATACTTTTTGAAAACTACTAGAACAACAACCTTTCTTTTACTTTTCACTGAGTCTATTCTTTAGGAGTTAAGAGGAAAAAACATCTAAAAAGAAAGAATGGGTATAAGGAATTCTGAGGAAGACAAATTCATGATATGACTTTTTTAATTCTATTTTTCACAAGTCTAAAAAAATTAAACTGGTCTAAAATGTAAATAAAGGACTTGCTGATTTTTAACTTTAAAATGAAAATGACCAAGAACATGCTGGTAAAAGATGTGGATTTCTTCACATATTACCGATCTGTAATGATGGAACAAGAAAACAATGCAAAATGTTCTTTAAATGCTCTTCAAATTCATAATGATCTTCCTAAAAATCTTAATGTAAGCCATGATTCGGAGCTAAACAAAAGAAGAGCATGTTCTCGTGGGCTAAAGAGAATCAGCTACGGACAGTGGATGAATGAGCAAAAGTCTTTCAGTGATTAATCACTTGTTTCAACAACATAATGACACTGAAACCATTATTTGGTTCAACATGGACAGAGGGTGGAGGAAAGGAAGACAGCTCCACTAACGTCCAATGATAGAGCAACAGTGATGGCTTTATAACCTCCTCACTGGATGCACAATCAACATGTTTGAGATTTTTCTTTTTAAAACAGATGCATTTTAAGATCGTACCGCTTCGCTTGAGGAAAAAAGTCTTTCATGTTTTGTTTGGCAAAGACGTACAAACTCAGTGATGCATCCACCAAACAGAGCAAATTTCCGCTCATATAACAGAGAAAAATGTTCATGACAAGGCTGCATCCTGCAACGCTGATCTCCAAGCTGCTGCATGACAGAGTTGGAACCTGATTGATGAAGAAAACAGTTTTTCATCAGTGACTCAACAACGTTACTGTCAGAAAAGATGGAAGAGCTGCAGCACAAGACCCATTGAGATTTTTCTTCAAGACTGATAGATAGATGTCATCATTCTTTTCTGTCACGTGTTTTCCAAATCTAGAAGCATAGTTTAGACCAAAAGAGGAGTGTTTTTTCTGTTACTTACCACTGGGGCCTACAGTGACCGAGTCCTCCATCCTCTCTTCATGGTCGATTGGAATGGACATTGGGATAAGCAGGACCACACCTAAGCTGGTGCCCACCCACAGACACGGACCGGGCAGTACATCATTCTTGCGTCCATAGGACTCTCCAAACAGCAACGTGGTGACGGCCTCTTTGGTGTCCCGGTCAATGCTCGACACGCTTGAACTGCGCGAGCGGCTGAAGGAATTTTCACGACTCTCTGCAGAAGCAGCCCCAGAACAGACAAACAAGGCGAGAGAAGATAGAAGAAGCAATGGTGAAGGTAGAATGGACATGGGAAAAAGAGAAATGGACAAGTGTTGGAAAAATAGAAAAACAGCACCATGACCAGATAAAAAATGAAGTATGGGGGAAGAACCAGATGAGAGAAAAAAGAAAACATATAGTAAGGAGAAAATGTACAGAAAAATTAACGGGTCAAAAAAGGATTTTCCTAAAGACTTTAAATGATGTGAAACAGCAACAAAATGCCAATAAATGAATGAATAACACAGAGATACAAAGTGATCGACCATCACAAAGAGACAGAGGGACAGAAACTCCTCACACACAAACCACACACCTTTATGCCTCAGGTTGGTTGAGATTACACTGGAGTTTAGTCTCTAAATTCAAGGACACAATTTCACAACCTCCTCTAACTCCCACTTGAGTGCAGCATTCATGGCGTCCATCGTGTGCCTTTCCTCCATCGTGAAAGCATTTCTGTATTGCTGCATTTCTGAATTATTCAGAGCCAAAAAATGTGTAGTACTGCACTTCCAGCCCGGTGTTGCACAAAGCGGAAAGTTTATGTAACAGCAAGCACATGGAAACGCCAAGCCGCTGGAAGCGTGAAGAGTAGCGTTGAATTCAATCCCCACAGAGACTAGATGGATACAATTTTTACCAACAGTTTTCCAGGACAATCAGACTGACAGATTCTGCCCGATAGGATTTATTGTCCAGTCACAAACTGGAGCAAATATTGAGCCGAATGGTTTTTCTTTGAGCCCCAACCTTTACCTGTCTTTGCATAACTGCACCTGCTAAATAATGCAGTTCACTTTAGGACAAAAAAAGCTGCAAAGACCGCATCACCCACCCAAGTTCTCCACTGTCCAGGACAAGATGAACCAAGTGAGCATGTGTTTTAGATGATACATGGCATAGGTCACAGGACGAAGCGACATTTGGACGAACGACGGACGTCAGCAGGACAGTGGCAGACGTGGCCATAGCCCTCTTACCTCTCTCATTCCAGCAGTAGGAGGTGGAGGTGTGGTGCTCATCGTGCGAGTACATAGTGACGCCATGTAACTGCTGAAGCATTGCCCTCCTGGATGCATGCCCTACTCATCCCCCACAACATTAACCCCCATAGAACAAACCGAAGCCCGGCATGACCCAAAGAAACAAGCACACACAGGTATGCAGCCATTCCGAGCCGCGGAACAGACGAGACGGACAACAGCAGTACCAGAGAACGACAGAAAGGGAAAGAAAGAAAGAGGCAACTGAGTGTGGAAAGATTGTTCAAAAATACACAAAAGTAAAGACTAACTTCAAATTGTGGTGTGCTTCAATCCCCTTTCCCAGTTCCTGTGCAGCTTGTAAAACTCCACTTCAGATGAAACCATGACAGCACCCTCACATGCAGTCCACTGGCACCAAAAAGATCCCAGTGTTGTCCCTTCAACATGAGGATCGGGGTTTATAAATCCTGTCAGCCAAACCTGTGGTGGTGGTGGTGGGGGATGTCCCACTCAGCAGAATGCTCTCGAAATGGGCCCCAAAGCATGGTATGTATGGTGTTCCACAGGGTTATAAATGTGGGCCTCTTGAGTTTGGTATTTTAAGTGACTCTGACGGTCAAGCGGAGCTTAGAGGTGAGCAGCATCAGGAGTCTTTAGGCAGAAATCTCAAACACATCACCAGTCATTAGGAGACAAACCGGATTTTTACTGATGTTGCCCCCCACTATCCCCCCAATTTATTATTACTATCATATTTGAAAAGGATTAAGAAATCCTTGAAATATAAAACGTATGAATACAAAAACATTTTGCTCCTGTTGAAGGTTCAGTATGTGGATATATTTGATTCTCTTTTTGTTCATGGATTCCATACTGGAGGAGCATATTTATCTTGAAGGAATTTCTGTACACGTTTGCTCTTACTTTACATTAGTATGAGCACGTCAGCTAAAATAACCGCTGCTTTAATATGAAAAACCATAATAAAACGTAGAAACAGGTATTGTTGGTAGTTCCATTTGCAATGACCTTCCACCCTGCTGTCCTCATTTGTAACCCTTCTGCCCCCTCCCGCCCCCATATAAAAAAGTTCTAGCTTCGGCCCTGTTGTGGATTCATCACATCCCTCTGACTTTCAGATCTTATTCATTCTTTTTTTCTCTTTTGTACAAAGGTACATGACAGATCTTGTTTTAAAATCTCAAAGTTCAAATCTTCACAAAAAATAAGTTCAGTTTTATAGAATAAAAACAAAGATCTGTTCGTGATTAAATATTTATGTAGATTTAGAAAGCTGAACGATTTCTGGACAGGAGACATGACACAGAGGAGATTGATTGACAATGGTCTACAACCAATCAGACAACCAGAGAGTACACCATGAACTGTAAAAAAAAAAAAAAAAAAAATCATGGAAAAATCCTGCTGGAAAAAATCCCCAAAACAATGAGAATGTGAGAGGTGAACCACAAAAAAGCACTGGAACAGTGTAGTCCCTTATTTAGAACAGCTTTCACCTTAGACCCACATTTTGTACAAAAGAAGCTCTATAACCTGGCAGAATATCATGTTTCCATTCTATTCTCATTTATCAGGAATATCATGTTTCACTGTGTAAAACATGTGGGGGTCCGGGAGTTAAGAGCTTGGTGTGTTATCAGTGTGTGATTTTCTTAAGTTCTTAAAGATGTTTTAATAAAGAAGCAACTTGTATTAGCTATGAAAATGGCTTTATTAATAAAGTTTGATTTGATGTTCAACACATCAAAAAATATTCTTATTATCTACAAATCTCTCAGGAGAACTTGCCTGTTTCATAACTCCTCTCTAGAAAGCGTTAAATCCAGAAGCAGGTTCGGTCTGGAACTGGAAGAATGACTTGTGTTTTCAGGCTTTCCTCCTGTCAACCTCCATGATCTGATGTCAAACTTTGGCACCTTCTCTCCTTTGAGTTCCAAACTGGTCTTTTTACTGGAGCTACTTTTCTATTAAATTAACTATTCATCTTCTTCAACTCTTGCATCATCCTTTGCAGGGTCACATGGTTGCTGGAGCCTATCCCAGTCGTTTTAGAGTGGAGAGAAGAGCGGAAGAGGTAATTTGTTAGTGGGCTGTGGAAGGCAGCCAGAGTGCTGGGAGCAGATCCATCCATTCACATGGGAACAACACTGAATGTTGCAGCATTGTTTTCTTAGTCATCTCAATTATACTTTTGATAACATGAAACATGTTTTTCTTTTGTTTCTCATGTGAAGCTCTTAAATATCTTCAAACATAAAGGTCGAGGATAACTGTCCCTAATGCGAACGTGTTATTTGTTCTTGCCTTTGAGATGGCATTTGTATTTCATCCAGAAGTTATGGGGACTGTTTTAAGAACTCTCCTGTCTTGGACAACACTGGTGTGCAGAGCGGCTGAGGATCGCAGCCTTCTGCTGTGAGTCTGGGTGACAGGAGAGCGGTTTGGCCGCGTGTTGCCCAGGTGGGACTACGCTGGGTGACAGAACCTGTGGGGGTGCTGGCTAATGAAAGTCAGGCACAGTGGTGTTCTGACAGGACACAGGGACCCCTGGGGGTCCCTTACAGGGAGCCAGGGTCATTGGAGGCCATGTCAGGGTGCTGATAAGGGTAGACAGACAATCTCAAGTGTTTAGACCAACATAGTGGCACGCAGGCAGACGGCAGTGTAAACTCGCGCTCTCACTCACGCACATTCCTGAAACGTGTTCTTTAAGTCTTCACTAAATGAAAGTACAAGTTTGTTAGTCAGGCAAACCAAAGCTGAGAAACGCTTTGACTTGATCCCGAAACTTTTAGAAATGTTTTTAGGTTGAACATAAAAGTCCTGCATCTAAGAGCGACAAAAAGTTCATTCTTTTTAACAGTGGATTGTGTTCTGCATCCTGATTGGTTGTAGACCATTGTCAATCAATCTCTTCTGTGCCGTGTTTCCTGTACTTAATGCATTCAGCTTCCCAAATCTCCATAAATCTTTGATCGCGAACCGATCTTTGTTTGTATTCTTTAATCCTGGACGTTTTTCTCCATGAAGGTTTGAACTGTGAGAGTTTGCAAAAGAGAGCAAAGTGGGATGTTCATGTCTGTCTGAGAAAAGTGTTGAAAGTGTGCAGTGATGAGTTCCCAGAATGAACGCATTTATGAATATTGTAAAAAATAAAGACTACTTCCCAGGTTTCGTCTATTGTGGGTTATTTTTAGTACATAATTCCTGCAAAAACTGAGGGACCACTGCATTTATGGACAAACTTGTGGTCCTATCCAGTCTTCTTATTTGAAACCATTAGTTGTAGCCTCTAATGGAAAGAAAGCAATATGGAAATGTTTACTGTACAGTAAATATTTGAAGCCATCATCCTGGCTTCCCCTGTGGTTTCCCTCCTCTTGTTTGCCTGCCTGCCATGCCGGCCTTATTAACTTCAGCCTCATTTTTCGCGCTGCTTGGTGACCTTTAATTATTCCAGGTACACTGCTGGGTCTTCACTGTGGTAACCCATTGCAACTGGTGCACAACAGTGCTAAAAGCAGACGATTCACAAAGCTCTGCGAGGAAAAGTGCTCACAAAGTACGAGACCGACAGAGTGAGACCCTTGCTATCAGACAGTCTCAGTAACTGATGAAACCAGAGGAATTGTGTGCTGCTTGTTCCTCACATGACCATGCAGGTCATACTCTAAAGTCCTATACAAAACTGTGTCTTCAAAGGTCCAAAACTCCAAAAATTGACAAGCGGTTCTGTGAGTTTATGAAAAGATGGATGTGGGAAGTCCACAGTGTGATAGTGATACTGCTGCAAAGGGTGAGCTGTAGGGGAACAAACATTTTCTTTTATGTTTCCAGTAATCTCATCACATTGTCATTTTTCAGACAAGGTTTTTCCAACAACTTATTGTCTGTCCATTCCTTTTCCCTGACCCTCCCCTGTCCTTTAAGAGACAAATGATGAATATTTTGTGGGTCTGCACACCTGCTGATAGTCACCTCATCAACCACTAATGATGAACAGCGCCTGCTGTACTTCTAATAAATAAATGATGACAAGTTATAAAAGTTACATGTCATTATTTCTCTGAAGTATTCTGTTTATCATGCTAAGTACTACCGCAACTGAAACAGATTGGTTTTTAATTTAATGAACAGACATGATGTCTTAAAGCATGAATAAAGTTTAATCCAAGATGATGTGTTCAAATCTTCTGGTTAAATGAGCTAATCTCACTTTTAACAGATTAAAAAGGAATTTCTACTACATTACATCATTTTTGGAATTTTTATTCCTACGACGCACAGGCCTCAAATACATGAACTGAAGGATTTTGCTATTATCTGCAATTGCCAGGACTTTAATAAAACATTTATCTGAGACTAATCCAGGCCTGCTTCCTAAACCAGGTCACCATTCTAAAGTGGAGTTGCTGAAGGTGACAACTCCAGTCTAATTTCAAAACGTATGTGCGCTGTTCATATGTGACTTAAATGAGAGCGTCCATCACCATGCTTCAGGCCACAGCAACAAGTGTTTGGGAAGCCTCAATTAAAACTCTTTAAAGTTTTAAAGCAGAGCTCAGATATGAAGAAATAATGGACCGTGACCTTCGTTCCAGCCCGCAGCTCTGGCTGATCTCTTGTCTGATGTTTTGTGCAGCTATGACATTTTGGAATTGTAGCTGAATGCTGAACCTCCTGTGGACAGATTTGCCTTTTGTGGATATAATGAGAGAGTTTTGGCTTATCTGAGACCTCAGAATGAAAGGAAAAACACTCTTTTATAATTGTGCCTGTCCAGTCAGAGCCTTCCAGAAGTTCATGCTTCACCCTTATAGTCTCCGCTCTCACAAGTGCATGTGTCAATCAAATCGCTTGTTTACAATGACGTAGTAAAGACAATACCCTGCACTTCAAATATGTTTATTCAGATTTTAGTGTGAAGGTTTCAAAAAGGTTTTCTGCTTGGAAATGTTTGGTTTAAAACGATGATATAATTAATCGTAAGAGTTATGGTGCATAACTGCTTTGAACATTGTAATTGACAGCTTTAGTCACATGTACTATATGGGTGATCATGGTGCAGAGGTAGAGTGGTTGACCGGGTCCAACAGTAAGGCTGGTGGTGACTAAGGCTTCAGTGGAGGTTCACCTGTTTTTTTAAATACATTTTTCACATTGTTTTGACCTCATCTTAGCTTTATTTGGGGATTTTTTTTTTACATTTTTTAAATCTATCCTCTTTTAATCTTTTTTGTTAAACAAAAACATTTTGATTTAAATCTTTGCAGTAAAAAAAAAGACTGCATTTTGGAGTATAAGTTTTTTTTTCTTTTGCATAGTTTGTTCAGAGGTGTGACTTATTCTCAGGACTGACTTCTATGGGATTTTTTTCAAAAACATAAATAGGCACATGAAGTCGTAATTTTCCCACTAACAACCGCTAGAGGGCACTGTAGGTGTGTATCATTTTTGCAATTGACAGCAATGCAGAAGAAGGAGAATCTGATCGTTGCCTTCTTGTGTAATGTTTTTTTTATTTGCATCAAGAGATTTTTTTTGTTCGCTTCTTTTTGTTTCCCTCCTCTGACTAATGCAGGACAGCAGGTCATCAAACTGGGTTACAGAGGCCTGGAAGTACCGCTGTAAGCAGCAGAAGTACCGCTGTAAGCGGCGTCATTCAGAAGCAGCTCCTGCAGTAGATGGCTAAGATCGCCATAAAGAAAAAAAGACTGAATGATCTCACGAACCCAGACATGGAAACGTGACTACCAATGCTTTTGTAGAGCTCTTCAAAAGAAATAAACCTGATCTTTGAACATTATCTGTGTCTTCCGCTCATTGTCAATGAGATAAACAGTCAATGCTTCCATGTAGCGATGAGGCTAAAACTTCTCCTGCACATGATGGGAGCGTCTAGTTTATAAACACATTTCTAACAAGCATTGAGCACTGAATCAGAAAAGAGCGCAAACGCAAATTTGACACATGAATCGTGCTGGATGTGAATGCAGTGTTACGCTGGGCTTGGTGGATTTGTTTAAGTGTTGTGCAGCTTGTACTCTGGAGCGACTTTTACATGATTTTTTTTCTTTGTCATGCATCTTTAGGCTCCCGTGACTCATAATCTGATGCGATTTACACTCTGGAAAAAACGACTACTTGGAATTGAGTTTTCTGTGCAGCTTCAGGTTTGCTGTGGAATCATTGTGTAATATAATAAATAAAACGATGTGTGAAAAAAGAGGCTGCCGCAAAAGAAAACTGTTTCAAAGATAGATCAGAGCTAATTGAAAGTTACTTAAAAATGGTTAAAAAAGGCCCAGGACTACTAAGGGTTAACGTCGTAGGGTTGATCTAAAATGGCTCCACTGTAGAAAGAAAGTGCACTGGACATTACAAACTCTTCAATCTGTATTGTTCTCAACAGAAACAGTGCTACACAGTGAGCTTGATTCACTGAGGTGCATTAGAGCTCTGGGATCTCAAACATCTTCAGTCCTCGTTCATGTGAGAAACTTCAGTCCCGGATCTTACAGTCAGCTTGGCCAGTCTTTGCCTTCTTCCCTTTTATTCTCCATTACACAGCTTTTGCCATCCAGCCACACACCAGCCCCTCCCTGAAGCTATTTTGCTGGACTTTAATAGAAAATTCCGTTTGGACAGTGAAAGAGATAAATAGCGTTTTCAACATGACAGGAAATGTCAGGAGTCCTGTTAGGATAAAAAATGTGCATCTCTCTTTCGTCCTGAGTGGGAGGGTGTTGTTTACTCAAAGTCAATAGATGTCCTGCTTGGTGTCTTGATGTCTGTTGCCTGGCAGTGACAGACTAAGTGCAAGGATTCATTTGTATCGAGTAATCAAATGCCGTTAAACACATCGTTGCAAAGGCTATTTTTCACAGACACTTTGGAGGCCATTTGTTAAAAAAAGGCAAAAAAGAACATATTTTATCGTTCTCCTTTTGGAAGGAAACAGAAGCATGTCTTAGTTTGAGTTTAGAATTAAAATCCTAGACATAAGGCAGGTGTCATGGACAGAGTGTTGGTCTTAAGAAAAAGAATTTGCATTTTGATATCGCCGACAGCTAAACACAGGAAGTCAAATTGACACGCCCCTTTCTACCGCTTACAAAAGCACAGGCACACACACCCAAGTTAATCAGACTGTGACACTCTGTGGCAAAAAGAAAGAGCAAAGTAAGAAAAGGAACGTTTGTGCATGGGAACACTACAGCTGCTTGGTCACTGAAGCATTTTAAAACTTGAAAAGCAAAACAAAAAATGCTTCCTGAAGCTCACACTGAAGAGGAATAAGAGAACATGAAATAGTGTGTTCGCACAGTATTAAACTTTTGTGTTCTCTCTTTGTTTATCGCAAAGTAAATGCTATGCTAAAAAGTTATAAGCCAAAACAACAGGATCGTCCCACATTTTGTCATTTCATGTATTTTGAAGATAAAAAATGTCATCCCATGCATTGCAAATTCATTTGTCATGTCATAAATGAGCAAAAATTCAAATATAAATGCTCACTCATGCACCAAAAATTCCAGAAGCAGAAATGAAAGTACTGTGCAAAAATAAAAACTGTGAAAGACTTAACATTGCACCAACCTTCAGGCCTGGGACATGGTGGACACAAGCAGCAGCTTTGTTGTGTTAAAAGCAGAAGGGCCTGCAGTCCTGTTGCAATGTTATACGGTGCTGCTAATGCAAGCTGCAGATCTGATAATAAATGACATCTTTACTGCCAAATATTGGCACCTTCTTGTTGATCGCCATATGTCACCATGACAAATGTCCATCTTTCTAAGTCAGTTGGGATAAATGTGCGTGTTTGCAGGGACATCTCACACTGCACAGCTTCTATCCTGAGCTCCACTCTGATTACACATTTTCTCCTGCCAGCTTGCATTAGCATGTGCTTGCCTTATGTTAACTATGTTTCAGGCCTACATCCACTGACCTCAGGGATGGGGTGACATGCACTTGTTGGAAGGAGGGGTAAGGTATGGATGGGAGTCGGGAAGACAAGCACACACCTTCAGTGTGGGACACAGGCAAAGAGATCTCCATGCAAGCAGCAGACTGGGCCTTGCGGAAGGGCGGTCGGCCGGGGCCTCTGCGGGCAAGCCTTGGCCCCTCAGGACCCATCGGAATGCGAGGCTTTCCTGCAGAGCAGGGCTGGGAGGTGGGGCTAGTGCAATGTCCATTGACATGATCTGTAACAACGGCAAAGCATTATCAATCAATGGACAGAGTGAAATCGTTCAAATCTCAGACATTTTAATCCACTGCAGCAAAATCCATCTGCATAAGCCTAAAGAAAACAGTTTTTAAGAAGTACAGCTTTTCTGGGCTCAGACAAAATTCCTTTTACAAACGTAGAACAATAATTACACCAAATGGCCTATGAAGATGGAGGTTTGTGCAGTGCAGGATGAAAGATCTGGTTACTGAGAAGAAATGATTATAGGTGAAAGGGAAAAGTGCATGACAAAGGCTGGAGAAGGGTATGTGTGGGGAGGAGAAAGAGATGCTGAAAGAAAAGAACAATTTGTTCTATGACAAGTAGAAGAAGAACCAGGCTTTTTTTATTTGTATGAAAGCAGAAGTACTTTTTTTTATTGCTTTTCAAGCCAGAAACATTTGAGAGATTTCTGGAAGCTTCAAGTGAAGATCAAAGCTATAAAACCAACATCTGCCTTTTTACTCCAATGCAAATGGGTAAAGCTGGAACTGCCACAGTTTCTCCTGCAGATGACACTGGCATGACAACATTTGGTGCTTCCTTCACATGGTTTACCCTCAGGAGCAGCATTTGTTGATGGCTTTATGTTTTTTTGTGGAGCTCATGTGGGATTAAGAGTGTGAACACAATAATTACTATGCAGCCCTCTTAATAAGCAGTGAAAGAAAAGCAGGACTGTGCAAACTGGACAGACTCTGCCTTTCCTTTGTTGCATTCCGGACATTTAACAAAGAAGAGGCCAGCAAATGTAATTAATGGCCATGTGATACCTGCACCGCGCCACTCTCATTCTTCCTCGTCTTGGGAAGCAGGAGTAAATGAAATAATGCTCTTTCCCTCGATGACAACCTTGTGGCAGTAAAACCAAGGTTAAAAGCATTTGCGGTTGATAAAAAGGTCTGATGGAATTGCTTTTTCTTCATTGGGGTGCGAAGCACCCGTTTTAATCGCTCTGATTATTTCTCTCTTTCTGAACAAAAGCCCCCACCCACAGAAGACACCTTGACTTTTGGTTGAATCTACAAAAAACAGATGCATGATGACCGACGCATGGCAAACATGGTTTGACGTTTTGGTAAAGAACCAGCTTCTTGAACAAATCTGGTCACCGTGTTAACATGTTTTTTATACTTCAAACATGAAAACTGCACATCTTTGTGAGCCCTTATAGCACAATAAAAACATATGTACAGCTTACTACTTTAAAGGAGTCTGAATGTAGGATTGTCCTGATGGATTTAAGTGCTGCAATTTCATTGACACATCAGAGAAACAGCCTTTTTTGAAGCTTTTTCTCCCCAAAAAGTAGAAAAGCTTAGTCCTAAGGTTAGTATCTCACTAGACTACAAGTCCTTTGGAGATGAAAACAAACAAACAAAAACTCCTTAAATTAGATACAATTTGTTTTGGAATCAAAGACATTCAGACTGAAATAAATGTATATATACGTAAAAAAAGACATTTATGCACATCACTAAAGTGATGCTTAAAGGAGTTTTGTGTTCTGATTGTTTTGGTGTTTTCATTCTCCTGGAACAACAAACTCTGCTCTTTCACATTAATCAGTCCCTTCTCAGAGTGCATCCTCATGATCACATTTGATTTCTTCTGATCTTCGACTTCTATAAGCTCACCTGAACCCTAATGTGAACCAAACAGGAACACTCTTGTTGACTTGAAAGCGAGTGTCTTAAATGGTTCATTTGGAAATGAGCTGTAGCATGTTCACTTCAGTGAAAACACTGACATTCTGAGGTCTAAATCGAGGAGAGGAAATGAGGGAAGTAAGTGACCGCTGATTATGAGCAGGGGTCATCCCAGGTCAAACAGTCTAACGCGGTGTATTCCAGGACATAAGCTAAGACTCCCTTGATCAGGATGAATGACACACAGGCATCTTGTGTTTTCTTGATTTGCTTCAATTTTTGATTCACTCCTGGGAATGCGACATCTTAAAGCTAATTAACGTAAATGAAGATGTTCACACTGAATCTCCAGGAACATCCAAGTGTGAAAGAAACCAACACATTTCAAAAAGACCTGGCTTCAGACATCAACAACCAGAATCGGAAGTCCCTCATGTGGCTAAAAAACCCACTTCATTTCAACTGGAGACCCAAACAGCTATGTTTTTCCTGTTTTTAGCTTTACTTTATGTATTTTCACTATTCTGAACACTTTTGGGCGAGGGTTGGGGTTGGGGTTGGGATTATGTTTAGGGTAAATGGTACAATCTCTGCCTTTGGCTGATGATGTCAGACGCCTTCTTTTTTGCAGCCATGTCATGATGCCAAGTGAAATACAACCCTATAATGAGTGCCATTTTTTTAAAGTTGACCATATGGTCAGAGGAGGAGCTGACGGTCTTTCAGAGCTTCCCACTGCTTTCGTTTTTTTCCTTTTGTGAGCATCCAAGAGAACATGCTGTATTATAACAGCAGAGTACATGTTGTTCCCTGTTCTCTCTCCATTTCATCTACTGGTCAAGAATAAATTAGACTCCCATTCAAATGGTTTTCACACAAATGATGCAATTTCGAAGTGAAGATGAAAAACTCAAAGGTCCCGCCCAGTTAATATGCAATGCTCACCCAGTTTCACAGCAGGAGGGGGCCTGGGAAGCGTTCACTGAGCGTAATGTTGGGTAATTTAAAGGATTAATGTGAAGCCACGAGAGAGCCTTGCTTTGAATCTGTGTTAATGTGGTTTAACTGTAAAGTCTAAATGTGTCCAAAATTAGGGAAAGTGATGCAAAGCAGAAAAGTTCTCCCCCCAAGCCACACAGAGATTATCACACATTTTTATGTAAACCCATTAACACTGAAACAGACTCACACAAAACGTTTTATCAAATAATTTTTTCCTATTTTTAAAACAGTCCACTAAAAAGGGACTTTACTTTTTCTTTATTTCTGATGCTATGAAAGTTTTCTCTTTAACGCTGACTGATGTTTCATTTATTTAAGGTATAAAACACCTTCTGCGCTCGCTACACCAAGGAAAAGCAAGGGCATTAGGAAAGTCACTGGGATAGGGGGGGGGCACATTTCCTGTTGTAGAAGCAGAGTTCCCAAAGAGTGGACAGTGTTTGTGAAAAAACAAGAGTAAAAGGGAAACCTCAGGCTGTGATGTGCACGTAGCAGTTAGAGATGCATGAGGACGCTCAGTTTCTGTAATGCAGATGACTCAGTCATAATGGAAGAAAGACTGTTTGAGAGAAAAATGATCCAGTTATAATGGCAGAGGCAGTGGGTGATCCAAAACTGCAGAAAGGCTGTCAATGGAAGAAAGACTGAGCAAAATCCAGAGGATGGTCCAATCGAGACGAAGCGATAGGGAAGCCCCAAGTATAAATGTGGGTATGAGTTACAAATCACCTTTAGAAACACTTGCAAAATGTAGAAAAAAGAGACAGCAGGTTAAATCAAAGTACACTGAAAGCAGAAAATGGACAAAGACTTCAGGCTGATTGTCTCATGGGCTGGTTGAACAGGAAAATTTTGTGGAAAGTCAAAGCGGTAAAGAAAAGAAAAACAACAGAAAAAGCCTAGAAAATATGACAAAAGCATAAATTAATAAAATTCAAAGGAAAATCTAGTGAAAGCTGCTGGCTTTCGCCTACCGTACCAAGATCAGTCTTAAGATCTGTGGGCAGACTTAATTTTCTGCCGGGTCCCTTTACTGAAACAAAAGAATAGGAAACACAGCACCAGTTAATCCCTTCAAACAAAATGAAATAAATAAAAGGCAGAAAATCTATGGGGAAAAAGGCCAAATAAATTCTCAAAAAGAAAACGGACTCAAAATGAACAACGAGCCAAAGCATGCACATTGGTGCTTTTGCAATTTTCAAAAATGCATGCTCCATTCTCGCCCCAGGCCGGATTTTTACTGACATTCCTACCACTCAAAATTCCGTAACTCCAAAGCAGGTTGTACATTTTCAAAGCTTGTTTCTAGTAATGAAAATTGGCTTGCAGATCTGCATCATCGAGTTGTCCGAGGCCTGGGAGGTCTGAGATGGAGATACAAACAAAAAAGGCCAACACCACCAGGTGTCGCTTCAACAACCACATTAAGACACTGAAGTCAACCAAAAGGATAGAGGGAAACATTTTGCAAGCATTTTGCAGTCAGTAGAGAACTGGAGGAGTTGAGAAGCTCAGTCTCACAGAAAAAAAAAAAAAAAAATCTGTCGGTCCACATGTCCATGTCAGCACGCAGAAGTGTGGCAGTTCAGAACCTTTAAAGGGATAATGTTTGAGGTGGCTTGTTCTGTATGGAGCAGTGATTGACTTCAACCTCTAACCAGCCATGTATGCATGATGGGTTATGCCTTAGTCACAACTGCCCTTACAGGTGGATAGCGGCTGCCTTTGGGCAAAAAATAGCCAAACCTGAATGGCGGTGGCCAATTTTAAGATCGTAGACCGTTTGGTGAACCTATAGAGAGAAAATGCTCATGCACATTTGTTCTTAGCGCATGCGACAGGTCGCACTGAGCACTTACAAAACGCAGGGTGAATAAGGATAAAGGAGCTCAGTATTGTAGTGTTAGTGTTGCATGAATTTGTCATTTTTCGATTCTACCAAATCCTGCAGACTGTACAAGGAGCCTGCTAGTGCTGTTCACGTGATACGTGCGCGCTCCCTGCTGCAGTTAGAAATGAGGAGATTAGAGTGTAAGTGCAGTTTGTGTGGCCATCCTACGGGCGTCCTACAGGTACTTATGTATCATGTGCGCACCCTGTGCATGCAGTCAGTAAGAGGCCAGTACATCTCACTAACGACTAGATTGTGGCCTAAGGACACTGTACGACAGCATCACCCATATGTCATAAGTGCGTGTAACTTCCATTATCCTTAGCAATACTTCAAGATACACTTACCACACGAACACCGATGGTACGTTTCATTTTTAAGAGAACTGTAAGACACACCTGCACTCACCTTAAGATGCTGCCGCTGCTCTCTACCACCCCCAGGGGTGTATGTGACTAAGGCATTAGGTGTGATGACCTGCAGTGTCAGATGACTGCTCAACACTTACTAGCATTTTAAAATATTCTAATTTTAACCCCAAAGTCTGAATGGGGTTTTCTCTAAGTAAGGTGTTGACTTTCTATAAAAAGAGGTGCTAGAGCGGTTTAAAGTGGTGTCCTTGCCAACCTTTAGGCCCTGACTAATGTCAGGAAAAGAATCTTGAAACCATAAGATCGGAACAATTTACTAAAAAAATCCCAATTCCATCTTCTATTATTAAAAATAAAAAACTTTAGCACTTTTGGAGGTTTAAGTTTAAACGTATTTAAATGAAAGTTGCTGGTTTTTGTGTATTTTCATTGCATCCCTGGCCAGCCGACGCAGCTGCAGTAATAAAAACATACCAGTAAATATGTTCCTATAAACCTATTACACCATGGCTGCACAAACACTTCACAGCACAACATTTAGTATTTTCCTGTTAGCACATGCCTCGTGGCGTTTGTATTGATTGATATGTCTACTAAATCAGAAGAAAAAGCAGAAATGTTAGCATTCACTCTAAAAGTGAAACCCATTTTTAATGGATTTTAGTCTTAAATATTTCAGTGATTTTAACTGACTTTTGATCAGACTAAACCCTTACACAGTGAACAAAACATGGATAAGTTTATTTGTGTTTCATTGCTTTCAAAAGACAACAACAAATAAGTTCAGTCTGTAGCTGTTTTATGATCTTTAAGGATTTTAGGACGAACGCTGAGGAGCTTCAGCTGCGGGGCTTGACGTAAAGCAGTTGACGTTAGAAAGACTGGATTTGTGATGTCAGCTCCCTCATTATTCATTTTCTATTCATTCACATACATGCCTCGTGCCTTTCCTGATCCCTCTGCTTTCTTGCTCCTGCACGGCAGCAAGAAAAAACGATTTTTGGGGGCTTTATTTTCTGCAAACAAACATTTTTGGGAAAATTTACTTTTATTTTATTTTATTTTCGCTTCTATAGACACCTCAAAGTTCACATTTATCTTTGCTATCTAAAGTTTAAAACTAATTCTTTCTTTTTCACTCCAACCTCTCCTACATCAGGTCTGTATTCTAAAAAGTTTTAGATCTTGACTCAAACAGGCAGGCTTTCAAACAGAAGATAAAGCCCACAGTTCTCGCTGTTCTCTGAATCTTTCATGGGGAGTATTATTTGACCAAATGATCACCCGGTTCTCAGAGCTGACGTCACAAATGGGGTTTCTACGGGACAAAAATGCAGATATACAGTGGGCAGACACAGCAAGCATTAGTCATATTCATCAGCACCTGCTGCTGGCCTGCCTTTGGGTTTCATGCAGTTAGTTTAACACAAGACCAGGATGGATGTTAGCCAAGAGCACAGCAAAATAGGTTTATGGCATTATTGACACACAGCAAGAGACTCTGAGCTCTATAGCTCCAGAAACAAGCCTTTTCATGACAGAGATGAGTGATTCCAGAAGATAATATCACAGAGAATGAAGGACTGGAAGTACCAAATGAGAGAGGAGTAGTTTCCAGCTGGAACACAACCCCTTCCTCCTCCAGAGACAACTGATTCACATCTTCAAACAGTGAACATAGGTCCTACAAACAAAGCTCTGGCACACAGAAACACAGAAAGACCACAAACCGCCCTACAGTCATCTGCACTGAGCATGGAGCACATTCAAAAAGCAGCCACACACGCTGTAGTCCTGGCAACACAATCCCTGTAAGCTTGATTACACTGTAAGCAACCTGGCTGATGGGTCATTCCATTGTGAGTCAAAGAGAATGAAAGGCTCTAATTTGTATAGTCTGAATGCATCTAATTCATCGCTTCAAAATCATATTTTTATTAAGTTTTCGTAGAAGGCTCAAAAAGTAGCTGATTTTTCTCTTTCTGTCCTCCTTATTTATCCAGCACAACACTTTGGGCATTCGAGGGAGTCTGGGAAAACTGGAGAGCTTATTGGGAGAAAAGTGAACTAAAAATACTTGGCCACTCAAGAACACGTGTTAAGAATTAGTGGTGTCTTGTTGGCAGCGTTGCTCACAGTGTGGAAGCAGAGACAACATGCAGGGTGCAACGTTGAAACAACCACTTGCCCAACAAAAGAAAAGAACTAAAAATCTTGGCTTGGCGTGTCGTCACACAAGAACAACCACAAGCAGGTGTCCGTGGAAAGAGCCGAGCACCGAGAGTCATCCCTCCTCTTACCATTGTCCAGTAAGTAAAAGACTGGACTGCAGTGGCTGGCTCTCAGACTGGCCACAGGCTCTGGCAGCACGCGTGGGTCATTGTGGAGGGAAGTTGGATAATGAACTGGAACAGGAGAGCCAACAGAACAGACAGACTTGTTTAGGGAAAACAGGAAGGGACAAACATATTGGATGAAAAGGGAGAAGATCAAAGATCAGAAACAACTGGAAGAGCATAAAAAAGTGTAGGTCAAAAAGTTGGTCCACCAGCAGCGTGACCCCTCCCCCCCCCCAAAAAAAAAATTAATAAAATAAAATACAATAAAAATGTCCCACTATGGTTTAAAAACATAGAAGCACAGAGACAAACACAATACCTCCTCTTCTAATCTCTACGTCATCTATCCATCTCTTTTTTGGAGTTCCATTCATACGTTCTGTCATCCTCTGACACAAAGCGATGTCTCTCACAGCATTTAATGCTCCCTAAAACCTGAAACAGTAAGAGCAACACAACCTTTCCCACATCCCAAACCTTCCAACAAATTTATTAAGATGCAACAAATATTCCAAGCCTCTTCCCTCACATTGATTTGTTCAAATACGGTGAACCATTTCTCTTCTTCCTGCCTCCACTGTCGTGCTTATTCCACATAAGTCTGTGGCTTCTGGCTGCAGGAGTGTGACTGACTGTGTGCACGAGAACATGAGATCCCTGACAGCCTGCTGCTCCACAACATCAGAGCTCAGGACCTGCATGAGTTTTTTTCAAGCAAAATAGAGGGACAATGGTTGATCTGCACCCTTAGTACTCACTCTGGGCTGGTGTGCATCTAATGCTACAGTTGAGGATTTGAACCCAGTATATAATAATATGTTATAAAGGTGAGACACTTGTTAATCGTTTTAAACATTGGAAGAAACCAGACTACATAAATGTATTAGAAATTGTTGTGGGTTATATAAAAAATGCCAGTAAATTCATTTTTGTGGCACAAGGAAAAAAGTTTGCAATTATCTGCGATACAGTATAAATATGTTATGTAATAATCGTTTTCTGTTTAATATTTAGCTGCACAACAGTTTCAGTTACAATGTCACCCTGGGTGCCTGTGGCTAAATATACCTCTGCGATCACTGCCATGTCATCTTGTTAGTCCACCTTTTCACCGTAAAGTAAGCCGTGCTGCAGCTGCATGGCTCTCTCAGGGACACAGAACCTCAAAACAAAAAAATTAAAGAAACAGGGACAACTGTGGGGTATAACGACAAGACAAGAGTGATGAAAAGCAGAAAAAAAACAAGACGCGCCTGCAGTTACTGACACTCACGGTGAAACAGGACGAAGGCTGAGTTTCTTAATAAGCTGTCTGCAGTCTGCATGTGGTCGTGAGCAGACACAGCACCTGGGCTGCCAAGGATAGTCAGACAAGCTTTAATGACCGCAGAGGAGCACGGCAGTTGGTTTTCAGCACAAACGGGGACACCTGTGCCACCTCATTTGACTGCAGGGATTACAGCTTTCAGCATGTTTTGTTCCACTCTTTAATTAACACTGAGTTGTTTGAAGCTGTAAAAAAAGAACCAAATCTTGAGGGACAAAGATACCTACAGTCTTTTCCATCTAATCCTGTTTAGAAACTGCAGAAAATCTGTGACACTAGTCTCCATTTCCCTCTTTTTCTGGGTAAATGTCACTCTGAAATAGGTGCTTGCTAACACCGTGTCCTGCTTCACATGCCCTCATGCTTTTACTTCAACCTTTCATAAGTCTTTACTTTTCAAAGACACAAAGACAGGCCTGTGATGACACTAACCACCATGACCTCATCGCCGTGGCTGTGTTGAAAGACCCTCCACCACAACTCAAGGAACATCTCATTCTTATTCTGCTCATTCCAGTCGTTTGTCTATGAGGCTCAGAGGCATCATTGGGTAACACAGGCAGGAGAGTGAAGAGAGAAAATGTGTGACAACACAGGAAAATGAAAGTCCAACATTACACTGAATTTCTGGCAAATTGGTTCTCGTGTTGGTTTTGTGGGCAGCTGAGATACAAAAGAAAACATCCTTTTCACATCTGTAAAGTCAGATGCCATTAAAACAGTTCAAGTAAAGGGTAATTACAAACAACTTTAATTCATAACTACAACAAAGACTGAGAAGTGAACAGAAGCAACTGAATTGATTATGTGGTCATGGCAACTGTCTTCATATTTGAAGGCACAGAATCTCATGACCTTGGCTCTGATTGGTAATGACTGAACACAGCATAATTACTTAAAGAGCAAATGATGTCAAGAGCCTTTTAAATGATGAATATTTAGTGACTTTTTTTGTTTTCATGTCAAAAACTAGAGGTAGAGTTCCTTGATCTGCTTGTATTGTCCACTCAGGTTTTTGAACTGAGATTGTACCATTAGAAGAGGAAGACCAATCTGCACTGGCCGATTGCATTTCCCCATTTCCCAGTGAGTGAATAGACAGAGTATTATTTTTATGTCTTATATCTTCATTTTCTGATAGTCCTCCAAATGGATAACTGCCTAAAGCCTTAGTCACATGCCCCTGTACGGGTGCTGCAGGTTTGTAGGTTGTAGAGAACAGCAGCTGCATCTTAAGCGGAGGACAGCTGTGTCTAGCTGTTCCTCTGAGGTTAATACGACCACCTCAAGGGACATCATAAAGTGGAACAAACCATTGTCATGCACGTATTTTGTGAAGTATTTATCATGACGTAAGTTGCCCGCGCTTATGACGTACGGGTTATGTCCGGTCTAGTCGTCATAAGGTGCGAGTACTGGTCCCGTACTGACCGTGAGCAAAAGCTGCATGCATGGGATGTGCAGGTAATGCTTAAGTAGGACGCCTGTATAATTTGATCAGTCAGGCTGCACGCAGAGAGCGTGCACTCATCATATGAACAGCACTGATGGGCTCCTTGAAGGAGGGGGTTTGGTTTTGGGGGGTTTGGAAAACTATAAAATCTGTAGGACACGTCTGCATCTCATCTAATTCCCTTTGTATGTCATATAGGTGTTCACTATGACCTGCCGCCCATAGCATGCCCGTAGAAAAATGAACATTTTGGCTCTACGGGTCGTGTGTGACCCATGAGCATTATTTGCCTGCAGACAGCCCGTATCCTCCAAGGGCAGTTTAACTCCTTTATTTTTCAGTTTTTACTCTCTAAAGTAAAAGTACTTCTTCCATCTGGATTTGCAAGAAGATCTTTTGATTTCGACTTGCCTACAAAATGACTGAGAGGCATGTCATCAGGTGCAGCATTACACCAAGCTTCCCTCTTCATACTGACTCTGAGGGAGAGCTTACATAGAGAATAGCAGACTAATAGCTCAGAGGCATGCCAGTGTCCTTGGGACTCTTGAGGGCGGCAGCATGAAGGGAAATAGCTGTTGGGTTCTGCTCTTGTAAATAGTCTGAGGTGAGTGTTCACATTGAACTTATTTAAAGGCCTTGACCTGAGAGGCCCAGGTGAATAGATTCTGACAAAACAGCAAACGGCAGAGCCAAGCAGGCTTATCACTGTTAGGACATGAGTGATGATGCATGCTTTACTCAGGCAGCAGGTAGCAGCAGTGTTCTTTGGGACCTGAACACTGAAATTACCCTTCTTTATTTAAGAATTCAAGTGTGCGGGCTGGACACTAGGAAACTCTCTTCACCAACAGCACATCTGCATGTCCAGTTGGGAATGGGAAAACCTATCACCAGCAATTGTTATTTTGTGAAATGAAACAACAGAGCAGCAGGCCATCAATACAATTTCCAGCCTGGAAAACTGCTTTTATCCTGCACTGTGATGCTGTTTGTTTGACATTATTTAATGTGTTTTCAGAGGTCAAGTGATGTTAACATATCTAGGGAGAAATATTCAAAACTGCATCCTAAATTGTTTTTTAGGGAAGGTTTCATTCTGAAAAGCATCTTGTTCCTGTTGTTTAATGCTATTTAAATCTCGTCTATGCAACTAAAGCATTGAATGGAAACCAAAAAAAAAAAAAAAAAGGAAGCCATCTACCATCTTGTTTTTATGAAGATGTGAAATGTTCAGGTTTATTAATATGCTTCTGCTTTTGACACGTTTTAGCCTCTCTCTGCCTCAACACACATTATCAACACACAGCTCGTTACATCCCTGCATTCAGTTCAATATATATCAGTTAAAAGCGTGGTGGAGCACAACATTTTAACATCATTTCTCTCATTCTGTGTGTCCCCACCATAAATTAATGTCAATGTTAATTAATGTTCCAGCCACAGTATTGTGATTTTATTTTGCTGAACTGTTACAAATAAACCCTAGAGAGAGAGAGAGAGAGTGAAAGAGAGAGAGAGAGAGAGAGAGATAGATAGATAGATAAGATGGATAGATACTTTTTTAAATGTTAACACTCAGAATGGTTTTAAAGTCCCTCTCAAACAGTATTTTGATCTAATTTGAAAGTGTTCCCAGAGGTCTTTTAGTTATGGTTATGCAGTTTTTAGCCAAAACTAAAAAGTCTGTGTTGCTTTTTTTAAGGCATATTTTTTGCAAAGCAGTTGTTCATTAGAAATTTAGCAAGGCGTGTGCGGGACTGTTGGCGCTGGTATCCCATCATTCCTTTGTTTACACTCTCTTCCACTATAGATTACAGCATCTCACTAGACAAAGCTAACGTCTTGTGTCTTGTGGCGAGCAGTATTGGAGCTATCCAGCTGTACAGCTTTGAGCTAGATGTCAGCTAAGATGAGAACCCGCAAACAACAGCAAAAGCACTATTTTCATTGAGGTGGGTCTTTGAAAGAGATTCCAAACCCATTCCAGTCACCTGTGGAGAGACTCTTTATTCCATCCATTTATCATACTTGTCTGGGTTGGGGTCGTAAGAGTAGCAGTCTAGGTGTTTTGACATTTTTGGAAATAAGATTGCCTGAAATTTGACAGCAACAGTTCAGCCAGAAACAACAATAACTGAAGTTAAATCTTACATTGATAACAGCAGGGAGACACTGATGCTCAAGATTTCTAAAGAACAAAGACATTATTATTGGGAGGGAACCAGCCTGTTTGCCAATCAGTTGGTGAAGGGTTCAAATCTAAGGCTCATTATGACCTTAAGGAAGACAACTCCGACTCTAAAAGTCGCTTGTGACTTTAAATGCTGAATTTTGGTGGTTAAGGTTCGATGTAGGCGTATGAGTAAGATGGAGGTGTGTAATTTGCTGGGGTGACTCCTGAAAGCTGTAGCCAAAATACAAAGAAAATCTGTTGGCATAAAAGTGTCTGCTATCATATGTAATAGGACCCTTTGGATTTATACAACCATGCTTAGAACAGTATTAGTACAAATAAAAGGTCAAAAGGTCACAACAATAATTTGTGATAAGTAGACTATGTTATTAAGTCAGCACACAAGTGATGAGCTGATGCGTCACTGCTTATGCCATCAGTGGTAATCATGTCTGATGATGCAACCAATGCTAAGAATGAGAAACGTTCCAGAATCTTTGCTTTAAAAGTTAAAGAAAACTGATAGCATTCTGATTTGAATGGCTGAGGAGCTTATGAGTAAAATATTTAAAATGTAAACAAAAACAAAAAGGTAAACGAAAAAAACAAACAAAGAAAGAATCAGTATTGGACTATTTAACAGATAAAAAATGCTGTTATCTGTACACAACTAAACTGGGCTGGAGATCAAACATAGCAAACAAAACAAAACAAAATATAATTATCTTGAGTTGCAATAATAAAACCTTTGCTGACAAGCAGCAAACAGACAAAAACAAAACAGTCATTTAAGCTTCTAGAGCAGGGATTGGCAACTCCAGGCCTCGAGGGCCACATCCCTACATGTTTTTCAACATGCAATGCTCTGGTGTGTTCTAATTGGCTGGACCTTCCTGACCCAGGTAATCAGTCACGAGTAGGGCTTGGACATGTGAAAATCCTGAAGGCTCTGCGGCCCTCGAGGTCTGGAGTTGCCTGTCCCTGTTCTGGAGTAACCATGACTACGACATTCTCCATTTCTTCTTCTAATTTTATCTAGCCCAAAGTCATGCCATTTGGTTTCATTGTTACATTATTGTTCAGAAACAAACCTGATGAGGTCTCACGATTGCTTGACTCATTCTGCAGCATCTCATACAGAATCATCAGAGAGTCTTTGAGGTCTAAACATAACAGGTCTAGAAAAGCTCACAGAGAAATCTCACTTTGCTGCCACCTGAAAACCTGCAGAGCAGGAGGCCACAATCACAAAATCTGAGAACGCAGCACTGACTTTGTTACAAATGAAATAAATGAAGCTTAACGAAAAAAGGAAAAGTCTTTCTGATCTTTATGCACTAAAACCATGAAATCAAACACACTGCATCAGAATGTAAAAACGCAGAAGATGATCTTATTTTTACGATTTTTTTTCATAATTTGCATTTCTGTTTGTTGCAGCCAAGAACACAAAACTCAAGCCCAAAGTCCCAGCTTTTCAGGTGTTTTCTAGTTCTATTACCAGATACCAGATTTACATTTTCCCTAATGTTTATAACACCACACTCTGTCTGATGGTACAACAGCTTCACCACAAAAACAAAACAAAACAATGCAATACAACAGTTATGCCTGGCCTTATTCTTTATAGATCCACCAAGCAATGTTTAACCAAAAACAGAAAAGCAGAGAAGCATCTTATAATATATTAAACATGCTAGAACATACATTTTTAACCACTTCAGAGAGTACGGACATTTAAGCTTGGACTCAACGACATCATGTTAGTTACTGCCACACTTTGTCAGCTTTATCGCTGCAGCTACCAGCTGTTGTCTCAGTGTTAGTTCATGGCAAATATGGAAATTCATGAACACACTAAGACGGGAGATGATAAGTGTTACTGTTCCTCTTTCTTACCTTTGTCAACACTTACATTCATTAGAGCACTACGGAAACATATCGGCAAAAATGCATTAGAAATGTAAACCATTTTCAGCACTTCTGTTTCAGTGTAGGACAACAGCTGAACATAAGCTATCATCTTAAACAGCTGCAGTAAAGATGCTCTGGTGACCGGTATGCTGGCCCCAGTTGGTCAAAGCCTACTGCCTCCCAGCAAAGGTAAAACATGCCAACAAGGACACATATGCACACAAGGAGAGTGGATCTGTGGGAGCTGGATGAGTGCATACCAGTGTGAGTGAGAAGGTTACCTGAAGTGGGCGACTTGCTTCTGTCCATGTCGGTAGACTGCTGGTTATCAGTGAGTTCAGTAAGGCCTGCAGCAGCCAGAGGAGGAAGAAGAGCAGATAGTCCATCAGTTTGTCTGAACCAAGTAGACTGCAGAACAGAATTCGTCTTGGCTCCGAAAAAGGACAATCTTTAGTCTGTCACCTTTGAGTTTTCAGGATGTTTTCACACCAAGACAGTCCAGCCAAACTGCTTCAATTGGGTGAAAATCCCTTAAAGTGCTTGAACCTCCTTCTGTCACCACATTTATTGATGAGACATATTGAGTTACATATAGTTTTAACCGTCAAAAAAGGAGTTCATCTATCAATGAACTCTAGTAAGGACCAAGCAGTTCTGTGCAAAAACATCCTTAGTCATTTGCCACAGTTTCATTTTTGTTTCTTTCAGTTTTATTTCGATTTTCAATGACTAAATAATACTTGAAAGAGTTTTTGTTTGTTTTGCGAATCAAATTGCAAATCACCAGGTCTGCATCATCTCTGAAACATTTAATACTTTTGACAAACATGTGGAAGCTTTGTTTTGCTTTTTTTAAGATGGTGAAATGACTTTATATTTTTATCAGTCTTCGGGTAAATATCATGAAATTTTGTACTGGATCTTCATAAAATTGTGAGGTCACAGTAAAATCTTACATTTTATGATCATCATATTTTGAATTGCATTATACTGTCGATTGCATTCAATGCTTTTTGGCTCTTTTGTGATTGCACTCTACGAAAAAGTCACAAATGACACTTGTAGAAGCACTAGGTACGGTCACAAATGTGGTGGTTTGTGCTAAAAACTGCAAACAAAAAGCAGAGATCTACTCTGCAATACTTCACTATAAAAAAGAAAAAAGTGATGAGCTAAGTTAAATTATAACAACAGAAAAACAACTTTTCTAGACACGACGCAAGTCTCAGCCAAGTCTGAAATCTGTTGAGTTTCTAAAAAATCAATCTGTGAAACTTTTCCATGTCATGAACACAAAGACATTGGTTTTGTCTTCCTGCAGCAGTGTGGCTGATTCTTTCCATTACACCGTTTTATGATGTGAACATTTGGGATTCTACCAGGTTGCACTAAAATGCAAATAATTAATTCTGCAGTTTTTAGTGCAAATCACACAAAATTAAAAGGGGCAAACACAAAAACACAAGGACAGGTCAAACACAAGCCCAAACAAAAATGATTTCAAGTCCGATGGCATGCATCGCATGCACAGGCATGAAGAAGTTCCAACTCCTTCCCATGTTGAAGAATACGATCATCATCGAGGAACTTCACACAATGCTGATATTAATTGTCTTCTTTTCTTTGGTCAGGGTGCAGATGGTTCATTGAGTTCACTGATTTATTTTAGGAGCCATGACAGTTTAGGTAGATTATTTCAATTTAACATGTCTATGTCGTTTACGTCTCAGGTTCTGATTTGCTGAATTACTTTCAACAATTTATACTGACTGTACACTGACTGAATACATTCAAACGCACTCTGATTGAACATTTACTGGAGTTTGGAATCAAGAATTCCTTTGAAACCACTTACTAAAAGCCTTTTTTAGGCTCAGCCCATGGCCAAGGCTTTATTCACCCCAATGAATATGCTTCAGTTGAAATATACATCACATGGAACATATAATATTTATAACTGCCTTCAGTTAACAGACTCGAGGAGTAAGGCTCTTTCTGCTCAGGACATACTGCAGACATGACTGGAAAAATTGTTCTTTATGGAGCAAAAATTATGTTATGGTCTGCCATAACATCAGAAGCCATAATTATTCCAATCATCTCTTTGGTTTGTCACTTCACTGTTGGTCTACATGCCTTCCCTGGCAAAACACTCTCCCATAATCCCCCTCGTTTCTGCACACACACACACACCGAATCCCAACAGCTTCAGTGGGAGGAAGGCCAGACTTACTCTGATAGGATGTACGGATCCTTTTCTTTGAATCTGAATAAAAGTTAGACAGGCCGCGCATGCAAAACTCTGTCAGGCAGGCCCACATGCCCACATCGGCAGCCACAGAGGAGGAGGGAGAGGAGGGCAGAAAGAAAGAGTGAAAGGTAGAGGATGGGAGACGAGAGAGGTGAGATTATAAGGGCAGAAAGGAGGGAAGAAGAAGGTGGAAAAGTCAGAGGGGGAAGGCAGAAGCATTTTAGCACAAAAACCGAGAAAAAATGATGACACGAGGGAAAGAGTTTGGATGAAAAAGGGGAAAGATAGAACAGTGTTAAGAAATTTTGGGGAGGAAAGAAAGGGGGTGTTGGAGTGGAGAGAGAAGAACACAGACTTAGAGTGGAAAAGAAATTGAGAGCAAGCAGCAACTGGGTTAGTGTCAGGGGAAGACAGACAAGAAATACCAGCTTCTCTGGCAAACCCCAGAAATGCTGAGTTGACTGGTAAGTTGTTCAAAACCTGCAGTAAACACACGAATACTTAAGCCTTAGTCACATCGTTTTGGTATTTTTGTGTTGTTGGGGTCCTTGGAGGGCCGTAGAGAGGAGCGGCTGCACTTTAGGGGAGCTCAGGTGTGTCTTACAGTTCCATTGAAGCTCGCACGGCCACCTAAAGGGACGTCATGAAAATGGAAAGTACCATTGTTGTGCGTCTGGAAGTGTATCATGAAGTATTTGTAAGAACGCTGGAAGTTACACACACTGATGACGTACGGGTGATGCTGTCGTACGGTGTCCTTACACCACATTCTGACCGTTAGTAAGGTGTGATGACTGGCTCCTTACTGACCACACACAAACGCTGCACACACAGGGTGTGCACGTGATGTGTGAGCACCTGTAGGATGTGCGTACGAACCACACTGTCTAATTTCCTCCTTTCTAACAGTTACACTGCATGCAAGAAGGCCGCAAGGAGCACGCCAGTTCACAGAATTTGGAGGTTGTTGAAACAAAGAAAAATACATATGACACGCCTTCATCTCACCTGCTCCCCCTTACTTACCCTTGCGTGCTGTGTAAGCGTTCACTACAAACTGTCATCCACAGCATACCCGTAGAAAAAATGTGCACGAACATTTTCTCTCTACAGCTTCTTGACCTACGACCTTGGTCTTTTGCATGGGTCACCTGTGTGCCCGTCCAGGTTTGACCATTTTTCACTGCAGACGGCTCGTATCCACCCATTGAGGCAGTTGTGACTAAGGCTTAAGAGATAAACCTCAGCAATGAATTAGATAAAACAATACCCCTTTTAAAATGACACTGAACTATGACTAAGTAAACATACAAGAATAAAAAAGCCGGGCTATAACTATGTAAATGTCCATTTTTACAGAACCTTTTTTCCAAATTTCTAAGCAAATTCGTGATTAACATAAGTTTGTATTTTCATATTTAGATTTTAGTGATCAGCTGATGCTAAGAATGACAGTGTGCACCATCACTAGGCAACTATACCCCAAAAGATTCAAAAAATAAAATAAATTATAAAAATAGCTGCAGAGAGTAAGTAATAAAGTAAATATAATAGTAAAAAAGAAATGAAAATACCAGGCCTTTCCTTTTTCAGTAAACACAGTGATCCCAGCACTTATTGGCTGTTTTTGCCTGGTGTGTTTCACTGAAGTCTAAACATGACAAGTTTGCTGTTATGGCAGCAATTCACCAAATGTGAGTTAGTGAGGTTATCCTCTTACAGCTTTTTTTGTACACTAGAAACAGCATGGTGACAGCATGCTGTCATCTGCTTCAATCCCCTATTTAGTTTTATTTACTTTTTTCACCTGTGAAAGAGGCTTCAGCATTTGGCAACATCACATGACTTTTTTCTATTCTTGGTCATATACCATGTTGTAAATTATTAAAGTGAATATTTTAATGAATAATGTTATAAATCCGATTAAAATAAGGGTTGCCTAATTATTGTGCACACAAAATTATGAACATACATATGTGACAACAGCTAAAAATGTATTTGAAAGGACAAAAAGCAACCTTCATAAAGGAACCTGAATTAGCTCCATGTTTTCTCACTCATGGTGTATTGACTTTTCTGCATCACTCTGTGCAGACTATAGATTATAAACCACTAGAGTGGAGACAGAAATATTTCTACTCTTTACTTACATTTAAAGTTGACCTCAATAGCCTTTCAGGAAAAACATCATTTAGTGAAGTCAATAATAATTCGGAAACAGCATACTGGTATATGAAAATATTGATCTTTAAAAGTCTCAACCCATTCAGCTTTGTTAACATCCTCCTCTAAAGATAATTTGAAATGTTCTAAAATGTGTATCATTTCACAACCATAAAGAGTTGCTTAGAGTATGACCAAATTATTATTTATCTCTGTGTAATGGGGTTATATACTGTGAGACAAGGATAGGCAACTCCAGGCCTCGAGGGCCGCAGTGTCTGCATGATTTCCAGATATCCAAGCCCTACTCATGACTGATTACCTGGTTCAGGTGTGTCCAGCCAATTAGAACATGCTGGGGCATAGTGTGTTGAAAACATGGGGAATACGGCCCTCGAGGCCTGGAGTGGCCTTTCCCTGCTGTGAGGCAAATAAGTATTTGTTACAAGTTCTCCCCCTTAGAAGAAGGGTCTGACATTTTTATCTTAGGTGCACGTCCTTCGTGGGAGACATAACCTGAAAAAATTGGGAAATCACATTGTAGGATTTTTTAAATAATGTATTCGTATGCTACTGTTGCAGATGAATATTTGAACACCTGAGAAACTCAATGTTAATATTTGGTACAGTAGCCTTTGTTTTCGGTTACACAGGTCAAACGTTTCCTGTAGTTTTTCACCAGGTTTGCTCACACTGCAGGAGGAGTTTCTGGGGTGTCACTGAGAAACAGAGCTTGAGCTCCCTCCAAAGATTTCCTATTGGGTTTAGGTCTGGAGTTGGCTAAGCCACTCCACTACAGTATCCATGTAGTTCTGGGCTGAGTCCTCACCTTTCTGAGGGTCATTAAGACCCCACGAGGTGAGATCTTGCATGGAGCTCCAGTCTGAGGGAGATCGACAGTCATGTTTAGCTTCTTTCATTTTCTAATCATTGCTCCAACAGTGGATCTTTTTTCACCAAGCTGCTTGGCAATTATCTTGTAACCCTTTCCAGCCTTTCCAGACACGAGACAATGTCGTGTCTTTGGACAGCTTTTTGGTCTTGGCCATGTTAGTAGTTGGAGTATAGCTAATTGTATGGTGGTGGATGAGTGTTTTATGCAGCTAACTACGTCAAACAGGTGCTTCTAACTTAGGGATAATAGATAGAGTGGAGGTAGACTAGAAAGGTGGATTAACAGCTCTTAGAGGGTGACAGTTCTAGCTGATAGACAGGTGTTCAAATACTTATTTGCAGCAGTGATTTCTCTGATTGATTGATCAGTGATTTCAGTGATTTCTAGCTTGTGTCTCTCACAGTGGACATGCGACTAACATGATAACCTCAGACCCCTCCATGACTTTTAAGTTGGAGAACTTGCAAAATTACAGGGAGTTCAAATACTTATTTGCATCACTCTATTATTGTAACACCTTTTCATTCGCCTTTTGTCAGCTCACTTTAGGAGGAACCAAAGAGAAGCATTCACCTCATGAAACCTTCTCCTCTGCATCATCCTTACTCACACCAACCATCTTCTCATGAACCTCCTCTCTGCTCCTCCTCTTTCCTGGTAGCTCTAACCTCGGTATCCTTTTACCTACATCATCACTGTTTCTCTTCATAATGTGTGCAAACTATCTCCATCTGCTTCACTGGATTCATCTCCTGAAAAAGTGCACATCTATGATTTGTTCCTTATTCCTGATCCTATCCATCCTGGTCTCTGCCAAAGTGCTGACACTCTTTGATCCCATTTTACACCTGAAACCTATCTCCACTTGTTCCATCCTACTTGCACATGCCTCTCCACTTCTTTCCTATAATCTGTTGTTTTGGACTGTTGACCCTAAAAGCTTAAAGTCTTCTACCTTCTTGTCCTTTGTTCCCTGCAAACTCACCGTTCCACTAAGGATCCTCTAGTTTACACTCAAATTCTCTGTTCTGATTTTCATTCCTCTTTTTTCCAGAGAAAACCTTCCAGAGAACACAGCTTTGTCCTTTTCTTTAGTAACTAACAGGAGTCCAATTCCCAGGTCAGCAGCACTGGTGGCGGTCATTGTTAACTCGGGCCATGACTGATCCAGTTTGAAAGATCTGTCTGGGATTTGCCTGACTGATTTGATGGATTAAACTCAACCAGATGCCCTTCCTGACACAACTCTCCGCATTTACCTAGACTTGGGCACACAAATGTCCTGTTGATAAATTCGGTTGGATCATCAGAGTAACATATTCTTCTCAAATCATTTGCTTTAGAGGACATTGGCAGTCAAGACAAGCAGCAGAAAACAGGCAGTCAGGGGTCAGGAAGTACAACAAGACCTCTGTGGCTTTTCACCAACAAATCTGGGCTCAAGCAGAACTATCAACAGTGCAAACAGAGAAACCAAATGGCAACATGCATAATAATGCCAATGTTGGATAAGATGTGATCTTTTGACATGCACCTCATAACACGGTGACTACCGGTGAATACCGGTGTGAATCCCATTGAAAAGGCTATGGTTGTGATATTGGGCTATATATATAAAACTGAATTGTACTGAATAGAACATAAAACAAATCAAACAAAAAAAGCTTGGCCTACAAACTTTTATCATGGTCTCATTGTAATTTCGATAAAAATGACTGAAAGATCAGAGAAAAGAAGAACGGAGAAAGAGACAGGATAGAAAGAAACCATAGTGTGCATGTGACGGCTGCATTTTCAAACCTTTGTGTGAAGAGGTGCATCAGCATGTGAGAGTGTGAGTGCTACCTGAGGTGGACTGCCTGTTCCTGCGTGGGGAACGGGTAAGGCGTTGGTAAGGATCGGTGGCCCCGTATAGATCCAGTGTGGAAATACACAACAGCACTGTCTTCTGCAAGTAGTCCACCACTGCCAGACCATTACAGTTCCCAAACGCCAAGCTGGACATGCACACAAAGGCAGGATTGTTGTCACACAAACACATGAATACATTTTTACCATCTGTGTTCCGATTGTTTCTTCAGAAATGGGTCATCATCAAGGAAATTGCTGGTTCTAAATAAATTAAAGTCCCAGCATTTGACACACACCTGGGTATGTGAAGTTTGATCTCCACATGTGACACCTCCCCTGGAGGGGTTAGCTGCAAACACTTGCAAACCATTTGGTCATTACCCCCCCCCCCCCCCCCCATTCCAATCCCTTAATGTTGAGTGTCAACTGGGTCTCATTTTAGAGTCTAACTGAGTCATAACCCATTTGTGGATTTTAACCCACAACCTCGCAATCTCACTCCAGACACTCTACCATTACATGGTAGGCCACTGACCAGTGGTCAATTTTTTGCAGTTGGATAGGTTTTTGCTTGGTAACTAACTTCTCTAAATGTACTAATAATCAACGATCATTTACTTGCCACCATGAAACCTAATGTAAAAGTAACTACAAATGAAGTTAATTGTTTCCCAATTGAGCAACTAATAACAAGCAAATGTGCAAATACTCAACTGTAATTATTTAGATTTTTTTCTGAAATGTTTGGATTCAATGAAAATGTGTTTTTCTTCTTCTGCTGATGCTAGCTAAAATGCTGACTTTTCTTTTATTATTGACATGTTTGTTATTAACATCACACCCCTGTCTTTTAAGATAATTGCTAATAGGCCCAGTTTTACTGATCATGTTGTAAATTCTCAAACAGCTGATAGACGGAATGGATTTGGATCAAACAATGGATCTTACAGGCCATATGCAGAGTTGATGTCCAGGCTGGTGATCTGTTGAGGAGGTTCTCCATCCACCCACAGCAGTTGGATGACCAGCTCAGACTGGTAGCCAGGGGGGACACGGACAACTCGGTCCTTTACCCTGAGACAATCAGAAAATAAATCTGACTTTTCCATGGTGACCTATACATCAGCTATTATTATTGATCATTTCTTATTTTTAATTATCAAAACTATTAAGAGAATGTATGCCGACAGAGAAGTTTGTTATCTTGGCCAACTTGGTGAAAAGCAGGGGAGATCTTAGGTACTGTATGTACACCTCTGTGCTAATCAGACAAAGAAGCATCAAAATGTTTAAAAAAGATTTGACTACAAACCGGTGATAGGGTGAATTTGTTGTACATTTGCTCAGTCAACACGGGTTTGTATTAGCCAACGACACACAAGTCCTGACAACAGAAAACGCTGGTGGCTGTTCTTTGAAGTGAACATTTGGGAAGCTTTCTGGTGGTCTTACTTGAGGCAGGGGATGCTGTCTTTGGCCCCCTCGGGGGTCCTGCTGCCAGGACTAACAGGGTGTTGATGGTGGGGCTGTGGTGAGTGGGAGCCTGGCTCTGAGAAGCAGGGATTGTTTTCATTTTCTGATGGAGTGATGATGTCCTCTGAATCACACTGCAAGCGCACCTCTAGAGACTGGAGAGTAGAGGGGAACCGAAACATGGGTGGATCCACACCAGCAAAAAAACAAGTCTCTGTCAACGACAGCTACTGTACATTTCACAGAGGAGGACATTGTTCCGTAGGGACAAACCGTAACTCACCACTATCTGAGTGTTGGCATCATATTTGCTGAAGCGATACAGAATGATGTGGGCTGAGATGCCAACCACACAGAAGATGCGGCTTTGAGGGCACCAGCTGACCATCTGAACAGCAAAAGGGTCTTCCTCCACCAACTCGGCAGCCCGGCCCTCCCCAGGCTTCGGCTTCTCAAACACTTTGGAGGTCTTCAGCTTGTACAACATTTGCAGCGTAACTGTTCAGGCACATTGAGGGGAGCATACTCTTATGAAGAAAAGTACTTTTATTTTTAACAACAACTCATGTGTAAATGAGATGTCATTAGGAGTAATGTGCTGGATTTGACAACACAAACATAACTTAAACATTTACAGGATGACTGTCTGTCCCATGGTACCAGGTTTATTTCCACTTTGCCAAAATAAATGTAGAAAACAGATCAAAGTGTTGGGACACCAAGTAATCAGTAATTCAGGCGTTTCAGCCATACTAACTGTCACAAGACTGAGTTCATGCACATTTATATTTTAAGTGTTTGTAATGAAAAATGATCTTGAGATCATTTTGACTTCCTGTACATTTTTGAGCAAACTGTAAGGTCTGATAAGAAAGCAGAAGCCCACAGGAGTAACAGTGGATGTCTGCTCATAGGTGTGATTAGAAAATGATGAAAGCTGATCTGAAAGATTGCTCGAAAAACTTCAAAAAGTTTGAAAAACTTCTACAGACAGTCATTTAGGTGTAAAAACGGCTGGATTATCTGGGCATCACATCAACAAATCTCGACTTTTCTGATAGTGTATCGCTTATTGTTGTGTTGGACAAATTAAACTCAAGATAAACAAGCAGGTGGTTTAGAGTAACATGCAAGAGGATAAGATATGAGGACTGACATGCAGATGCGTCCCAAAACTTCACCGATCCATCAGCATGTCTGAAAAAAAACACACAATAGTTAGATTTTAGGGAAGACAAACACATGTTTCTACATTAGTGAATGTTTTAACACTCTAAATAGCCAGTGGTACACATGTTGGAAATATCACATAAGTTCCTTAGACCATTTTTTTCTCTCGAATGGCTTTAATTTACTGCCAATGCATTCTACCAATTCAGGCTGCTTAATTTCATCACAGGCATGGAAATCGGCATATTTCAAGAGTTTTTCACAGTGTTCTCTACAGAAAATATTGCCACTTCAGAGTGGAAGAGCAGCTCAACCAGGCTTCTGCTGATATCTGTGATTTTCATTCCGATGAAGAAGGCACCACCTGCTGTGCAAGCTTCAGAGCACATCAACATCTCTGTCAACCCCTTACACCGCAGCACGCTCCGTCGCTGCCACCTCCTGAGGTTTGAAAGGTCTCAAATCATACTTCTAAGTACCTACAATTCAAAATATAAATCACAGCCATCTGGTCCTGCCATAAAGATAATGGCTTCCAAAGATACTATTGTGGACTTTTCTCACAAACTAGATGCTTCCAGCTGCTTGGACTCATTTCAACACATTTTTGGCTGCGTTTCTGACCTACCCTGTGATGATGATCTCTGGATAGGTGTGGGATCCTAATGTCCATGATCCTCCACTCACCGGCCACTCCTGACATGACCAGAGAGAGATGGCTGTTTACTTACAGTATTACTACTTTTTTTTCCTTTTATATCTTTGTTTAAAAACCCTCAATGCCATCAAGCTTCATTTTTTAAAAGAGCATCTCCAAACACAAAAGAGAACTGGCTAAAATAAGAAATATGAATGACAAGTCAACATTAGCTTTGGTTTGGTAGCTTTGCTTTTGTGAGAAAGTTTCATATCAAAATTCAGAAAATATGAGGCTTGATCAGCATACAGTTTAAGAGTTTTCCTAAAAAGATAAGAAATCATTTAATTATAGGTGTGTGAACATTGTTGGTAAGGTCTGCACTTCCTTATTTGTACTTTCAAACAGAAATGATGCACAGAAAACTAGCCCAAAGCACATTTATAAATCTATGTTCTTGATTTAGTGTCCTACCTTTTGGCTGTAGCCTGTCTTTTTGTGTTTGGCTCCTATAGAGTACAGAATGGGTATAATGTCGGGTGGGCAATCGGCAAAATATGCTGTGCAGGTAACAGGAGACTCATGGACATCCATGGGATAAGGGTTTTCAAACACAGGGAAGCTGGAAGATAAAAGTACGAGGACGAAATGAAAAAATGCACATATATGGATGAGCAACCTCTTGTTTAAGAGGCTGACAGGTAAGGAGTCAGTCGGTCAGAAGAATTCATTCTAAAATCGGATCTAATTTTCAGCTTTTTGCTGGAATCATCTTAAGACACACTCTGGTGTGAATTGTGTTGTTGGTGTTTTTAACATATCATGATGGAGAACATGTAATAAGAAAATTCAGCGAATATTTATATAATAAATATTTCTTTATTCAGATTGTTGTGAATCAGGTGAAGAAAAGAAAAGTTCAGTTTCAAAAGGAGCTTATTTGTGATTCAGAAAATGCACCAGGTGGGCCTCAAGCTCCCTGCTCTGAGATCTCAGCAATTGGGAGGGGAAAGGGGGCGGGGTTGCTCCACACCAACTGTCCCACCCACAACTTTCCGATAAACTCCTGCCACTCTGCAGAAACTATGTTCTAACGACACAGGTTTTTTATTTTAGCTAAAATCTGCATCATAATTAAAAGACCATCGGAAACCATTTGAAAATAGATGTAAAAAGGAGTGAGACTTTAAAACATGACATTGTCACAGATGAAGGGTGTATTCAGACTGGGAGAATCATTTGACCGCTTAATTTGATCCAGATTGAGTCCTGAACCTTGCATTTAGCATGTATTCTGACTGCCATCAAGCAGACTTTCCTTTTTTGAACTAAAGCTTATAAACAAAACCACATGACTAAAGATCTCTTCAATCATTGGCCAGGAATTATAAGGGAGGGGCAAAGCAACTAAAGGCTGAAGTTGCAGAAGTCCTGCTCTTTACTATCCTTGCTGGGATATTTCACTGATTCGAACTTTATATTTCTTTGATCAATTTTGAATATCTATATGAAATGATAATATAAACCATTTTCAATCCAAGACAGCCAAAAACATCTTCAAAAGTTATTTTATTGTCTGTGTTCTGCTTTTCCCATCAGGTAGTGATGAAAAAGTAAAGCTGTGTAACACATACTTGCTCTGTGTCAGATCCACTACAATCAGGTCCTTCTCCAGCAGGACCACCACTGCATACGGATCCTGGACCTCTGCAAAGTACAAAATCAATCAGGTTGATCTGCACAAAAATACAACTTTTTTAAGAGTGGTGTGTCCACAGTAAAACTTGACGACACCAGAAATGAAAGATAAATCATCATAGAAGTTGGTTGAGTGGTAGAAGCGGGTTCATGACAAAGAACTCCATGCTCATTGTTTAAAGAATGTCCATAAATGTCATCATTTATGATTGTTTACTCAAGCTGCCAAAGCTGTCAGATGAAAACTTCTGACTGGAGCATATTCATTCTGTGCTTCACCTAAACCATATATCTAAGTGAAATGCAAAAAAACATAAATCATTATTTAGTTTATTATCTTACAAAAGTCTTCCAAACTATAATTAAAAAACGGCGTGAGTAATGCAGCAGGTCTCCATGACTAAGCATAAAAACAAAAAGTGTGACTGGAAACCTTGAAGATTTATCCATCACAAAATGTGGTAAAACTAGTGAAAAAAAGTTAACAAACTCATTTAGCTGTCTTTCTGTCCAATTTTCCAATGTTTATTAGAAGCTCTAACTGCATTTATTCCTGAATGACAAAAGATGTGTCAGAAACCACCTGGATCTCTGGAGTTTACATGTGATGCAAAAGGGAGAAAACATGTCTGCTGAACAATTCAAATCAATTCAGTTTATTTATAAAGCACAACTGGGGTTGTCTCAAGGTACTTCACAAGAAAAGCATGAAACATCAAATCAAACAAAATTCAAATTTATTATGACTGTTATTGTCAAATGTTTTCTAAATATTTCAAGTTATTGTGGATTTGAGCTCAGATCATAGAAGACAGAGTTGTCCTGATAATATATGGTCTGCACAGATGACCAATGGATCATGTCAGAGAGTTTTCAATATAATCTTCCATACTGATCATAAGATAAGGTCCTGACTATAGAGGTCAGAGAAGAATGGAGGGACTCTGGGACAACAATAACCTAAACAGCCACATTTACCATCATGGTTTGCAGAAAATGTGGTTTAAATGCTCGACACAGAAGCAGTTGGAGATAAAGCAGTAAATGACCAAACTGGATGTAACTCATACCAACTAAAATTAGAAAACAGTACTTAAATGTAATCTTTTCTGGTAGGTTTTAGTCTTAATATTTACCCTTCAAGTTGAAGTCAATTTTAGTCTAAACCACCTGGGTGCAGCGTTCCCAGCTTCTAAAACTTTTCACACATGAGGCCTTCATGTTTAGCTTTTTATGGAGGATCAATCAGTTTAAAAGGAATCGGTATGAATACCATTTTATTATTCCCTGTTCAAGAGAACCCAGGACCAGATAGAAATGAATACTGTGTCTTAAACTGCATCGGTCACTTGTCTTGTTTTTGTCTGTTCCATGGTGGAACAGATCAGTAATTGAATGGAACTTTGATGTTAATAAAGCATATCTGTCCGCATTCACAGCCACAGAAGAAAAACAGGCTTTTCAAACTCACCATTGATGTATGGAGTTTCACAGAGAACCATGAACTCCACGATGGGATAGTCCATCTCCAGAACAGTGATGGCTTTACCGTGCATGATGGTTAATGTTGGCCGTCGTCCCGCTTTGTCATAAGAGAGACCCCCAGAGAAGATAACGAATGGTTCGCTGTTGTGAAGGAAGGACAGTAAAACTTTGAAGAGCTCATGTTAATTTTTCTGATTTATGAAATTATTAGGAGTTGAAAATAAGAAAACAGAGGAAGAATAAAGATGTCTTCTCAAAGCAAAGAAAGAACACTAAAAGAAAGTTAGACGACAGAGTTTAATCTCAGAAACAAACATTATTCTAGGAAAATTAGGTTTTTCAACATAATTCAGTCAGAATTAATCATGTGGCATACAATATTTATTTTAGAAATTCAGATTTTAGCAAAAACACACCTGCTCCTGGAGGTCTTGTACTCCACTTTAAGAATGGGTTTACACGACTCCTTTCTTCCGTCTTTTTGTATCTTTCCTGTTGGAGAACAACAGCCTTTTGAACATTACTCATGGAACTTTACATATTTTACCACACCTTTGTAATCCCATCAATTTGTTAGGAGTACAAATAAATGAAACGTATTATTTATTGGCCACGATGCAGAGGTAGATAGGTCAACCTCTGATCAGAATCGAGCAGGCTCAATTCCTACCTTGCCCATCTACGTGTCGTCCATGTGTCCAAGACACTGAACCTCACACTGCTCATGGTAGTTATGGGTTATCAGTGTGTTAATGTGAAATGACTTGTTGTTTTAGCATGACTTTTTAAAGTTATAAAACTGACGTTTTAATGTATTTTCTGAGCACTGGCAGCTATGAGCTAACATAAAAAACTGGCGAATATTGACAACGTCATCGAGGGGTAGTACCTGTTTCGCCCGTCCAGATTCCAAGATGCTATTTTTCCAGATCTCTCCATTTGGAGGGCTAAATGTAGGGGTACGTAGAAGCTGGATGGGTAAGGTAAGAATTCAAATTCAGCCTGGGACTGTAAAGGTTGGATGGCGCTGTCTTGGAGAGGCTGTCTGGAGTGGCGGGGTGGGTCCACCATCAGGACAGGACCTCAGAGGGTTGGCAGGTTGGGGTCTTCACTGAACCAATCATGGACGGCCCGGGCTGGAAAACTGCCTTGCTCGCGTCTATGTCAGACCAGATCTCTTGCTAGGGCACATTTTAGGGTGGGACCCAGGTTTGCCCCTTTTCTTGTCTCCTCTCTCTTTGTGGCGGGGGTGGGGGATTGGCTCTCCTTGTGATGAGGCTCCTAAGCTTTGGAGGCTTTGAGTTCAACACGGGGGGAGGTCCTGTTTCATCATGCAGGGGGCAGTATGGAGCCTGTCCCCTAACTGCCCTCCTTAGGGTGATGGGGGTGGGGGGTCAGCCCTCCCATCATGGACACACGACCTGTGTCCATGCCCCTGTGGTGTAGATTGTGGTCCTTGCCCTTGATCGCTGGGTCTCTTCAAAATTCCAACAGTGGGAGCCTGGTTGGGCCATGTTTACCATGCTCGTTCTCCTGGAAGGGGGTGGGTAGCCTCTGCCTTGCTCTCTCTTGGACCTCCCGCCAGGGTGTGTGAGCGGTTACCCAGAGTGTGGGGCGGGCCTCCCTTGGGGAGGCTCTTGTTTGTGCCTTGGGTTGGGGGTATGCTCAGAACTCTCGGGTCGTGGTATGTTTTTAACAATTTAAATGTGTATGTGGACAGGCCCCACCACTTTAAACTTATATACACAATAAGTATCTAATATACTTATATCTTATAATAAATCTACAACTGACACTAATGATGATAAACATCCAGCAATTTGTTGCTTTGTGATTGTACCCCCCCTTCTTTATTTATCCTCTGTCTTTCTTAAACCTAATTTTACCCCCATTTCTTTTGGACCCTTTTACCCCATCTTGAACATCCTTCTCTCTTCTTCTTTTCCAGTCGGTCCGACAAGAAAAATATACAAACATGATCACTTTTAATGAAGTTTAGCCTCAAATACGAAGGGGGTTTATTCAAATATTAATTTTTAGAAGATGTATAAACCCCTACAGTAACAGTAAAATCATTCCAACACAAGAGGCCTTCAGCTCTGATCTGTATGCTCAGCTATTGGACAAGACAATTAAAAAAAAACTAAAGTTTTTGATCTACCAAAAAGCCCCACCCCATCACATTGAAAAGCTCCAAATGTCCGCTGTAGGTATCAGGAGTTCATTCAGTAGTATGCAGTGGTTGTTGGACATTTAGGTTCAGAAATTTCTTCTACAGAGGACACTTTGCATTGCTAATAGGTAGGAGCAATAAAACATGCGTCATCCACCATTTGTGCTGTATTTTGAGGAAATATCAGTTTAAAAAATGCAATAAGAAACATTCTCTTCATAAATTTCAACCTTAAATCTATATGATGGTAATTTTGTGGATAATTCTTTAGGAGGTTTTTTTTTTTTTTTAGTCTTTAAATTAAAGTTGAAAAAAGGGTTGGTTCATTTCAAATGCCACTTTCTCACATTTCCGGACACCGTTTTTTTTCAATTAATTTCTTTGTATTGTTGTTTTGGAGCAGTTTTTCTTGTCTTTTTGCAGCCTGTGTGGAAGCTCAAATTATCTCACAGTGGGTGATCATGTTGTCTGATTGGTTTCAGAGGCATCTTCTCTTTTTTTTGTCTCCTTCCTAAGTGGTAGGATGATTGTACTCACTCAAACTGTTTTTCTCACTGCCACCTCTATGCCTAATGTATCTCTTTACAATTAGGCTTTAAATGATAAATATAAATGATGAAATGAAGTTTGCATATAATTCTCAAATAAAAAAAGCTCAACTTTCTGTTGTATATGTTTTTTTTCAAGTTTATGTTGAAACTTCTGTTAATGACAGTGTATTTTCTTGATGAGTTTTTCCATTTTTACTTTGCTCTTTTTCAAACCTCCATCTTTCTGTTTTTGGATTCCTATTTTTCAGGCCTAAAGCAGCACTTTGCCATCAGAATCTATTTCTTCACAGCTTTAATCTTAATATAAGATGAGCGGTTCTTCTCATCATAAATCATTATACAGTTGCAACACAACAACGCTGGCTGGATATGTTTGTTGTCCTGCGTTTCTTTTTACTAAATAAGTCGATGCATCAAAGAGTTTTTTTCTGCATTTCAAACTGAAATGATTTTGTTGATGCACAAATAGAAAGTCTTGCAGCTGTGGGGATTTAAGTTACAAGGATGGTACTGTAAAGAAAAGCCCACCAGTGTCAGAACCACTGAGAGAAACACAGCCCTTCTACTGTTCACTCATTATAAACATGGAAATGTCAGTTTCAAGGTAAACAAGTTTCAGGCTCAGTAAAGCTGTTTTCTCTGGTCAGACTCAGAGCTCTGACGGAAACACATTCATAAAATCAAAGTTTTCTACTGAATTTTTCACAAGGTAAGAAAAAAAAATGCCTCATTTCCCATCGGGACAAAATAGCTTTTAACATGTATACAAATGTATGCGTACATTATACTGCTGTCTGAGATTGGTGCATAAGAACTGAGCTTTGCTTCTCATTAAGCAGTTTTCATTCAAATGCTGGTGAACATGACTGCATCCTGATTCATTAAAGCAATTAAAATAATGCTGCTGGATTACTTCCACCATGAAAACCCATTTAAGACATCTTTCTAAAAGCACCAAAAGAGAAAAGTAGTGGCCGGCCTGATTAAAGAACAGCTCTGCAGTAAAATACGGAGCTGCAGAAAAAATAAAAGATAGGATTTCAAGTTCACCTTTTTCAGGTGCAACCACAGAAATAAAACTAAAATGCATGTTTTCCAATAACAAATATTTAATATTTGAAAATTATTCATAAGACAACAAAATAAAACTTTTTGGACGAAATTCTGCCATATGGGTTTAAAGATTTAAAATATTTCAGGAATATTTTCTAAACTCTGGTTTCAGTATCAATTCTGTTTTAATTAAAAAAAACAACTAATTTACATGATTTAATCTATAATGCGATATAAAGCTAAAACCACATTCCATATGAAACTCTTGGAAAGTGGAACTCCTCTTCCTGCCAGCCTTTCCAAAAACTATTATTTTGAAAAGCTACCAGTCATTTAACAAAAGCATCACACAGAAGGTTTAAGTCCCTCATGAGGGTGTGTGAGTGGAAAACCACAGTATTCCCGGTTTCAGTTCAAGTGTTGCGATGGCGAGTGTCTCACCATGAGGGAAGGTGACCTGGAATGGTTTGGTGGTGTTTCTGAGGTTCCACAGCGTCAAGCTGCCGTCTGAGTGGCTGCACATGAACGTCTTCCCCTCATGGTGCCAGCTGACTGAATGGATGGCCTAACAAAACAAGAAGGGAGGAATGGCTTCCAGGTTAGTCAAGTCAGACGTTTGGAGAAAAAACCATCAGGAAGTCTAGATGTTTGGATACAGACATTTATCTAAAACCATAAATTTAGGGTGAAAATTGACTTTATCATAAAAAAACAAGTCGGACTGAATCTGCAGCAAATTCTCAGATTGACACAAATTTTGCAAACTTTGTGCTTGGTTGTAAAAAAATAGATTAAAAAAAGCAAATTGATGCAATTAAACCACAAGTTTTTAACATTTTATGTCAGTTTTCTACTCTGACTTTGTTGTGTTAGCTCATTTTGTATCTCAACTGCTTTTAAAATGTTTACTTTTTTTTAGCTTTAGAGCCTCTTCCTGTAATTATTATAACAGCAGAGACATCACTTAGAAATAATAAGATAAACTGAAAACGTTTCCAAGAATAAATAATTCTTTTCATTTCACGCTTTTAAGTCTACTTGGAAACACAAGAAAAAAATTAAAGCTTCTGTAATGTTTTATAATCAGCTTTTAGACTATGAAGTAAAAAAAAAATATATATATATATATATATCCTGGGGTCTTCTACCAGAGTCCTGGGAGCTTGAGGGTCCTGCAGTATCTTAGCTGTTCCTATCACTGCACTTTTCTGGACTGAGATGTCTGAGGTCTTTCCAGGGATCTGCTGTAGCCACTCCTCCAGTTTGGGGGTTACAGCCCCGAGTTCTCCAATGACCACGATCACTACTGTCACCTTCACCTTCCAAACTTTCTCCAGTTCTTCTCTGAGTTCCTGGTATTTCTCCAGTTTCTCATGTTCCATGTATGTACCATCGCTCAGTACTGCCACCTCCACCTGATCGATCTGAGCGTCTATCGCTCTGGTCGACTTCTGAACCTCGGAACAGGATCAATTCCCACCTATATTTATATATATAGATAGCTATAGATAGACAGACAGATAGCAGCGATGCTAACATATTCAGTTAAAAACATGCTAATCTTTCTACCAAGTCACAAAACCACATCTTAAAGTTTTAAAGGTTAATTTAGTCTGCAGGCTAAGTCTGTAAATGTAAGCTCAAGGATCTAGCAGTTTCTAACTTGTATGTCTCCAGAATAAAAGACTTTGTTACATTTGCAGCCTCAGAGATTTGTAGCTTGTAGTAAGTGGACGTATATTTTTTTTAGCAGCTGAGAACAAAAGAAGCAGTGTTGGTGATTGGACTCCTGCTGTCATGGTGCCCTTTTCCTGTGAGCTGCACTCTAACTCACCGCACCCGCTTTGCCGAACGGAAGGAGTACTGGTATTACACCTGTGTTAAAGAGAAAAACGAAGAATTTTTTTTTCTACTTTTGTCTGTTTTTACAGACTTGGGTTGGGTTGAGTTTTGTGACCTTTTTTCCTTTTCCTTTATGTTCTTAAAAGTTTTTAAGACAGAAAATTATGAAAAATGGGTAACTTAGATGAAAAATTTTTTTTTAAACATCTAATCTATAAGGCTGTCAGTTCTCAGATTGTAAAATAAAGCAAAATTCATAATAGCACAAATGAAAAAGGAACAATTATAACGTGTTTTTTTTTCAAATGTTGGGACAAAAGTAAAATTTTATGGCAAAAAGTGAGTTCATTTTACCAGAAACTGCTGAGCCTCTGTTTGTATGAGTGAATGCAGTTTAAGGTGTCTATCTGCACTCTTGGGAATGGTGGTCATTTAAAGCAAAAATGTTGTACTTCTGCTCACTGTGCTGAAACAAAACACTTTTTATGCTGGATAGAGAGTTTTATTGCTCATAAACATTCATTTTTAGACTGCAGCACAATAATGCTTTGTTGCAAACCTCTATCTATGAATACGAAGTCTTTTAAGTCCAAGGTGGAGGCCCATTTTTTATCTTTGAATTCAGGTTTGCACTCTTTGGCTAATAAAATGTCAGAGATGTTAACATTGCAGAGGTCAGCAGTTCAGGGAATGTCATGACAGTAATGTGCAATGTCCAATACAAAATCCAAAGGACTCATTCTGAGAATATATGACCTTACATTGCTCAGAATTAGCATGCTTAATGTGCACAAAGTGAAGGTGCATGGGACATTCTTCTAGATATTCTAAGCAGACTTTTTGGTTCATGAAAGAAAAGATTTGATGTTCTTCGCACACTTTTCAACGTTGGGTGAAAAGGTCAGCAGAGACTTCTGTTGAGGCTTTGTTCTAATTACCCTTAATGTGTCCATTATTTTAATGTGCTTTTAATTAATGTTCAAACAAAATACACTGAAGAATTGCAGGATACTTGAAGCCTAATTATTCAGCTACGACATTCTCCTGCTGTCTTTAAATTGTGTGATGTTGGGTTTTTAGACGCATAATGTGCACAACAAAACATATGCAGCAGAAAGTCTTTTTTTAAGGACGAGCACAGAAAGCTGTCAAGCTGCTTCAGATGTTGTAATTCACCAGTCAATGAATGCTGTTAGACATCCAGGCTTTGAAAGCGTGAAACACACGCGAGGCAGAAGACACGGCAGCAGCTGCTCTCACCAGTGACACGAGGTGATAATGTCGAAGACATACGGGTTTGAGGCTGAAGTCAAGATTCAAAAAACAATCAACCAACTGAACAGAATCTGTTCTGTGTTGGATTTGCTGAGCAAAAGGATTAGTTGAAAAATGCAGCTAAATACAAACACTTGTTGTAAATGTGGTAATGGGTCATATAGGTGGTATACGGTGGCAAATTTTAAGACCAGAGAACAGTCAGTGAGCTCATAGAGATAATGTTCACAAACATGTTTTCTGCAGGCATGCTGTGGGTGACAGGTCGTGGTGAGCACTTCTGCAACACGTAAGGGTAAGTAAGGGGGAAGTAGGTTAGATGCAGGAGTCACATACAGACTTTTCATTTTTTCAACCCCCTCTCAGATTCTGTGGATGGGACAAGGATCCCATTAGTGTTGTTCATGTGATACGTGCGCACTCCATATGTGCAGCCTGACTGTAAAAACATAGGAAATGAGTGTAGTTTGTGTGGACATGCTAACATGTTCGTTTAGATGGAGCTTTTCAACAAAATCACAAAATGTTCTTCATCATTTGTTGTGTGGATCATTCATAACTTTTTTTGTCCTTCACCTGCACACTCTAGTTGTTTGACTCTGTCTTTATTTATTTTTTTTGGCTGAAGGACCAGCAGATCTGAAAGAAGTGACAATCCTGTCCAAAATGACTGTTTTTTCTTTGATTAATATGAGCATCTCTGGATTCTCCAATTACTTCTGTCTGCAGAAACACCTTTGGAAAATTAGTTAAATTAAATTCAGTGGATTTAAGTAAAATGTCTCTTCCAGGTTTGAAATGATCTGATCAGCTTCAAGAAGGTCAGACTGGATAAAAGGCAATTAAGGCATCAGTGTGCATCATGGAAGGCGGTTCGACCAAACCTGCTTCAACAACGGGACCGTGACTCCTACAAGGCATGTTCTAGCACTCCAGTTCCATGCTTAAATAAACTCCTCACTCTTGATTATGTTGTAACTCAGACTTTTAAACAACCTGCAGTGATGTTGCGAGCTACAGAGGAACCCTGGGAGAATAGTTCAATCAGCGGAGCCGAGAGAGACTTGCTGACTCAGTCATTAAGTCTTTAAAAGGAAACAAGTCAAACAGATTGAAAATCTACATTTATGTTGGTACATAAATTCAATGATGATGGACAGAATCTACAACAGCTGTTTGATCTACCAGCTATTTTCAGAACACATCTTTGTCTTTCTCCATTAGTGAGATGTCGTTTCAGCATTTTAGTGAGGGATTAATTGTGCTGGGTTCTGTACCTGTTCATGTGGACGGTGCAACTTCACACTGCGTTGCCTCTAATCAGATTTCATTCAAAGATTGCTGTGCTTGCAGTGCTTTGAGCTGTCTCACTGGGATTCCAGTAAAAATCATTCTCTGAGTTTTCAGCTGTGATGGAACGAGTAAATGACAGATTTGTTTTAATGAACAAATGGGAAGAGCCTGAACCCATCATTATTTTTCAGTGTGGGAGTATTTCTTTTTTTGAGTGTTTTAAGGACAAAAAATGGTTGGACTGGAGCCTTATGAAGCAAACACATAAAAATGTAAAACAGAATAAAATCCTTAACTTGGGAGCAAAGAAAGTCATCCATTTGACCTTTTGATGAGGGGAAATTAGCAACAGACTTTAAATATTAAAAGCCGTTGCACAAGAAATGTAAAGTTGCTGTATGCTTTCTTTAAATAACTTGACCAGGCTGATCAGGTTTGGCAACCTCACCCTCTCATTTTGTTTGTAGATAATTTTAGATTTTGTTTGCCTCATCACCAGGCAGACGTTAATGTGGGGTGAAAAGTGTTTTGGTATGCCGTTAGCACTGAGCAGAACCAAAGTTCTGCAGAGAGGTCTTACTCCAGTTTGCATTTGAATTGGTTTTCTTGCTGGCAAAAGCAGCTTTTATTCAAGAGCACTGACAAAAGCTAAATGAGAAAAGATCCACATTAAAAAAGAGTTTATAATCTGTGCTGTAAAAGACAAGAAAGGATCTTACCTCATCATAGTAGATCCGGAAATCTGCCTTCTTGGCCCGGAGGTCCCACTGTACAATGGTCCCACTTTCAAAGCCTATTAGCAGCTGCAGAGAAAAAAAAAAAACAATGATAAGAAAATGCAGTAATGTAAACTGACATGATTATTGTGTTTGAAAAAAGTCTCTTTATGAATGCCCAACTAAAGAACTACATTTATTACCAAAGCATTTCATATATGCTGCCAAGCATGGTGGTAGAAGTATGATGATCTTGAATTTTTTTAGACTAGGCAAAACTCAGGTATTTTTGCAGAACCCATGTCAACAGAACATCTTAAGTGCAAAATACTGCTGCGTATAGTAGAGGCAGATGTCCAGAGATGCATGAGAGGACATCTGTCAACCAGCTGAATCTTCAACTGAGCCATTAAACAGAATAAACATCTGTAAGGAACATGGTTGTTCTGCATCAGAATGGATAGAAAGTAGAAGTATGGGGATAATCATTTAATATTAACATGATAATATGAACAGTAATTATTAAGGTAATGGAATGCTGCACATGCCAAAGAGAAAGAAATCCTTTAGAATAATGTGGATCTGACAACTTCAATGTCTTTCAAGTCCCACTCTGATCACCGTTTGATTTGTTGTAAAGCGTTATCAGTGGTCTTTAACTTTTGATGATGCCGTTTTTGACCAAAATCCAAAACCCTGTGTTTTTTTAGAACATAGTTTCTGCAGAGCAGCAGGAGTTCATTAGAAATTCACCTCTGAGTTGTGGGTGCAACTGTTGGCATTGAGCAACCCCGCCCTCCTGTCCGCCCCGTTGCTGAGAGCTCTCTGTTTACACTCTCTCCCGCTAGCTCACACCCCCGACCTAACATTATAGGTGCAACAAATTGCACCGGATATTGGAGCAATATTGAAGCTACAATATTGGAACTACTATCAGGGACGGGTTTCAAGTGGTTCAAATCCTATCTCATGGAGAGATACTTTATGGTAAACATGGACACATACTTTTCTAGGGTCCACGAAATTAAATGTGGTGTGCCTCAAGGCTCCATACTTGGCCCCTTACTTTTTAAAATCTATATGCTTCCTCTAGGGAATGTCATCAGGAGGCACAACATCAGCTTTCATAGCTATGCTGATGATACCCAGCTGTACATAGCTATGTCTCCTGATGACACAGGGCCAATAGAAGCACTTTTTTAACTGTATTTTAGATGTAAAATCATGGATGGCAAATAATTTTCTGCAGCTCAACCAGGAGAAAACTGAAATTTTAATTATTGGTCCTGAAGCTAAGAGAGAGAAACAGTTTTTGAAGTTAAAAGAACTTTCATTAAATTATTCAGAAACAGTAAGAAACCTTGGCGTTATTTTTGACTCTAAGCTAACTTTCATCCCACATATTAAACATGTGGTTAAAACGTGTTTTTATCATCTTAGAAACTTGGCTAGAGTCCGCCCACTACTCTCTCTCACTAACATGGAGATGCTGATGCATGCTTTTATCACAAGTAGAATTGATTATTGTAGTGCCCTGCTTGCTGGTCTTCCAAAAACTAACATAAAGAATCTTCAGCTTCTCCAAAATTCTGCTGCATGACTTCTTACCAAGACCAGGCGACAGGCCCATATCACTCCAATTTTAAAATCCCTGCATTGGCTCCCCATAAGCTTGAGGATTGATTTTAAGATACTTTTAATGGTTTTTAAATGTCTTAACGGTCTTGCGCCTTCTTATCTGTCTGACCTTTTAGTTAAATATGAACCCTGGCGGACCCTGAGATCCTCTGGTACTGGTCTTCTAACCATTCCAGCTGTAAAAACCAAAACTTACGGAGAGGCATCTTTTCAGTATTATGGCCCTCGTTTGTGGAACAGTCTGCCAGAGGATCTAAGAGCTGCAGAGAGCAGCTTTTTAAGAAAAGGCTCAAGACCCACCTTTTTAACCTGGCTTTCATATAATTTTTACTTTGTATCTTTTTACCTATTTATCTATTATCTATTTTATAATGTATTATCAATTCACAATAAATTATTAATTTATTTTAAATTCCTCATTATAATGTTTTATTGGTTTTTTTTTAGCTGTGGTGAGGCAAGTCCCTGCTTGTGTCGCTGCATTTGGTTGGCTGTGCCGCTACTCACAGGGAGAGAGGTCCCAACTATTAGCGTTTTTAAAAACAAACTGTCATGCTCAGCCTGTTTCTCATTGCCAATCTCCATCAGTTAGGGGGTGGGAGGTCTGAAAGGGTTGGGGGGGTTTTGTACGGATCTGGGGGGGGGGACTTTATGTTAATTTATGCTTATTTTTATATTATTATTTGTTTTTTATTTGCTGATTTAGTATCACTATTATTTTGTTTTATTTTGTGTAAAGCACTTTGTGTTATGTTTTATATGAAAAGTGCTATATAAATAAAGATTGATTGATTGATTGATACCGTATCTTGCTGTATGCCAGCTCAGACAAGGACAACTGCCCCCCCCCAGTGTATTTTCTGCCTCACAAATACAATCTTTTCTAACAGCCTTTTTTTTCTTACTCCTGATTCACAAATTAAATAAAGAAATACTCATAAATGCAATTCAAGATGAGTGTTCTTCATATATGTCCTCCATCATGAGAAACAAGAACATGTTAAAAACAACATTTTCATTTATCTCATTGTTGCCAACAGTCTTTTAAGATACAATTTTAAGTGTTTTATTTTAAGTGGAAATTTCTTTTTCTTTCACTTTTGAAGTTTGTGTTTTCTCTTAACAACGTGTTAGAAAAGTGAAGTGTGTGATGATGACTCAGTTTGTCTCTATTTTAGCAATGTGAATTAACTGTAAGTATTATAATGATTCTCTTGCTACATTTTTGTTTATTCTTCATTTTAGTGGTGAACTTCTTTGTTATATTGATGCAGCAATTCTATCTCATTGACATAAGAATCAGATTTTATTGTCATTGTTTCCTTCTCATTTGCATTCTTGAATAGTTTGTATTACATTAATTAGTTTTCCTGGAAGATCCAGGATGTTCTGCTTCTCCGGAGTCTTTGTTTGTTTACATTCCATCATCTCATGGTGGTCATCTTTAATACTCCAAATCTCTGGCTGACACCTGCTTCTGGTTGGTAAGCCGAGGTTGTTCTGTGTGCTACAGAACTTAAATGCTTTTATTAAAAAAGCCTAACAGATGATCAACAGGGTTTCTTTGATGGTCTACTGAGCCTTGTTGATTAGCCCGTGGCACTGTTGTGTGCCTGTTGTGCGCACTCTTTGGAGGTGATTTGCCTCAAACAGGGATCGACACACACCCACTCCATTCATCCTCCAGACGACGACTCCACTGTCCTCCCTGCAGGACACAAAGGAGGAGGAGCTCCTTGTTTTCCAAAGCTGTTCTGCTCCTTAACAGCCTGAACTCATCGCACTGGAATAATAACTTCATGGATTCTTCCTCACCACATTGTGCACCTTACTGAACATGAAATGCAGCTATTGCACATGTACATATTTTATTTCTGCATCATTTGCAGTTGTTTACTTCTTGTTTGTCACATTTTTGTTCTTGTTTCTTCTTTCAGTCTTCACATCATGCTGCACTGCTGTGCCCTTCAAATTGCCCCTATAGGGAACTAATAAAGCTTATTAAATTGAATGAACAGGAGCTTGGTTTGGATCACTGGCAGTAAGTCAAAACCCATTTCCGCTGACAGTTGGACTCCACAAGAGTCTTAAAATTCTGAAGCAAATTTCTCTGAGAAGCCAGGTGGTGGATGGGTTTGACTCAGGGGGCCTTACAAATCCAGTCTGTAGAAGGCTGGATTGAGAGTCAGCACCTAAAGGTCTGATAGTTTTCAACTGAAAAAGACAGAATGGCCCCTCCAGGTCAGGAAAGTGTCAACGTTCCTGCTGGAGAAGATTTAGTATCTTTGCATTCAGTTATCAGGTAGGAAAGGCAACCAAAATTGTAGGTCCTTACATTTCTTTTGAGCTTTTCACATAAGAATAATCTTTGGTTTCTCAGAAAGATGTCAAGTGTATAGATTCTACATAGACCAATTTGTGGGGCAGGTCTGCAGAAAGGTTTGTATGAATTCATAAAGGATATCTTAAACGCTATTATTTTGGGAAGCTTCAGTTGCAGAATGCTCATTGTTGCTCACATTCTGCATCTAAACGTGCCTTGAATCTGTTTTAGCTGCAGCATTTGTGCTTGAAAATGATTTTTAGACAAAGGTTCAGTTTTTCTTTGTTAAAATCCAGAAATACTTTAGAACCTTCTCTTCTGAAGTTCTGGAAACGTTTTGTTCATTCTTACTTAACTATGTCTGCTGCTCAGATGCCATTGACCTCCGAGAACTATCCACCCTGAAACTATAATTTAGCCTGACCTCAAGAGGAAATCTTTTCAAAACGGAAGCGTTCAAATGAATACTGAAGTGGACAAAAGCCACATAAGGAAACAAAAAATGCAGATCAGTTTAAGCAATTTATTCAAGAGGGAAAATTACAGCAATTATTACCAAAAAAGTGCACTGACACCAAGGTCAGGTGTTTTCAATGCAGATGCAGAGATTTCATTTGTTAAAAAGCCATTACATGAAAAAGCAGAATCAAAGACCTTGCATCCAATTTTCTTAGAAGCAGATTTGGAAGAGGGAGCACATGCTTTCATTTAAAAAGTGAGCTGGGAAGTACTAATTATCTGTAAAGTAGATTCCACTGAAGGTGTGGAAGCCAGATAGTTTTAAAGGCATTTTCAAATTGAAGACAACCTATCAGTGACTCAGAAACCGTCTAATGAAATTGCCTCTCAAATTTTTAGCAGTTCATCTCGCTTTTATATTCAGTGAGGCTCTGCATGTGTTAGGAGAGCTTTGGTATTCATCTAAAGAATCATGCCTGAAAAGAAAAAAAAGAAACTTTTTTCTCCTGCACCTTTTTTTCCAATAGATAAGCACAATAAAAATAAATTCTCTCTTCCTGTCATCCTGCTGCTAAAGTCACCTGGTTCCAGTCTTGCATTTTTTGCACCAATACTTAACACTACTTTTGCAACTTTTAACTTCATATTTTTTGTGTTTTTGTTTTTATCACATTCGGACTGTTTTGTATTCAACACAACTGCTTCCTTTTGTTGATAATTCATCAGTGAATGTATGTTCATTCATTCATTCATTTTCCAATCCGCTTTATCCCTTTCGGGGTCACGGGGTTGCCGGAGCCTAACCCGGCTACTCATGGGCGAAGGCAGGGGACACCCCTGGACTGGTCGCCAGTCTGTCGCAGGGGTGAATGTATGTTAGTTTTTTATTTTTCAATGAAAGAAGGGAACATGCAGTGTATCCCACTAAGGTTTTGTTTTGCTCCTCATCTAAGTCATTTGCCAAAGGTTTGGATGGAAGAGCCCCTTTTTCCAAGAAATTCTTGATGGAGTTTCTCCAGATGGTTCTGAGTAACAACCCATCTGGTGCATCAAGCTAAGAAACATCCAGGAGCCTGTTTCTTCCTAATTGCGCAGCCACCACAGTTTGTGAAAGCAGCCATAAACTTGACACTCTTTTTAGTACTATGAGAGTTTGCCAAGCCTGCAGTCATCAGAGGCACAAATCCATCCACAAATCAATATGCACCAGCTTCTGTCTGCAGAAACCTGGCACTTCTCTTCACAACTTGTCTTTGACCCAATAAAACTCAACAATTTGCAGCCGTCCAGCGCTGCCCGCCTTTCACACCATGAGAGAGAAGAAGAAGAATGAAAGCTAGAGGAGCAACAAGAGACTTCCCCTAAAAGGAAGAGGTTTTATCAGCGATAAAGTGATTTGAAGGAAATCCTAACAGGTGATGGCGGGCTCCTCTTTTATCCGTCCACTCACCTTGCCTTCATCCTTTGGGCTGTCGCTCAGGTGAACCACGGGTCCTGGGTGTGTTTTAGTTGATCTGTGATGGAAAAAAGAGAGCCGGAGAGAAGCATGAACTGCAATGCTGTGCAACAGAACAAATAGAAATGAAATGGCAGTGCTCTGTCCCCTGTGTTCCAACATTCCACAATGCAGTGTGACATTTACTGGCAACATTTTAAAGGTGTTTTTGTTAAAACTGCAATTTTCCACTCATAACATCCACACTGACATCTGCACTTTTGGGAAATAACACTTTTAGGAATTTATGCTAAATGTGTTTTTTTCAAGTTATTTGAAGACGTTTTTTGTGGAGAATACACACCAGAAGCCAGGACAAGAACATAAACAGGTAGCAAACCTCAAAGCTTCCTGGAAGAAGACCACATCTTTTGTAACGGCACACAGACTCAAATGAGGAGCTTTTTTAGATATATTACTGGAGAAAATTTGAAAGTAGCACAAAACACTTAAAAAGGGCTCGGACTACAAACGGGCGTCAGTTACAGGCTGAGGGATCACGGAGTTGTTTTAGGGTGAAATGTTTGTAGCGCATAATGACTTTAAGACAACGGGTTCAGTTTGTTTGGAGAAGACAGATAATAAAATAAAACCAAAAAAAGAGTTAAGAATAAAAACTGTCACGACTGTCCCCCGTTACAGTGATGGTAAGTATTTGAAGCTGTCATAGCAAAGGACAAAAAGTAACTACAAACTGAAATAATCTCCATCATGAGCGTCTAATAAAATAAATACTGACCCTCAATATTAATGTTTTTTTTAAACTTAAGAAACAATGTGTTTATTTTCTTACAAACCTCAGACCCCCATTTCCATTCTTCAAGAAGACATTCAGCCAGTAATTTCTAACTGTTTAACTTATCATTTTACAAAGGAACTTCAACAAAATTCGCTGCTGCCACAGTGGGAATCTTTAAAAACACGGAAAAAAATGTGTGCTGATAAATGAAGGCAGGCTCAAGTGTGACTCAAATGTACAGATGGTTCATCTAGGCGTGTCTGCTGCTGGTGAATGATAAAAAGATGCTCCCAGCGCTGTAATCTCAAAGATTAAAGAAGCTTTGAGGCTACATTTGTCTAGTATTGTATTTTATCAAACTGACACTTTTCAGGAATCCCTTCCAAGAACAGTCCGGTCTGAAGTTTCTAAAGAATGACTGACTTTCACAAACAAGCCTTGAATCTGAACAAAACTAGTCCCTTATCCTAGAAACATTAGACCAACCTTAAAAAAAGATCTCTTTTTGAGGTTTTCAACTATTAGAGTACTCAAAGTTCTTGTGAAGTTCTTTTTCCTACAAAAAGTTTTCAAGGTAAAGAAATAATTCCTGTGCTTCTTGAGTTATGACACCGGCCATGACCTCAGGGAAATGCTTGTCATTGTGAGCAGAAGGCAGTTTTCTTCAACAGATGAAAGCTTCCCACTGTACAAACAGAGTGGAGAGCCAGAGGTGGGCTGCTGCTTACTCTCTGACTGTGAGAAGTTTCCCACACAGCTGACAAGGCCACTCTTTCAAATGTGTAGAAAAGCAAATCAGAAGAGCAGAGAAACTGTGAATACACAGATAAAAGCTGAGCGACAGCTTTTGTTTGGAGAGGCCAAAAGCAAGAAGTTTTTCATTTCTTTCCACTAGTAATTTATTTCACCTCAGAAATATTGCTGTCAATTTACAGACTGTATTACCTTAGTTCATTTAAAAGTTCAGAAAAATTTCGCTTGAACTCTTTCACGCCGAATGGCGCTGATCTGCGATGGACCATTTCATCCAGGACAGCTGTAGAACATTAGCATCATTTTGAGAAAAAAAAGAATATTTTATAGCATTTTTAAGCAGTCATTAGCCATTATGCAAACAAACAACAACATTTGGAGAGGAATAGGTCATTTAGAAAGTTCACTTTTATTTCTAAAAGTTTAGGAGGAGGAAGAAAAGTCTGGAGGATATTTTAAGCAAACATTTATTTTGAAGCAGTGGTGAGAAGGACTTAAAGTCCCACTCCGACCATCTTCTGATCTATTTCTAAAATGTTTAAATTATGATTATGCAGTTTTTAGCCGAAATTGAAAAATCTGTCTTGTTTTCTAGAACATAGTTTCTCCAGAGCAGCAGGGGTTCACAGAGGTCCTGCGTTGTGGGTGGGACTGCTGGCACAAAACAACCCTGAAAACTGAGAGCTCTCTGTTTACATGCTCTCCCGCTAGTTTACAGCCCTTCACATCCCATTACTAATGCAACTAAAATATTGAGGAATATCGGAGCTATCCAGTCATACAGTTTTGATCCGGATTCCAGCTCAGACGAGAAGAAAAAGACATACATGGATGCGTTCGTCTGCAAGTGGATGCATCAGAATGGAGCAGAACAGGGAGCTTATGGCCCGCCCAGCATATTTTCTGTCACAAATATCCGTCTGCACCTGATTCATCACAGTTTGAGTAAAGAGATACTGAGAAATGCTATTCAGAGCTTCATTTTCTTTATAAATGCCCTCCAAATTCAGACAAGAAGACCGCAGACCACAATAACATGTTAAAAACACCATTTTCATGTGGGTTTTTGAGATCTGAGAGAAGGTTGTCTCGATGAGGAAGATGATGCTGATTAATAAACATGAGAGGACATGTCTACAATCGAAGTTGTGAAGTGGCTGTAATTAGTAGTCTAATGATGAACAGAGAACACATTTCTGATGAAGTAGTAAAAGTTATTCCAGCTGCATATTGGCTTTAAAATTCTGAAACTGTGTTTGTAAGTCTGAGATAAGACCAGAATTTTACCCTGGATAACCCATGGAATGAAATATGGCTGCAAGTTAATTGATTTATTTAAGTTTTTTATGGTTTTATTTATTTTGGTTGCTGCTACCCAAAACGAACAGATAAACAAATTAATTTGAAAAAAAATTCCAGGGTATCTTTCATCACAACACATTATTACCAAATCAAGACCCGAAATAAAAGGTTTTCTGCAGAAACAGTCCTAAAAAGTTTGACAACTTAAAAAAAAACCAAGAAAACTAAATGTAATACTTTGTAGAAAACACATTGTCATCCAGAAAAGTTAGGATGTAAGGTGTTCTCCAACCATCAGCCACTGCATGACATTTCCAGGTGGATCGTCTGTACTCTTGTTTTTATTATTATTTTTTTATTGAGTTTTTCCTCAGGAGGGTCTAAGGGCAGGGATACCAGTTCAGCTTAGTCTGCTTAGTTTAGTTTAGCAACCAGCTATTGTTTATATTCCATGACTGACTTTATGTTTTTGTACAATTACCGACGTGAAGCCCATTGAGACAACTGCGTTGTGATATTGGGCTATTGAAATAAATTTGAATAGAATTAAACTGCATTGGAACTGAGGTTAATAACAAAAGGATTCTCATCTCAAGTGATAGGAAGGAACTGAAGAGGGAGCTGCATGAGTTCAAATTCAGGATTCAGAAGTGCAGGGAGCATCACAGGATTAAAGTAATCCAGCGGGTTGAACACAAAAACTCCAGAGAGTTGTGAAGAGTGAGACTGATTTCTGACACCAGAGAAGCTAGAAACAGAGGACTGGGACCGGCCCAGCAAACAAAGCCTGTGCTAAACCTTCATTCTTTACATTTTTAAGCTGCTTGAAGATGAGTTTTTCCTCCATTCAGGTTGATTGAACGTCTCACCCTCATCCATCTTTCCAAGGAGAAAGACAAAACATTCCCAAACAGGTTAAGATATAGTCTGTCCAATGTGTCCTTGGTCTGCCGCAGTTGGTCATACCTGTTACATCTCACTAAGAAGGCTCCTGAGCAGAATTTCATTTTAGCATTCCAAACTAGATCCTCTTGATTTGAGTGAAAAGTGGTTCTACTCCCAGATGTCCAGCCTCTCTCCAAGAGAATTTGTACAAAGATCTCGTGTGTTGGTCGACAACACACAGATTCCAGCTGTAAGAAGGAGGAGTACAAATACATTGGCTGTCTGGGAACTTTGACTGAAGTATCAGCTCTTATCATATTAAGGAGCAAAAGTCTACACCGTGCCCAAATGTCAAAGTCCCTCACCAGGGGAACTGACTCATTTCTCACCTTTTTTTCAATTTCCTTTCACGTTTTGTTCTATTAACTCACCAGGAGAGTTGGAAGGACTTGCTGACTCCTTCCAGCAGGATAAAAGCAGCCATGGCAACCCATCCATGAAAGAGTAAATAATCATCACATCAGCAGAGAAGAGCAAACGGGCAGCAAAGCAGCTGCAGAAATCTCAGAGAACCAGACATATAAATGATCATATTTAGATTTACTTATAAAGTTTTATTGAAAAAAAGTCTCTTTTTGAAACAGATTTTTTTTCTAGGTTTGTAGAAATTCAGAATCCTCCAAATTTGTTTCTTAAAAAGTTTTATTCTTTATTTTTATTGATGACATAATGTATTTATTGTTTCATGAAAAACAAAATAAATCATCACCGATGTGTAAAATATTTACTTATAAAGTTATTTGTATAAATTGACTCTGTAAACTCTGTAAAGTATTTCAACTGCCAAATTAGCCCTATGGTAAAATCCAGCTTCTTTTGTTTGTGGCTGTTGGTGATGATGAAGATGTTTTAGCACAACAGTATTTTTAGACAGTAATCCATGCCTTCATTACATATCGGCTGGAACCAACATGATTCCCTTCTTATAAGACAGAGCCAGTCATCCTTTTTGCGTCTCCAGCTGGTCCAGAATTTAGCTGCTCATGTTCTGGTCAGTGCGCCTAAGAGGGACCACACCAACGCCATGCATCCTGGCTTCCTCTGAATTTTAGAGTTCATTTTAAGATTCTTTCAATTGTTTTTGAATGGTTAAATATTCGTGCAGTGCTATACCTCTCTGAACTTCTCCCCCTACACTCCACGCTGGTGCTTCAAGTCACCTGATCAACTTTTCCTGGAAGTACTGAGGGCCAAGAGGACTGGTGTCTTGCCCAAGGAACCTGCAATCTTTTGATCAGAGGTGGGTCAACCCCCCTACCACTGCTGCCCCATTTATGTCTTAAAAGGGGTGGTCTACATGACGGGACAGGAGCACCCATCCTGGCTGCAGGCCTTGAGAATCAGAGCACTAGACTCACATCTTGAAGGGAAAGCATCCATGGAGCGCCACAACCAAGTGTCTAGAATAGTAAACAGGAACATGTGTGCAGAATATGGAGTGGAAACCCCAAAGTCAAAATGAGAAACACCTCAGAAAGTGGTAGAGAATGAAAGAGCAAAGATCCTGTGGGACTTCCAGATCCAGACGGACAGGATGGTAATGGAACCAACCAGACATTTTAGTGGTGGATAAAGAACAGAGGAAAGCTGTTATTGTGGATGTAGCAGAACCAAGAGACGGTAACATCAAGAAAAAGGAACATGAGAAACTGGAGAAATACCAGGAACTCAGAGAAGAACTGGAGAAAGTTTGGAAGGTGAAGGTGACAGTGGTGACCGTGGTCATTGGAGAACTCGGGGCTGTAACCCCCAAACTGGAGGAGTGGCTACAGCAGATCCCTGGAAAGACCTCAGACATGTCAGTCTAGAAAAGTGCAGTGATAGGAACAGCTAAGATACTGCAGGACCCTCAAGCTCCCAGGACTCTGGTAGAAGACCCCAGCTTGGAGTGAGGAACCACCCGCGGAGGGTGAGAAGAGAAAGAAATTTGTAATTAACTCATTGACCATATAAGCTATATTTTAGAAAAAAAACAGACACATTTATTTTTATTGATGCTAGAAAGTTGTATGTTGTCAGCAATCCTCCAAGTATATTTCCATTGTTGCCATTTACTCTTCCTATGCATCCACTGAAAATCCTTGATCGGCATTTAATCTTTCAAAAGGTAAAAGCTGCAACAGCCTCAACCTCATTCCCAGTTCCATCACTGCTGAGCAGCCTCTTTTTCAGAGCTAATTCTTCCTTTCGCTTCCACATTTTTTTCTCCACTTCACTCTGTATTTTTGGAAACCTTTCCTTGTGGTTTCGTGTGGTTTTCTGCCTGAGTGAAACATTGGTCTTACTGCAGATGAAATGGTCTGTCTGCTGAACATAGGCATGTACTTCTTCGGGTAGTTAGACATCAGTCTGCAGTCACTTCATACGGTCCAAAGTGTGAACACAATCCTCCAGTCAGAAGCAGTAAATCCTCACTTCTAAATGTACAATCCAACTAACAGTGTCACTAACTCAGTGTTTTTAATTAGGAAAAATCCCTCCGAAACAGTGCTACTTCTCTTGGCATGTACATTATGTTCCCGGAGTAAGTACCTATTTCCATATTTTTACTGGGAAAGGTAAACATGCCAACTTTGATTACTTGATAAAAGACTTGGACTCAATTCTATTTATAAGAGCGCCGTATGAACTGCAGCATTGTTAGCCGGGTCGCTGTGTTTTCCAATTTTTCTTTGCATCTCATTTTCTCCATCTCATTTTGCACAGATTCTCCCGCAGATGAAATTGGGCATTAAATGTGATGCAAACCCATTTGAATTTTAATGAGAGACGCGCCCTCCCATGAGCGCCGAGGCTTTGTTAAACTGTAGCTACAACTGATTATTTTCAAGAGCGATGCTTTGGTTTGTATTAAAATAATGTGTCTGTGAGTGGGTGTGACACAAACAAACCCCAAAACACACAGCTGACAATTCACTTCAGATTCAGAATAACCAAACCACCCAGTAAAGGAAATACACAAAGTCTCAGCTCATATCTATTCATGGAAATGTCAAGTTAGTCAGTGTACATAACCAGCAAAGCATATGTGAAGTTAGACCCCAAAAATGTTGATGATCAAAGAATTGGTTTGGCGAATGAATGCCACCCAAGGTGAACATAATTAAGTAGTTTGCTAAATAAACTGAATTTCAAGCAAAAACATAAAGCAACAAGACAAGCTAAAATATGAATAACTGAACTCGATCAGAATAATAAAAAAAGAGGAAAGAAACACCTGATCAGGAATTATAGTATCCTTACTTATCCAGAGAGTGAGTTACTTCTGTTCTGAGCTCGGAACATTTATGTTTCAGAGTCCAGTTTCCACTAAAACGTTGTGACCCTACCTTTGAGATTTTTTAACTGATTGGCACTCATGCTCCCTGTAGTTTGGGCTGTCACGAAGCAACGACTTGGTTTGGTAAGAGAGCGACTTATGACTGACACTGCGGCAGCGAGCTTGTCAGGATAGCACCAGAGGAGCAGAGCAGAGGTGGTCGAAACCAAGAAAAATGAGCATACAATGGAAGTAAACATCATTTGTTAACGTGATGGTGCTTAAAGCTGCCAATCAGGCACATGTCAGCAGAACAGTCAATGCATTCAGAAATGTACGAGTGCATGTCAGCTCATCACACACTTATGACACATCATTAAGATGAGTCACAAACAATCTTTTATTCCCTTTGATCTATACTTTAAAAACTTGATTTTATCATTTTTTTACATAGAGATTAAAACATTTTAAAGATGCATTTAATTATATATATTTTCCAAAGGGAAAATACATTCACTTTCAAAAAAACATTAAAGATATGGTGCATTGTAAACAATGCTGCACGGCATGAATGGGTTAAAGTTTAGATCTAATTCTAGCCTGTACTCCTTTACTGCCGTTAACATGTTTTGATTTTTTCAGAATAAACAACCCATATCACTTTGATAATTAGTCCTACCCATAAATCTGATTTAACACATTTCTGGAAGGCCAACTTCAATGTCACTTTTACATCCAAGTCCATCTGCTGCCAGACTTTTTTTGTTTTTTAAAGTGTCCTCAACAGCTGAGCAAACAGATCAGAGCTGAGAGCCTCTTGTGTTCGAAAGATTTTACTGGTACAATCAGGGGTTATAAATCTTCGGACACACTAGGTGTATATTTGTATAAACCCCTTTTGTAATGAATGAAACTAAGCTTCATTTATTTTGAATATGTTTTAATCAATTTTTGTTGGACCAGACAGAAAAGAAGAAGAGGGAAGAGGAGAGAGGGATGTTAGAGAGAGGGGTAATGGTAACAGGGGAAAGGGGGGTGGGTGGTGGTTAAGATATTGGAGGATGATTATGGGGTGGGTGGAATCAAAAAACAATGAGCAACAAGATGCTGGAAGTTTAGAATCACTACAGTCAGATGTGAATATTTGTCTAAAATGGGCGGGGCCTTTCCACACACTCAGTTGTTACAAACATACCTGTTGGCTCCAAGAGTCTTCACTTACCAACTTGTCAACATGCACACAATATACAACTACAATTCACACACTTATGCATACAAACCAACACATGTAAATGTGTTGCGTGTTTCATTTTGTCGTGTATGCTATTTATGCAAAAGTGAGCTGACACCTGTGTTCAGGTGAGTGTTTATATTAAGCTGAGGTGGATGATGGAATATGAAAAAAAGGAGGGAAAGCACCTGACCATCCCCACACCAAGACCCCCGCTGAAACAACAGTTGTGGCCAGGACCCCCCCACACCCATACTGTAGAGCCAATTAGAGCCATACTGTAGAGCCATTGCCCGCCAGGCAACCTGGCCAAGCACCCAGACCAGGGCCCGCAGGACCGCCACACAGGCCCCCAACTCCTGAGAGCAATGAGGCACGGGAGCACAGAGAGTGCAAGCCCTAGCCCAGCCAGAAGAGCAGACATTCCATCACGCCAGGGGCCCAGCAAGCCAAACTGACCCCCGATAAGTGAAGCAACTTCCCCCAGCCCAGCATGGGGCCCAGGTCTCCCCAGAGCAGAGGCCCCATTGCATGAAGAGCCAACCCCCCAGGTCCCGCACTTTCCACCACACACAAAGAGAGAGGACCCATGGTCTGAGTTCTGAGACCCATTTTAAACATCCTCTGTTCAACATAGTATATTCTGTGAAGAATGTCACAGAATATCTGCGTCTAGACATTTGATGTTGCCTGATTTGACTGGGATTGAGATTATTTGCTCAGCATTACTGTTCAGTGGTAATAAAACTGATTTGTTCCAATTAATTGAGTAGTCTGAGATGGAGGAGAGTTCAATAATAACTGTTATTGTCTCACTGAAAGAACTTGAAATATCTAGAAAAAGTAATATGTCATCTGCATAGAGACTCATTTTATGATGGTAGTGTTTTGTTGTAATTCCTTTAATGCTCTCACGCTGTCTTATTGCTGCAGGTTCAATAAATAAAGCAAAAAGAGAAGGGGAGAGTGGACAACCCTGTCTGGTTCCTCTACCAAGAAAAAACCTGTCAGAAGTCTGTTTGTTGGTTCTGACTGATGCATTTGGGTTGTGATATAATATTTTAATCCAATCAATGAAGGATTCCCCAAACCCAAACTTATGGAGGGCAGCAATGAGGTACTTCCAATTTACTCTGTCAAATGCTTTTTCAGCATCCAATGAGAGTATGGTTGTTTCCTGGTTTCTAATAGTGGCAAAATCTATTATGTTAACAAGTCTGCGGACATTATCACTTGAGTGTCTGCCTTTAATGAATCCAGTTTGATCATGATGAATTATATGTGGAGTGATTTTTTTTTTCCATTCACTGTGCGAGGGCTTTGTAAATAATTTTTACGTCTGCATTGATGAGAGAAATGGGGCGATAGCTTGAAGGAATTGTGGGATTTTTTCCTGATTTGAGAAGGAGGATGATGTTAGCTGAATTCGTGTGAGGTGGCATTGATTGGCTTTCCTTGATAAATGTAACCATTTTGTAAAAGGTTTGTTCCAGCTGTTCCCAGAATTCTTTATAAAACTCAGCAGGAAAGCCGTCAGGCCCTGGAGCTTTGTTGTTGGGCATCAGTAACAGAGCTTCATGAAGTTCAGCCAATGAGAGCGGAGAGTCTAAGTTTGAGCTTTGATCCTCATTTAATCTGGGTAGGGTTACATTATTAAGAAATGAATTAATACTTTGCTCAGATGGATTGACCTGTGATGTGTTTTTAGCAAAATCTTTAAGTTTTACTAAGCTTTTAAGTTTAACCGTATCATGAGTGACATTTCCTGTTTGGTCCACAATAGACGTGATTGTTGATTTTTCTTTATCAATTTTAAGCTGATTAGGGAGAAATTTTCCAGATTTATTTGAGATTTTGAATCTTTCAAGGGGCTGCACGGTGGCGCAGTGGTTAGCGCTCCTGCCTCACAGCAAGAAGGTTCCCGGTTCAAGTCCTGGCTGGGGGACCTTTCTGTGTGGAGTTTGCATGTTCTCCCCGTGCATGCGTGGGTTTTCTCCGGGTACTCCGGCTTCCTCCCACCGTCCAAAAAACATGCTTCATAGGTTAATTGGTTATTCTAAATTGTCCCTAGGTGTGGATGTGAGTGTGTGTGGGTGTGTGATTGTGACCCCTGCGACAGACTGGCGACCAGTCCAGGGATGTACCCTGCCTTCGCCCATGAGTAGCCGGGTTAGGCTCCGGCAACCCCATGACCCCGAAAGGGATAAAGCGGATTGGAAAATGAATGAATGAATGAATGAATCTTTCAAGTCAAAGACATTGTATTTGGAATTGTGTTTGCTTATTGATGATGTCATTTAACTGAAGCTTGAGTTTTTTCAGATCTCCCAGAATATGTTCCTGTTGTATCTGCTGCCAGACTTATACAATCCTAAAAGTCCACACTGAAGCCATCCCAAGTGAAATTGCAAAGACATGCCAAACAAAGTCACTGAAGGGTATCAGTCTGAAAGGAAGCTGAGAGCAGTGGTCAGCAGTGGTAGATTGACAGATTTCCCGTTTTCCCCAGTGGTAGGGGTGTGGCCTTCCAACAAGCTCACTCTTGATTAGTGAGAGTGGTTGCCATTGAAACACTGACTCAGACTGCCTTGGACCAATCCCAGCTTACTAACGTCATCCGGCTCCAACATGGTGGTGTGACATCCATATCACAAAAAATTCTAATTGAATGAACTTTATTTCATTGGTGCTGTAAGTAAACTATTTTCTATGGATGATGTCACTTTGTCCAATTCTCACATACAGTCAATGATGCATATCCTTGTCACATCAATACTTCCACTTTCCATTGACTTCAGCTTGGTCATTAAAGTCATTAAAGTCATTTCTCTACCATCGCATTAAACTCCTTTGTTTTTCTGCCATTTCTAGCCCTGAAAGTTTGATTTCAACATCAGATACTTACAGTTCAATGGCCTTGTTCCACATGATGACGTATCCGGAGAGAATAAAGGACTCAATGTTGACAATGTGTGTGTTGCCACGCTCTGTTCCCACGTAGAGCCACTTACTTTGAAACGGCAGGTGGCAAAATGTGATCCTGCAGAAAAACAAGAGCAAACAGACTTTGAGTTAGGATGCAAACAGACCTGAGAAGATTTCTCCTTCTTTTTGCATGAACAGTTATTTTAAATGATGTCTTTTGCAGGATGTCTGAACATTGATGCCAACCTGCTTCTGTGTAAGTCTGATCCACAAACTTGCTTCCAAAAAATCCGCAGCATCTAACAATATCTTAAGAGCCAGTCAGTGACACAAGCTGTTTTGTGTTCAATGTGATGTCGTCAACAGCTAACCTACACAGGCTTTTATGAATAATCATCACAATGAAAAATGAAGATATTTTGAGACGTGTTTCAAACACACCAATCAATCGTCTGAACGTGGGGTTTAAGACAGTTAGTCATCCGAACGATTGGCGTACGCTGCAGTGGCTGTTACTTCCTTTTAGCTGCATAACATTTCTATACAGTCCAAATGCCATCGTATACTGACCAGGCCACAGTAAGAATCATAATCTTAAGTTAACTTCTTTTTTCAAAGACGTCATACTCTGACTCATTCACAAAGGCAAGTTGTGATTCATCCGCTGTCAGGGTTTAATTGAAAGCGCTGTCTGTTTCCTAGACCCAGCTGCACCTTGGGTATAGGTTTAAAGTCCACCCTTGTCTCTCCTTTTTATACAGCAGAACAAGATTTTCCCTCATCAGAGTCTTTGTTAACAGACAATTTCTGTTAACAGGAATCGCTTGGCTAAGAATATCGTCATGTTCATGGGCAAATGTGAGAGTTAGCAAACTTCACTACCTCAAGATTTATTTTCATGGCTATACCAGATACTAATTATTAAAATCCTAATGCTTGTGTGACTTTAAAGAATTGCTTTCAATTTTACACGTCTGCCATCTCTTTATTTTTTCTATTGGAACCATTTTCTTCTCTATGATCAGAAAAAGGCCGTAATTGGCCTGATATCAGTTTAGAGGAAAAAAAAACAATCTCATGCAAAATTAGTGCAAAAAAAGACATGATAATGACTAAATTGCAACAATATTTTTTTTAGTCCACAAATCAAAAGAATTTGAGTTTTTACAACTCAAACAGGAACTTATTTTTTTCTAAAACTGCTAGCTTGGTTATAAAATAATCATTTTTACCTTACCTATCAGTTTCTCTCTGTTTAGACTTCCATCATAAACAAGCACTAAATTGGTTAAGTACTTGAATAGGTATTTAAAGACCCACTCCAATGAAAATTGTGTTAACATTTTCTTTTAACATTTTTCTCATGATGGAGGACATATACAAATACTTTAAGACTAAATCTGATGATCAGGGCAGATGAGAACGTGTGGTTTGAAAAAGCTCGGGTTTGTGATGTAACAACTCCCATGGGTGGGCTAAAGTCTCCTTGCTCCGCTACACCTCCTCACCCCTTCAGGTGCGTCTTCGTTTTCCTCGTCTGAGCTGGCATCTGGCTCAAAACTGTACGGCTGCGCAGCACCAATATTACCTGCCTTTTTTTTTGCACCAATAATGTTAGCTCAAGCTTGCAAAGGAGTGCCCAAACAGAGCTCTCAGTGACAGTGGAGGTAGGGGGCGGGGTTACTCTGCACCAACTGTCCCGCCAGCAACTCAGAGGTGAATTTCTAATGAGCTACTGTCGATGTGCAGAAAATATGTCCTAGAAAGCAACACAGGCTTTTGATTTGGGCTAAAAACTGTATAATCACGAACAAAAGACCATCTGGGAATGATTTTACAATAGAAATAAATGCATAGTTGGAGTGAAACTTTAAACATCAAAAGGATGAACATAAACTAGGCTAAAGGTATGTATTTTCTGTGTCTGTGGTCTGGGAGCTACACCAGTCCCTCTTGCTTTTACGTCTTGGTAGGAGATGGTGTTGGATCGTAGATCTGATTAAAGGAAGCAAGAGGAAAGATGGAAATCTCATCAAAATTTAAATGTAGCGTGTTTTAAGCCTGAAAGAAAAGCCATTTACTTGAAGAAGGTTTCCCAGGCCTGGATCCAAGAATGCTAACACTATTTCAACAGAGGGAAGATGCTGAGGCAGCTCTCAGCAGGGGGCAGAGGACTTGTATCGCATCTTTCTTCTACGTCCAAGTTTTGTGCCAAAACTGCAAAGAGCAAATCAGCTCCATGCAAAAAACTGACTGGCTGCTACTATTGCTTGGCTTTTTGGTTACTTTGATTTGTGAGGAATCATTGGGATAGGTTGGGCTTCAAAGTGAACACGCTGGAACAAGAAGGCAGCGACACAGAGAAGTGAAAGCTCTTCAAAAATAGAATTCTAGAAGTGTAGTCTGTGAAATTAGACGTTGCTTCTGTGAAATGTTAAACGCTCTACTATTTTTTTTCCCTTTTAAACGTAGATAAGACAGTTGAATGGATATTAACCCTTTAATACCAGAGCTGTTGCTGTCGGTGACAGCAAAATCAGACAAGAGCTACTCTTGGACTGTTTATGCATCACGACAGAAAAGCGGTGAAAAGCAGTTTTGGTAATACTGATTTCCCATGGCAGAGGAAAAGAAAGGACCTCTTTTATTGTCATGGAGTGACATGGAGTTCTTGAACTTTCAAAAGGAGAAACAGTATAATGGAGATAAATCCTGAGAAGTAACATGAGAGGCAGAAAATGCTCTTCTTCTACTGATCTGTTGTAAAGTACTTGTCAAATGCTGGTGTAACCATTTTACTCATGCACCACACCTTTTTAAATGGCACTTGACAGTTTGTTGACAAGCTTTAGAACCATTACTTGCTTTCTCACATAATTCCAAACCAGAGCACATGGAGACAAACCCAGGAATTAATGAATGAAGCTTTATTTGTCATATGCAGGATCAACACAATTGACAATACAGCAAACTGCTTGTTTTGTGAAAAATCGTTTGAGTCGCTAAAAGAGGGGATGCCATGCTTCTAAAACAATTATTATTCTGCCAGTGGCTTCTGTCATAACCCCAAGAATAAAAATTAGGATGGAATAAATCACTCTTGTCCATGCTGATTAGGTGGGGGTGAGGGATCACTGGGCTTCAACCCCACAGGCTCTTACCCTGCAAGCAGCAGGATTATTAGATAGACGACATATGAGATGGGGGGCAATTAAATAAGGATTTCAGGAGCTTGAGGAGATGACAATATTCAAACTGGCCGTGATGGGTGGGAGGGCACAAATGCCAATCAGGTCTCAGAGGTTTATTTAGTCTGCTACTGTTCATATTACATTGTAGCACAAGGTCCTTTGTTGAAGATTATAGTTTAATTCTCCTGGGGTAAATCTCTAACACCGAAAACAATTACTAAGCGGTGAATTTCTTTACAATAATAAAAAAAAAAAGAACTAGAAAAGGTGCATTTCTTGCAGAAATACGTTTGCAGAATTGCTGAAGGTGGTTGCTTTAACTGCATAACTTTTTGCAGAAAAAGCTGAAATGTATTGAAAGGAAAAAGTTGAATAAATTGTTGTAAATTTGCAGAAGTTTTAAAAACTTTAAGTGTAAAGCTGGTGAACACAATCGCAATGCAGCAAATTTTAATGAACTGCACACAGCAATAATTTGCAGAAAAATCTTTAAAACAATTGCTGAAGTAAGCTTAGTAAGATCTGATTTGCATATTTGTTTTGGCAAAGATTTTACGTCGGATGCCCTTCCTGTCACAACCCATTTGGAAATATCCTGGCTTGGGACTGGCACAATCAGACCCCTTGGGCCCCCTCATGGCTACATTCATGAACTGCTCCCTACAGACTGATACTTTTCCTGCTGCCTTTAAAAATGAAGTGAAAAAAACATTACTAAAGAGAATGAAAACTAATTTAGATCCCATGGTTTTTAATAACCACAGAGCCATGTCCAACTTGTCGTTTTTAAGCAGGATTTTAGAAAAACTTGTTTTTAATTCAGCTGAATGAGTTTTTCTTAAGGAACAACATCTTTGAGATAAACCAGTCTGGTTTCACAACAGTACTTAGACAGCCCTGAATTGTTACTTTTGTTTGGTGTGCATTGAATTCAAGTCAGATCTCAGTAGTGGCTCTTCTAGATCAAGTGCTGCTTTTGTTATTTTTGATCATCTGATCCTTTTAAACATACTAAAAAGTCTTGTCCTTTCAGGGAACATTTTTAAGCGGTTCAATTCTTCCTATTTCATGGAGAGAAACTTTATGGTAAACATGTACGCATACTATTCTGTGGTCCACAAAATTATATGTGGTGTGCCTCAAGGTTCCATCTTTGGCCCCTTGCTTTTTTCATTGCTTCCTTGGGAAATGTCATCAGAATCCACAAGATCAGCTTTCATAGATGTGCTGGTGGTACCCAGCTGTATATAGCCATGTCTCCTGATGATACAAAGCAGACAGAAGCACTTTTAACTTTATTTTAGATGCGATGTCATGGATGGCAACATTTTTTGTAACTCAACCAGGAAATAATTGAAATTTCAGTTATCTGTCCTGAAGCCTAGAGAGAAAAACAGTTTTTGAAACTAAGGGAATTCTCATTAAATTATTATTTATCACCTTAGAAATGTGGCTAGAGTTGGCCCAACTCTCTCTTTTGCTAATATGGAGATGCTGATGAATGCTATAATCACAAGTAGAATTGATTATTGTAACGCCCTGATTAATAGTCATCCAAAAAAAAAAAACATAAGGAACCTTCAGTTTCTCTAGAGATTTTGAATTACTGTGCTTTTTCCATGCTCTTCGTTTTTGGTGTAAAGCCCTTTGGATTGAATGACGTATGAAACGTGCTTTATGAAAAAAGATTGATTTGATTTAGAGAAGTAAGAGTTCAGTTGAATCCATCATTAAGTTTGCCATCTGTCAATCCATTTTTATAAAGGTAGTGTTTGATAATGTCATAGCAACTAAGATGGCAAAATTGTGGCCTCAAATAAGCCCCATAAAACAAATGGATTCCATCCATGTGCAACACAATCATGGGTCATTGATGAATTTTGCACCATGAAATACATTAGTTGTCATTTTTTAGACTTTAGCAATACCAGCTGAGGAGCACACATCCTTAATAAAGTCAGCAGACGCAAAAGATTTTTTAATTGGCAAAGTTATCTGGAGAATCAATCAACCTTGCCATCTGCTCTGTATGACAGGTGATGATATCTAAAATAATTCCACACTGACCATGTCAATTAATACACTAATTACATGTAATAATGACTAAACATGTGTTTCTGCTGATCTGAATGCTACAATACATGTCTAATATGGCATGTTTTGTAAAATGCCAAATTTTCGGTGAGAGCAGTTGGGGAAAGAGACAGAAATGAGCTGCAGGCTGAAAGTTGATGCAAAACAGTTTTTCATGCAGTATCGTCATGGGGTTTTGTTGGAGTGTTGGGGGTCTAATTGTCAAAGCTTTGGCCCAAAGAAGGCACTGCTCAGCTTCTGAGTATACTGTTTTTTTTTTTTTTTTTATATATTCCAAGAGCAAAATCCACTGTGAGCAAGCGCCTCCTGTTTGTTCACACCTGAGCACAGGTAGAAATCTAATACCAGAGGTTCCAACATATACTAGGCATGTACTGACATGCAACCTGCATGATTACACTGAACAAAATCTAGAAAATAACTGAAATAAGGTGTTCAAACTGTACTCCATAACCTAATAGACATTTTCATTTGAATAAAGTGAGTTGAAATGATCTCAGAGAATGGACTGTCCCACAACATCTGTTACACACCAGTATGGACACATGCAGCATCCAGGTCCTAGAACAGCATGAAGCACACGTTACACCAAGCATCAAAATACTCTCTTCAGGGTTATATGTTTTTTTTCTTATGAATTCATTTTCCTTGAAGGAGATGTAGTTTTTCAAATGCTTCTGAATAAAAGTCCCTTGACTGAGAGATTTGTTTGTGCTCTACTTTTTTTTATTTTAAGTTTGTTGGTTTAAAGTCCATCTCTACAGCATACCCTAAGATGAGTTGGATACACTGACACTTGGTCCCGTCCAGTTGTCAGGAACCCGGTGATAGGGGGGTAGGGGTGGTGGTGGTTCCGTCCTACCTGTAGAAACCTGCAGTTTCCACTTACTCTATCCTTGATGATCCCAGGAGCCAGACGATTCTTTGTTTATGCAGATGATACAATGTTATTTGTTTATTGAAAGGTTGACCTCCAGCTGCCATTGGAGCAGTTTAAATGAAGAGTGAAATCAAAAATCTGTACCTCGAGCATCAACAGAGTATTTTTTAATGTGATTTTTTTATCTCAGTGATCCAATGATTTCTATTATATGAATGACAATATTCCATTTTCTTTTTCAAGGTCAGATTGTTCAGTTTTTAAATTAAACATTGTCAAATTATTGTCATAGCTTTTGTTCTGTTGCAGTGGTTGTACTTTTGTACACTATACACCTAACAAAAAAAAAGAAAAAAATAATAAAATTGAAGCCAGAGCTTCAAGTCTAAGGTAAAATAATGAGTCAAATAAATGAAAAAGTCTCAAAGACCTTTTAAAACCTATATTCATTGTATATTATATTATGTGATATTGTTTTTGTGTTGTGGATTTTAATGCTGCCAAAAATCTTAATGAAGTTATGTTATAGGGAAAATATTCAAGTTTGAATTAACAAGAAGCTTTTGGGATTGACACGTTTTAAAACTTCTTCTAAATCCTTTTGTCAAACTTTGAAAAGCTCATTTTGCTTAAGAAATATTCTCTGTTTAAAACTTTTGCTTAAAAAAAGAAAATAAAAATGGAAACAAATTAAAAAAACTACGATGTTTAAGGAATTTCTGTCAGAGTCAAATATAAGTAAAAAAAATAATGCCAGAGTTGAATGATTGTTTAGATTTCAAGACCAAATATACAAGCAGATATTAGATCAAACTCCTGTACTATGTTCCACAACACGATCAAGTTACTAAATGTGCACAGCAGCAAACCTTGTCTTGACTCTCAGTTGTACAAAAACTAGAATGATGTGATCCCAACCCTGACAAGTTGAAAGAAGACTGTGAGGCTGGCAGTCCAGCAAAATTGTTGTTAAAGTTCAGTAAATCAAAACTGAAACCTCTTACAGAAAAAAAGCTGATGCAGTTATCTTTTGTAGCGCATGAAGTGTTGGGTGCAGTCCAGCAGCACAACAGAGACAAAGAAGCCAAAGGGTCTGCAGCTGGGGGCCCAGGATGGATTTATCAGACATCAGACGGCGTTAGAAGAAGCCAAAGTCAGAGGTGTGTTTGTGTGTGTCCCTGTGTGTTAGGTAACATCAGCGAGCGTGCCAAAGCCGATCCTCTGCTGCATCCTGCACAGTGACAGTCACCTTTCACTGCAGCTGTGAGGGTGTGCTTGTTGACATGCGTGTCAGTGGTTATCATGCTGAATCTTTGCTTACCTCTCTCTGTTGAATTTGAGTGAATGCAGAACAGCCGGCCGCCTCTGACGCAGATTCCATAAGTGTAGCGTATCATCCGCGCAGGCTGTAACCAGAGCTCCCTCAAGGAGGAAACAAAGAGAGGAACACATTGATTGATTTGTGTGGAAACACACTTTCAGTGTTCTGTCCTGTGGAAATAATTCAGATATGTAACACTTGAATGTATTGTTCCTTTGTCTGAGTCCGATGACTCTAGACAGTCATCTTGGAAAATGTCTGTGCCATGAAGGGGTTTAAAATGATCCTGTCATTCTGAAACGGGGCCTGGTCAGCTTGTATTTCATCTTGATTGTTTTGTTTGCTAAACTGTCAGAAGAACTTAGAACACAGCTCTTTTCATGAGGATTTAGTCACAGCTATGCACACGTGAAGAAAATTATATGCACAATCCAGTATTAAATCAGAATACTTTAACCAAAGCCTAAACTTATTTTGTTCAATAGGTTCTTCCAGTGCGTCTATCAGAGTTTATCCTCTGTTGTGTTAGAGGTTCCAGAAAATAATGCTGGATCAAAAACTTTAAAAACCTTCTTCCTGTAGGAGCACATGGAGCAGCTGTCTTCTTTCAAAATAACAGGCGAAATATCTGCTACTGACTGTCGACCTGTCCAGGATGTACTCCATCTTTGACCATTAGAAGTTGGGATAGGCTCCAGCAACCATATGACCACAAATGGGGATTTAGTGGGTTTGATGGATGGATGGATGGATGGGTAGGTGGGTTGGTGGGTGGGTAGGTAGGTAGGGAGAGGCTAAAATATTAGCCCCAATAATATTAGCAAAAACCTCCAGCTCCTCTGGGGGGACCCCGAGGCGTTCCTAGGCCAGTCAAGAGATGTAGTCTGTCCAGCGTGTCCTGGATCTTCCCCGGGGCCTCCGCCCAGTGGGACATACCCGGAACACCTCTCCAGGGAGGCATCCAGGAGACATCCGGACCAGATGCCTGAGTCACCTCAACTGGCTCCTCTCGATGTGGAGGAGCAGCGGCTCTACTCCGAACTCCTCCCGGGTGACCGAGCTTCTCACCCTAAATTCATACATTCCATGCATTCCATGTCCCAAAAGCTAAGTTCCATGACCGGGGTTTGGGCTGCCGAGGCTCTTGCCTTCGACTGCCACCCAAACCACATTGCACCCGCCCCTTCTGAGCTCTAGCCACCAGGCGCTCACCTACGAGCCCCAACCTGAGGCCTGGCTGCAGGGTGGGGCCCCTGGCGACGTATCTGGATCTATGTTTGTTCTTCTCATAAAGGGGGTTCTGAACCGTTCTTTGTCTGGCTCGTCACTCAGGACCTGTCTGACATGGGAGACCCTACCAGGGGGCTGAAGCCCCAGACACAGAGCTCCTGAGATCACTCGAGCACTCAAACCCCTGCAGCACGGTAAGGTGGCGGTTCATGGAGGGGTAATAAAAGAACATTCAGTCATTCATTCATTCATTCATTCATTCATTCATTTTCCAATCCGCTTTATCCCTTTCGGGGTCACGGGGTTGCCGGAGCCTAACCCGGCTACTCATGGGCGAAGGCAGGGTACACCCCTGGACTGGTCGCCAGTCTGTCGCAGGGGCCACAATCACACACCCATGCACACTCACATCCACACCTAGGGACAATTTAGAGTAACCAATTAACCTGTGAAACATGTTTTTGGATGGTGGGAGGAAGCCGGAGTACCCGGAGAAAAACCACGCATGCACGGGGAGAACATGCAAACTCCACACAGAAAGGTCCCCCAGCCAGGACTTGAACCGGGGACCTTCTTGCTGTGAGGCAGGAGCGCTAACCACTGCGCCACCGTGCAGCTCAATAAAAGAACAATTCAATTAAATGAAGTTTTCTGCACATCTCCACTACTTGGTCAACATTCATTCTCAGAGCTGATGAGCTACAGCACACTGAGGAAACCAAGAGTCAGACTGTGATGTTTGAGCACAAATACAATTATCATGGGAAAGATGGAAATTAAGAATGAAAGATGACAAATTTACAATAAAATCCTGCCAGCCTCAGTCAAATAAAGTAATTACTGTGAATTTCTCCATGAAGATTTGCCTCCGGGGGTCAAAAACAGCAAGAATCTCCCCATAGATTACAAATGTAATCAAGGGATAAGTCAGTAAGTAATGTGACTTTCAGAATTTATTCTTAGTTTTTCCATTTTGTCTCCTAAAAAATGAGAGATTGCGGGAAAAAAATGCTAAACTGAGATTTAAAAAACATAGTATTTAAAATGATAATTTACTGAACAGTTTAGTGTAGCTCTGTTCATTAATTTTCAGGATGTAAAAATATAAAAAATTACTTAAAACAATAAAAGTTCATTTGCTCAGAAAAACAAGCGCTTCTTTGAGCTCTTTTTGCTCATACGCAAAGAAAAAAGAGATCAAAGAAGCGCCACTTCTTTTTTGATGCCCTTGATTTCATGTGAAAACACAAAGGTGATGATGGAGCTCATCTGCATCTTTTAGGTCTTAGAAAAATAGGGATAAACTGAGGCTGAATTTACATTTCTTTTACATGTTTTTCTTTTTATCTTTTAAATGTTGTCCTTTGACTTTGACTCACTTTAATCTTCACAAGTAAGATAACTGCCTCCGAAAGGGATTAAAATCCCTTTGTACTGATGCAATGTAGGAGTTTCTGCCTTTGCTTTTTGCTGTACAGCTGCATCCTCAGTGTTTTATGGTTAGAATTAGATTCTGATTACTTATCATTGAGAATAATTTTTGGAATGAATCTATATAAGTAATTATTGTTTATTTTACATGTTTTTGTGGTAATCTGCATTATTTCTCCATTTTTGGATCCATGTTTTTACAGCCAAAGAGCCCATTTTCCAAAGTGGGAACATTGGCAAACTGATAGCAGGAAAGCTGCAGACTAAAAGAGCATGAGCCTGGTGCTACCTGGCTAAAGCTGCACAGCAGAAACGCCTTGGTGAGAGCTGGTGTCATTGACTGATAAGGCAATAAAAGATGATTTGTTTTCCTGCCTGATGAGTCAAATACAAACGTTTGTTTCAGACCATAGGGTTTGTAAGACATGCTGAAAATGGATTTAGCAGAAATATGACATTACAAAAACAATCTGCAGGTTAGCCTCAAAAGAACTAGTGTTGAATCTCACTGGGCTGTGCCTGTAATTGATTAACTGCATTTGACATTTAAAAAAGTTTTCTCAGCATCTTGATGCATTTGAGTAATTTTTAAACCTTTGCATAGGTTTTATGGATCACTGTCCAGTTGCTGAAACGTTATTCTTTCAAAATAAACACTGAACTCGTCACACACACAGCACACAAACTAGTCACTTCTTTGCATGTAATATTAAAAAAAATAATGTTGTGAAAAAAAGCCACATGATTTCCAGGCAGAATGGGACAAATGCAGACAGATCTTGCACTGGGATTTTGGAAAATTCACTTTTCATTTCTGAACAATCACACTTTAGTTTTGTAGCATGGCTGCTTCTCACTTCTTTGACTCTTTACATTTCAACGGAGGACTCTTAGAATTCAATGGCAAGTTTAGAAACACACTGTGATTCTCTCAATCAACAGAGAGAAAACCAAAAAAGAAAAAAAAAATCAGTTGACATAAAAGAAAGACTTTGGAGCAACTACAGAGAAAAGTTATTTAAATATATAAATATATATAAATTATTCTGGAAACAACTACCTTGTAAATGTATGCCATTTTTTGCCAATTATACCTGGACATGTCATGCACCATTCATTTACATTTATAGAATCAGCAGGGTGAATGAAATGCAACAATATCTTCATTACTTTTGTGCCAAACACAGCACTCATTCAGTCACAAAGCTATGCTTACAAGGTAGAAGCACAGACAGTTAATGCAGATTGACATGGGTTTTTTTTATGCAGTTTTGCAACAAATTGAGCTTCACACTAGGTTTTTTCTTCAAGAAAATGTCCTCCATATAGTAGTGCACAAACAAACAGTTGTAGGTTTTTGGGAAAAAAAATAATCATCCACTGAAGCCAGATCTTAAAATATCTCTAGAGAAACGGCACAATCAGCCTTTACAGACAAAACATAATTCTTTGTCATCTTAATTTTCTATGTAATATAAGTCTTTAGTGCATTATATAGCAAACATTCTGATTGACAGTTTAGTGCATAACATTGTCTTGAAAAACTTTTGTTCTTCATTTCCACATCAGATGTTTGATGTAACTATTCTTATTTAGATCATGTGTTTGTTTATTCGGGTCATTGCAAGCCAAGCTGGGGTTTTTGTTCGAAACATCTTCCTTCAAACCGGACAAACACTAATTACCGACCCACTCCAATGAAAATGTTGTTTTCAGTGTTTTTAACATGTTCTTGTTGCATTTTCTCAGGATGGAGGAAAATTTAAGAGTAAAACTGCATTTCTGACTTTGTTTAAATTGTCAGGATTCTCAGGATCAGGTAAAACCCTACAGTTTGAAAAAGCTCAGGTTTGTGACCAGCAATTGTCAAAGTGTCCCCGCTCCACTTCAATTCTAATTCCCCCAGCAAAGCCATGCACATCTTCATTTTCCTTGTCTGAGCTGGCTTCTGGCTCTAAACCGTATGGCTGATTAGCTCCGATTTCACTCGACGTTGTTGTTGTTTTTTTTTTTTTGCTACGCTAATGTTAGCTTGGCATTGTGAGGAGCTGTAAGCTAGTGGGAGAGAGTGTAAACAAAGGCATGCTGGGATATCAACATAGGGTTATTTCCACGCCAACAGTCCCACCCACAACCCAGAGGTAAATTTCTAATGAACTCCTACCACTCTACAGACGCCATGCCTCCAAAAATGACTTTTTTTTTTTTTTGCAAAGAAAGTGCATCATTATATTTAAAGGACTACTGGGAATGATTTTAAAATAGAAAATAATATAGTTGGAGCGAGACTTTCAGATCCTAAAGTTCAGCGACTGCTTTTAAAATAGGATTCATCACAGAACATGCAGTGTTTTCCTTCTTGTGTACTGGCAAACCCCAGACGAGTAAATGTGGAGGAGGAGGAGAGTGAAACCAAGACAGACAAGGTTGAATGTCAGTTAATGAAGAAATTACTACAGACAGAGGGAGCAGAGGACATGAGAGGCAGACGGGGTGAAAGTCAATCTGTCTGTCATCGTAGAATTATCTTGATGGCAGCAAAGACGAGGCGCCCAGGTGCAAGTGTGGACGGAAAAATGACAATGAGCGGAGGTGACACTGAGAAGCTCAGAGAGCGGCTCAACACCTTCTTCTGCTGAGGTTCAAATCACACACAAGTAAATTTTTCTGATGCCGTAAATGTTGACAAACCTAGAACAACACACACTTTGCGTTTCATCTTGGGGTGATTTTTGACTGCCCACTGCTGTTTACTTTACAAAAGGGCTAAATTTGGAGAAAGATGGGATTCACATGCTGAATCCAGTTTTCTCCACCTTTCTATTGGTAAACAGGAGAAACCTCTCAGCATTAATCTTTCACATTTTGTACTCAGATTCACATATTACTAATGTGCTGCTTGCTCTGTCAGCAGTAATTCTGAACACCAGTCACGGTTTTAGCCTGTTGCTCACAGAGAGCATTGCATGAAGAATCTGACTGAAGTCATAGTTTCACTCAGAGGTTCAACGCTGTGCAACACAATCTAAAGACACAGTATATACCGTTTTTTTCCCAAATAGTTATTTTAAAAGGGTCATCTGGACTTAGATTTTTAAGTTGAAGATTTTCAGTGAAACAATTCAGAAAAGAGATTTTCTAAAATCTGACTTCTGAATTCAAATTTTATCCATACATCCATTTTCTGAACCCGCTGTATCTCTCGTGAGGGTCACAGGGCTGCCAAAGCCAAACCCGGCAACTCTTGGGTGAAGGTGGGGTACAACCTGGACAGGGTGCCAGTCTGTCGCAGGGACACACAATCACACCTTCATACACACTTGAAGTCACACTTAAGGACAATACAGAACAGTCAGTCAACCTACAAAGCATGTTTTTGAACTGTGGGAGGAAGCTGCAGTACCCAGAGAAAACCCACACCTGCACATGGAGAACGTGCAAACTCCACACAGAAAGGTCACATGTGGGATTTGAACCAGGGCCTACCCACGGACCGGTAACCACTGCGCCACTGTGCAGCCGTTCAATTTTTCTAATTACTTTTCATATTTTCTAAATTGTTGTTGCCCTCCCAGAATCTTGCTTTTATATGTCTAACTGGTTTAAGAAAAGCATTTTAACTTCTCTTGTTAGTGGAGTCTCTTTGACCTTAATGGAGCTAAAATAAAAATGTGTGATTTTAGGTAAATTCAAAAATCTGACAGAGATGAAGCAGCTTCAGGTTGCTTCATCCCTATGGTAAACATGAAGATGTGGAGCTCATTGCGTAAGCAGATTCTTTTTCATGTTATTCCTAACTGAACACTGCCTGTACTGTAAAGATGCCCCCCAGGCAAGTTCTGGTTGAAGCTTACAGCACACGTACACGACACGAGGCTGTAAAATATTTAGTTAAATCATTTCTTCATGCTGCAACGCTGCAGTACTGCACCAATGTTACTGAAGCCGTGGGTGACCGAAGTCGGACTTATGGCTAAAGACATGAAAGAGCTCAAATCTCCAGTTTGACATCAGGTCTGTCCGTTTGTAGGATTCAGTCAGGATGCATGACTCAAGTTTGCTTACAATTACAACAAAGATTATTTGAAAATACATTCATAAGGTTTTATGATCAAATATGTTATCTTTAAGACCGAAACTCTAAATCTTGATTTTTATTTATGATATCAGTAATGAGAGAGGTCCTTAACTTTAGTTACAAGTTTTGGTAAAAGATGGTGATGTGAATGTGTATTTAGAAAAGAAGTCTTACCATTAAATTCTGCTCATTTATGAGCATTTCAAACCACAGAAAGAGAAGCACTGGTCCCTAAATTCTGAAATTTTACTTACAAGAACGAAGAGACGAACAAAGAAAACAATGAATATAAACTGACCTAAACCAGCTCCCCAAATTTGCGTCATCCTTTTGCTTTCAAAACCCATCCAAAGTGGTCATAGATGTATGACAGCTGTGACAAAAACAGTCTGATTATAGCAATTGTGTGAGAGAAGAGATACATGCTCTTAATGAAAGCATGCAGTTTCTTTTGTGGGTTTGTAGGACTACCCAGAATACATCATTTCAGCTCACTAAATGTCAGGGGGTGAGTGCGACTTCACAGGCTGATTAAGAAAACTGGTGACAGCCCACAATGAATGGGGCTAATAAATCTGCTCCTAGTTAAGTCCCAGTTACTAAAAAAAAACTGCAGTATAGAAAAAGATAGACATAAAAGTGTATATGAAAAAAAAGTGTATAGAAAATGTATATGGGGTCCCAGTGGATCAGTGGCCAATGGTCGAAGGATTGGCAGTTTGATCCCCGCCTCCCCTAGCCAATTGATGTTGTGTCTTTGGGCTAGAACACTTCCCCCTCCCCGTCTCCAGTGTGGCTCCAGTGTGTAAATGTGTGTGATGTCCTGGTGATGGCCAGAGGGGCCGTAGGCTCGTACTGGCAGCCACGCCTCTCTCAGCCTTCTCCAGGACAGCTGTGGCTACATCCGAATCTTAACGTCACTAAATAGGAATGAATCATGAATACACATTGTAATGACTTTGAGTGTCTGGACAGCACAAATTCATTATTATTAAAATGATATGCAACCATGCAAACAAATATATATATATATATATATATATGTATATATATATATATATACAATGATATAAGCGGCAAACTGCATTGTACGGTCCACGGGCACTACCTGCCCTCGCTGCACCCCCTTTGCCCCTTTTTGCACCGCCCACACTGCCTGAGCAGCTGCTACACACCCCTCACTCTGTCCTTTTTGCCCTTTCCATCTGGTCAGAGCTGCACGAGTTTAAAGTCGACAAACTTTAAAACCAACATTTCCTCTGTAGCTTCCCAACGATGCTGGAGGCAATGGGAGACAACAGATCAAAATCCCTATGAGGAGAACCTTTGACCTCTTTCCAAGGTCAAAGGTCAAAGACAACTTCTGTCCTGGTTGTAGACTTAACCTGCCAGTGTGTGTGCAAAGTTTTGTGAAGATCGCTAGAACACGTTTTTTTCTCCCATGTCTGTTATGGTTTTGTTAGTGGTTTTTGAAATCTTTTAGTGAGAATAGGAGATTTTGGCCCCATTCATGTTTTGGATTCCTCTTTTTAATTAATTAATGTATTTCTTTATGTATTTATTTGGGGGGGGGGGGGGGGGGGGTTGTTCACTATGCCTCAAATTCCTTTTGCCAAGTACTAGGGGCGTGCAAATTTTGGTGAGTTTGGTAGTGGGGGTGTGAAATTTTCACTTTCAGATGTAGTAAGAAAGACGAGTTGTGAAAACAATCTGGTCCTTCAGGCCAGGATGGCTGCTTTGGCGAATACTTTGGGCGCTTCCTCAAAAAATGAGCAAAATTCTACTAAAACCAATTTGAGTTGAGCTGTGCATGCTCTCAAACAAACATGGCGCTGTTGATGCTTGTGCATCAACCTTTCTGAGACTTTTACACATGCACCCATATACATTTACTCTTTCAAAATAACAGAAAACAAAATAATGGTGTGTGCCAAAGTTTGGGAACCCTGCAGTTTTCATAGTATGCACCGCCCCGTTGGAAAAGCTGAGACCTGATGGTGTTACAAAGACCAGGTGATTGTCAGTACAAGGCACTAACCTCTGCTGGGGGCCCAAGCTTTTGCACACACCATTATTTTGTTTTCTGCTATTTTAAAGGGTAAAACGATGGGAATAAAGCTATTTTTTTACGTATTTAAAAAAAAAAAGTCTCATCTGTAAACTGATGCCTTTAGGAGAATTTTCAATCTTTCTTTGGGATCTTTATGCACAATAATAGAACATTTTACCTGGGGTGCCCAAACTTTTGATCCCCCGTAGAGTCAATACCTGCCACAAATGCTAAACCCCTTTCACAGCCCAGCCACCTTCATATACCTTGCAGACACATCACACAGAAGCAGAGACACAGGAGAAGGATGAAAGCACAACAAAAACAGAAATGGAGGAGGAGGAATCACAGAGGAATGAGTGAGAACGGTTGCAGCTGCCTGTCCGTTTGACTTCTATGCGTGACGTTTATCACAGATAAAACCTTGTTTTGTTGCACAAACAGAAGAATCCAATAAACTAATAGACTAGCAATTCTTGGTCTGACAAAGGAGCAGCAGGTGCTGGCCAGCTGCATCAGAGAAAAAGGAGATGAGCAATTTTACAGAAAGAAAAGGATTTTTTTTTCAAGCAGCCGAACCCAAATCAATATGAGTCTATCAGCAGCAAAAATAGAATGATCAATATCCCTAAAACTTGAGGAACAAACCTGGAATGTCCCGAGGTCATGATCCTTCAAGGCTCTTCAGTCTGTTTGTTCCAGAGTTGGAGGTTATCAAGGCCATCAGTTCAGGAAAACACAACTCATCCCGAACTGTGAAAGCATCACTTTTGACTTCCAAGATAAGACTTGATTGATCATCCACATTACGCCAGGCATCGCAAAACACTGCAGACTTGATCCTGCTCCAATTTCAAACTTCCAACCAAATTAATGAGCATGCCCCCTCTCTCCATGCAAAGGCATGTGCACAGGAGGGCAGGTTGATGCACAGATTTTTCAAGTTCTCTTAATTTAAAAATTCATTGATTAAATAAAAGCAACATTTTAGAAAAAAGGAATAAACAAATCATGAGAAAAACCTTTTGTTCTTTTGTTTTACATTCTGAAGTTAGTTCTCGCAAACATTAAAAGCCAATAATCAATCATGAATGTTTTTACAAAGGAAAAGGTTTACACTTAAAAACCCACTAAAGTACATAGATCTGCACTCATCCACCAATGTTGATGCATGTTCTAACTTCTGTCAGACAGAAAGAAACATTTCACAACTTGTGTTTCTTGCAAGTGCACCAATTCTTGCAAACACACTACACTGCTGACATAGAGCGCTTTTGCCCAGTTTTACCTCTCAACACTGAAATGTGTCAGACTGTGCAACATCCAGGCAGACTGTGTGCAAGTATCAAGTGTGAATGAGCATTATATATGACACTTTGAGTTATTTTGTGCCATTTTATGTGGATTTTTTTTTTTTTTTTTTTTTTGCTCACTTTACTTTTTTCTAATTAAATTTTGTTGTTCAAAGTGGGTCGTACTGTGATCGTCATTGGTTGTAATGCACTGATCCGTTCACATGAAGCATTAGTCACATGCCCATGCATTACAGGGGTTGACGTGTATGCATACTCCAGGTTTTTGGGTTGTCCGGGTCCATGGAGGGCCATAGCGAATAGTGGCGCAGGTGTGCCTTACAGCTCTCTTGAGTTTTGTATGACCATCTGAAGGGACGTCATGAAAATGGAACATACCATTGTCATGCATGTGCTCAGTGTATCATGAAGTATTTGTAAGTCTAATGGAAGTTACAGTCACATCTGACGTCTGGGTGATGCTGTCGTACACAGTGTCTATATGCCACAGTCTAGTTGTTAGTCAGGTCCGAGTACTGGCTCCTTATTGCTTGAGCGGGAACACAGATGGATGGGGTGTGTGCGGGATTCTTAAGTGCCTGTAGGACGCCCATAGGATGTCCACACAAACGATGCCGTGATTGTCTACATAGTTTGTTAGTGACTTCATGACCTTCTATTCATGTTACTATAATTGAATTAAACAAAGTGTATAATCCAGAAACAATATCATCTTTTTAATGCTGTGTTGTCTTTGCAGTGATAAGTAGCAAATGTATAGAATATCTCTGGACCTGCACAGAATAAAATATTACTATTCATTAATATAGTAGTGTTCCTTAAATATAATCTCTGTTATTTACAATGGGAAATAAAAAAGACAATGGGTAATTGGAGGAGGAAGCTTTCGGAGTTGATGGGAATTCATGTTTTTTGGGCTAGAATGCAAACCAACAAGCAAAAATCTGTCAGCTCCACATTTTTGTATCTCAGAAGCTCCAAAATTGATAAAAAAAAATAAATCAGCACTTCAAGAATTCATTGTGTAGTTCTTCACTTACCTCATTGATGAGGAACTGAAGCTGAAGGACAGCTGCTCCGCTCTCATGCTGACAGTAACAGTCCACTCCAGGTCGGCCCAATCTGAGCAAATCAGAGTCAAGGAAAGCACACAGAACATAGATGTATGCATAACATTACTGCACTGAAGGCCGGTAAACCTTCAAGTGTTCAGCGGGAACAAAGAATCCCAACAGTACCCAATGGAAATCAGACAGACATGGGTCAGCCAAAGGCTTTTGAGTTAGAATTCTATCCAAATGCAGTCTCACAAAAAGACAAAATAATAACCCGATGAGAAGCTAAATAAACGCCAACAAATCATTATTGAGAGAACACTGAAGGACCAACATCGAGCCACCAAACCACAAAGAAATGTCTGGTTTTAGACTTGTGGCAGTGTGCAATCACAAAGAAAGGCACGGATGGCATGAAGCAGTCGATAAGTATTGCTTCTGTGAATGCTGACACTGTAGGAGGCTCTTTGAAGGCCTAAATGAAAACAGCCCTGAGGTAAGTGTATTGTTAAAGGTCACTCCTGACAGTTGGATCTGTACTTGTTGAAACTGTTTTCTTTACAATACGACTGCACAGCACTGCAATGCTGCACATGGACAGATTTAAGCAGAGTATTAGTCTGTTTAGAAAGCTGTCCACTAATCGTCAACTTTCTCTTATATTTGTAGCATTTAAAAAATTGTCAAGAAGTCCTAATCCTTTGACTGAAGAAGAAGAAAAAGTGTTTTGAAGAATTTAGATCCGGTATTAAGGTTAGAGTGAGAGGGGAAAAAAAATCAATGCAATGAGCATCTTTAGATGTGCACTCTGAAAGACCGTCTCCATCGTGTTATTCAAGAGCCAACTTAAAAGGGAATGTTAGATTTCAACATCTCTCCATCAGTCCTGCCATTCTTTCCCCGACAGCAGGTCTGTGTGCACAGCACTTTCAACCACATCTGGGGACATTATTCTCAGAAAAACAGACAAACATTCTAAAGTGTTCGTAAGCAGTGACCAGAACCACACCTATTTATTTGCATTGCTTAAAAGGCTTCAATTGTACTTCTCAATAAATAACAATCAGCCTGTCCTGCTGTGAATTAGTGAGCCACCATGCTGTTTAGGGCTGCACACAACAGCCCCCGAACACAAATCACCTCAGCAACAAAGCATGCAGGCCACTAATGCAAAATGGAATGATTATTATGATCTCATAGAATGGAGCCGCAGTAATCACGTCACAGAAAAAAATGAAGATATGAATCTCTGAAGCTGATTATAAAATGTTTTCACACGTTTCACTCTGAATGACCAAAGATCAACTGTTCTCTGCTGTGCAGCTCAACCACACCTCTTCCTGTGCAACACCGACTCTGAGAATAGATTATTAATATATAGAACACAAATGACATAGAAATCAAAACTGCTTTAGTCTGTTTGAACTTTCTGAGCGAAAAGGCCTTATGGTTAAAATGTGTGCTTTCAGCATCATTTAACCAGCTGATGGGGAAAACGTGGCCCTGCCACTGCCGGGATGGTCCACACATTCACAGCATTCGCAGGAACTTGTTACTTTTGTGCTTGACAAAAATGCAAACAGAACTTGAGTCATTTGTTTTCCCTTTGGACCAAGAAACTGAATGCTTGATCTGCTGCAGATCAGACTCACTTTGACTAACAAAAAAGCCACTTTTGTGGATCTAAGCATACTCAAGCAAACATCAATTTTCTCATATCAATACCTTTCAAGGAGGTGAATGCAGCTTTCCGGTCACAACTGCTTGTTTTTGTGCAGTTCCCATGAAATTCAACATTTCTCTCTTCAGGGCAATCTTGCTGGAAAATGTGCAGCGTTCACGTATAAGTACATCCTGAACGTATGAAACCACGCACCTGCTTTTAAACAAATAATACACATTTATGTACTTATTTCTGAAGCTAGAAGCATATTAAAATATGCATTCAATTAAATTATAAAGTTCTTCATATTTTTGCTTTATAATGTGTGCAAAACTTTCTTTATTAAGTTCAATCCAGTTTGCCTTATCTGTTACCAGTTTAAAACAACAATCGTTGCGTTGTCCACGGTAACTTCATTCCTAATCTGTTCACGTCACGTGACCACCGGCTACATTGACCTTTTTGGTACAGCTCTTCCACTCTGAGAACTGAGTCTATTTAGACTGAGGAATTTCAGAGTGAACTGGAGCCAAGTCCGATTGGAAATGAGACCACCTCAAAAGATGGGTCCGAAAATGGTTCCTGGTCCTGGATTAGGGTCCGCTTGGGTGTATTAAGACTGAAACTTTACTTTGGATTATTGGAGGAAACGAACTCTGGTTCAGTTTAAGTGAACCAAATGTGTTCAGTCTGAATATAGCCTCAGTTAAGAAAATTCCTCCTTGGAGGTATTTTGAGCATAAAATGTACATTTCTGTTCTAAACAGTGTGATGAATTTAAACGAAATGTCTCAAATACTAGACTATTATTGCCCGTCTGGCTTAGCTCCAAATAGCAAAAAAAGTAAATGTTTTTATAAAAACCTTGTTGAGTTAGAGTTTACTCCTAATGAATCTTCATGAATGAAAGAAAACGCTCTCCCACTGCTGTATGGGGTTTTGTCCATTTTTATTTGTTTTACTTTTCAAAAAAAAGTTTAGGATGTACTTGCAAAGTGTTTCTGAAAATGTGTCCAAATCCTCCAGAACACAGTATTCAACATTCTCCCAGGCATGATTTTCCACATGCCATGTTCTTGGCTTGGCTGTGTGTTCAAATGACTGACATTTGAAGGGAATCTTTATTAAAGTTATTCCTCAAAATTACACCACAGTGGTTTCCTCTGGAATTGTTCCCAATACAGCTTTGTTTTTTTTACCATCCATGCTCAAATTCTCTCCATCCTCTGTGAATCGAATTACGCTCATCCAGCTTCCATCATTTTCCCCTCTATTACTCTCCTCTCTGCATGCATCTGCGTGTGTGTGTGTCTTCTAAAATCAGTTTTGTGGGTTTAATAATTCTGGTGGAGCACTGGGGTCACAGCTGGGTAATTCAGATTTGAGTACAAACATCTCAGAGCAGACAGAATACAGAAATTAATGTGTACCTTTGGAGGATGCTGATTTCTTATACTGTTATAAAAGCATATGTATAAAAACATGATGAGGATCATATTTTAACCACAAGGTGAACTCAATCACACAAACAATTCTATAATTGTGTTATATTAGTCATTTACTGTGCATTCAAGCAACTGAGAAAAGAAAAATGTAATTGCGTATTTAGTTCACTACGCCCTTCAGTGATGCACGAGGAGACTGTCCAGAGAAACTTCTCACTCACTAAAAGATAAAACCCTTAAAGCAGAACAAGACTCAGGATGTTAATCGGGCCAGAACCTTTGGGAGTGTATTGATCTGATTCAAAATCATCCATTCATCCACCTGCCTGTCGATCTCACGCTCCGATCTTCCCTCACTAGTCAAAAAACAGGTAAAAAACTATTCCACAGAGTATGATTTACCAAAATGTCATGACCTGAAATTACCTGAAATGTTGAAGATTAGAACTTCATGAAAAACCCATCCCTTTTCTCACAACCGCAGTACTAGTCAACACTAACAAAAGGTTGTTGATTCTGATGATCCAGCATTATTGGCTGCTCTGATTTCTGATTGATTGGGTTATATTAAAAGTGTATTCATCTTTTGTTTTAGGTGATTTTCAGTTTATTAGACATACACAAGTTCATTTGTTAACCTTTTGGCATGTTCTGTCAGGGATTACCACAGTAACTCTATTCTCCGCCGGATGCTCTCCGTGACACAACCCTGTATTTTGAAGGCCCAGGGAGACCCAGTTAGGCAGCAGCGTCAAGGGTGTTGCCTAACAACCTACACTGGAACAAGCTCGATGCACGTCCTGGGAAGCAAACCCAGCCCTACACCCAGCCCACCGAGCCAACCAGCCGCCTTAGAAACATGCACATAAATGAAAGAGACATTTTTTTTACTTGAATAAGTAACCTAAATCTCCTGAAGCTTCTTCATTAAAGCATCATTAAAACATTTCTGCTCAAATTAACTCATTCAAAAATACATCAGAAGTGCTTTGGAAAATTACGAAAAGGGAACTTTTTCTCCAAAATGCCATTTTAATTTTAAAATAATCATACAATCTGCTGCATTTGTGAACACATCTAACAGCTTTTCTGCTGCTGTTATTGGTTCCATTATCATTAAAACTGGGATTATTACATTTCATGTAAGGTCATCAGCGTCAGAAAAAGCAGTAAAAACTGTTAGGTGGTTCAAACACATTTGCCATTAAGCCTGTAACGTAAATAACTCTCTGCTGCACACAACAACTCACTGAAATGATTTTGTACAACAAGCTATTTAGTTTTCTATTATTAGACCATTCAATTTTCAGGTTTGAATGGAGGTTTGAACGGAGGTTATCCTCTGCAGCACAGCTCCAGGATAACATTTGAGCTTTTCCCAGGTTTTTAAAAGTAGATTTTTTTTCACCTCATGGACATACAATTTTTATTACATAAATAATTTTTCATTTGGTCAATTGTTTTTGATCTCTCCAGCACTGAATTTTAGGATTTTATCTTCATATATTCTTTGGAAATTAATTCAGAATAAAAATAAAGGAAAATCTTTCTGTCAAAGTACGAGATAAAAATCCGAATTGACAAGGAAAAAAACTTTCTTTTCTCAGTTAGGAATCAGTTCTATTCACTTGTTTGAACCCTAAGAAGGAGTTTTAACTTTAGAGGTTTTAAAATATCAAAGGATTTGTTAAAACATCACAGCGAATGCTTTCCCCACAACCAGTAGAGCAGCTTGTTAAGCCAGGTTGCATGAAGTTCATCTTCATGAGGCTAAAACCATTTCCTCGCCTATAATCTTCCACAACAGAGACGAATCATGTTAAACTGTATCCTCGGTTTAATTATTTCTTTTAGAACTGCCTCCCATGAATAACTGACACTGCTTCTGTGTAATATCATGCCGAATTGAACGTTGATTGAACTCCTCCCCAGTGCTAACAAATCCACATGCTGGTTGTTCATCAAACAAACAGACACATTCAGAGTTTAAGCTATTGTTGTGAAAAAATGAGAAATGCTAAAGCCACTGTTATACAATGACCATCGACTGCAAGGCATTACACGTATTCAGGTTGCACTCTGTTTGGACATGCATGGCTGCATCTTAATGAGCGTTGCAGTGAGTAATTAACCTGCAGATAACCTGCTTTGAGGCCATCGGGTTGGACCGCCTGAGACTGGAAATGCACCACAGCACAGAGTCTTCTAGGTCGATGAAAAGTACTGGAAATGCAGAAGAATGTGTGCTCTGCCTGAGGCAGTTCTGACCTGCAAAATGACAGTGTGAACAAAAAAGGGCCACTGTGAATTTCTGATGATTGTCTCTTGTGTTGTATATGTAGAAATTATAAAGCAAGACACAATAAAAACCCAATCATCAGTTTAAATAAGAGCAGAAAGAGGGTCACAGCAGGAGAACAGGAAGCTTTACTTTAAAGGGCCTTTACCATGCAAAATCAATGTTATAAGCCTGATAAGTGTGCTATAAAGTTCATTCCTCATTATAAACAATCCCAAAGCAGAATTTAATCTGTTTATGCATCTCTGAGTATTCCTCTTCAAAGCTGAACATCTCTCCCAACCCACGAAAACGAGCGGGTTCTCACAAGCTGACATCACAAAGAGAGTACGGCCCCTTAAGCAAGAGGGCGCTGCCAGTACCGTCACCAGGCTAACACACACACCCACTTTCTCCATGCAGCAAGCAATGCTCAGCAAAACGCTTTTACTTTGTTTGCACAACACCTTCCAATTGTCCGGTCTCCAATATCCACCATGTCTAACAGGTGTTCGCTACTTTAAAGTGGCCTTAAGACCCCCACCCCCCCGGCTTGAACACAGTCGTGCAGACGCTGGGTGTCTGGTGAGCGATGGTCATGAAACCTCATTCCAGTTAGCGTTTAAACTTCGTGCACGTTAAGGCATCTGCACCCAAATTGGGATGGATCCTAAAAGAGTTCGAGATGCCGCAAGCACAAGGGTGATATTGAGAAGACGGCTGCAGAAAAAGGAGCCACAAGCAAATAATTTCCTGTTGGAGGAGCAAAGAAAATGAGCAACGAATTAGAAGAGCTGGTTTGAACATGAATTATTGACGGAAAAGATTAAAGACGGAAAGATGAGCGTGTCTCCAGGAAAATGATTGACATGAAAGCGAAGAGGATTTTTGATACAGAGATTGATGATGCTTCAAAGAGAAAAGAAACGTTCACAGCCAGTGCTAATCAGAACAGAACACAATGTTCTCATTGTTTCAATCAATCCTGAAATGTTCATCAGTGTGCATTTGTGAAAACATTCAAAAAAATAATACATAAATACTACTTCTGGTCTGTAAACTGGTGGAAGTATGCACGCCTTAAAACCCAAAAAGGCATTCAAATATAATATATTCTGTCACGATTACAATAGAACAACTTATCTCAATAATTCATAAAGTTTTTATAAAGCCCAACACCTAAATGACATTTGAGCAGTTATCAGGTCTGACTAAAGCACAGACTTTATTTGGCCTGTGATTGAATCCACACTAAGGTATTTAAAGCACATATGTGCAGCATATGCTTGGCTGAGAATTTGGCTCCTCGGTTTGTGTTTAACAGCTTTAAAAGCCAGAGCTGAGCCATTTGTGAAAAAACGGAAAATGGCGAGTCCTCTGAGATTATCTGCTCCAAAGATTTAAGTGAAGTTAATATAAGGTCCTGCCGTGGCCGAGCCTTCCTGAGTAACTGTGCTTTGAATTAAGAATTACACACAACACACAGACAAGCAGAGGAAAACAAACAAAAAAAAAAAAAAACAAGAGGAGAAGCACAAGACGTGGTTTCTTTCTCAGAGAAAGGTGCAATTTGACAACTGGTGCTATTGATTCAGCTGCCTGCAGGCTTTTTATAGAATCCAGCCTCATCATTATGACCCATAGCGTGGCCTAGCCTGCCTCTTTGCCTGCCATGATCCATCCTCATCTAAGCAGAGACATTTGAAGAAAAAAAAGTGTGTGGTGACAGTCAGAGCAGAGGAGTGGAAGGTAGTGGTAGCCATAATGCAGTTGGTGAAACATAACAAAGAGGGAAAATGATGGATGAGAAAATTTAAAAGATGAAAATAATTTAGAAGGATTAAAGACCAATTAGATGAAAATAATGTTTTTGGAGTCTTTAACATGTTCTTGTGTCATTTTTCTGATGATGAAAATGATGGATATACAAGAAAATTAAGCTGTAATGCCATTTCTTAGAATTTATATGTTTAAATCAATGGCTGCGCGGACATGTGCAACATTTCTGTAACCGGATCAAAGATCGGATTAGAACTGAACAGTGAACATGGCCCCAGAGTATTTTATCTAATGATAAACATTAACATCCGTCACATGTTCAATCGGAATAAATTGTTTTTGACATGCGCAGAACTATATAAATACTGGAAATGACCGTAGAAGAAGTATTGGTGCTCTGTTGTAAACAAACACGGCTGCACCACAGACAGGCTACGGTTAGCATGCAGTGAGACAAGCTTTGGGCATGCTTTTATGTTTTTATTGATTTTTTGAAAGTGACCATTTGTTCAGAATTTTCTAAAATCACATGCCAGTACTGAACTTTTTTCTTGGCTGCATGGACCTGGAGAAAGGGTTACGGTTATGGTTAGGGTTGCTTAATACGTGTAACCAACAACAACATTCGTCTTGAACACTTAAAATTTGTGTGGGGATCGTTTTTAAAGCCTCATTTATACAGGTCAACAGCCATTGATTTACTGTTTAGTTACCCTTTAAAGCCTCCTCCGGAGGTTGTGGTTGATCATGCTGTCATCAGTTTTTCCATTTTAACATGTGTTTTTGCCTTTTTTTGTATAACAGAGCTCATAGTTGAAACACCGGGACGTGTTTCTTCCTGATAGACTGTCCTGAGTGTAATCTGCCAGGAGGGGCAGTTAGCATACATCTGCCACCCTACCTCCTTGACCCTGAAAGGACAGCAAGTATATACAATTGGTGAATTCTGCTGCCAATAAATCCACAGTAACAGCTTTTAAAGAAAAATATCATGCATTAACGAGTTTCTTTCTTCTCTTTGTGGAAAATGGCTGACCTTCGGACAATGTGAGACTGAGCTAAGCGACTGCAGGGACGTGTGTTTCTGAGGAAAGAGCTTAACCTGTGAGATATGTGGGAGGCCTCCACAGGTTCCCTGATTTTTATCACTCAAAAGGAACTCAGTCAGGTGTACAAAAGCTGCAGACAGGGGAATCAGCAAAGGACAAGGTGTGATAAAGAGACCAAAGAGAAAATACTTTCATATGCGGGGATTTTTTGTAGTTTTGTTTTTAACCTTGGTGCCAGTTAGAATCACATAATGCAAAAAATAAAAATGTACTCTGTTTGTGGGCCTATGTGTGTACGATCCTTGCATATTTGGTTCCATTATTTATTTATTTATTTTTCCATTTTTTTTTAAGTTTATGTAAAAGTTTCAATCCATGGTTCTGGAAAATTCACATTTTCAACTGATTGAAATTTATTTTCAACTGATTTTTTAAATGGAAACAGAAACATTAAAGAGAACAATTTCTGCACAAAGCCAATCCTAAGTATACACCTGTGATCATTACTGAAATATCACCAAAATGCTTCCTGGACAATAAGTCTGATTGCGTTCCCTGCAGCGTGGGAAATGACCTCAGTCAGCCTGATTGTGCCGCTGAAATAAGATGTGATGACAGTGGCTGTAGCGGGAAGATGCCTCTCATGCACATCAACAACTGCACATTTATAAAATGCCCTTTTCGATAATAACTAGGGGTGTGTATTGGAAAGAGTCTGGCAATGTGATACGTATGTCACAATATAATACATGTCCCGATATATCCTAAAACAGTAGCAGAAATAAGGTTTCGCAATGTATGTTAAAGAGAGTGACTAAGAAAAACTCTGCCAGCATATTAATACACCTTTTATGTTAAAAAATGTTAAAATATATTTTATTTGATAATCAGAACACCAAGCACTGCAATTCTATTTCATATACATGTTGATTTTATCTAAGCAAAACATGTATATATATTTGTTCTTAAAGGCAATACTCATCGTTTCCACAACAAAATATTTTTTCAGTCTAAGAAAAAAATAAAATAAAATAATAAAAGAAAAATTGTGCCATAACCAATTAGGTTCTATAAGTACGATAGAGGAAATAAAGTGCTCTTTGTATCCAACATTGCTAAATGTAGCCAAGCCGCTACTTTTAAAATGGTTCAGGTGCCAGAATGATGCTTTAACCCTTGTATGGTGTTTGGGTCTGTGGGACCTGTTTTCAGTTTTTTTATCCGTAGAAAAATGAAACAATTCATTTTTTTTTACAACCTGAAATTCATTAGCTTTGGCTTATTTTCTGTGAAGAACATAAATCAAAACACATTTTCATTGACCGCATACTGTACACCCACCCTACACATATATATTACATACAGCAAAAATACGAACACCACACAAGGGTTAAGTGGTGCTTTAAAAAAACAACTTTGCCAAGTCTTTCCAGAAACATTTCAGTGTGATGAAAAACATTTCAGTGTGACAGGATGAAGGAGAGCACTTGGATGTGGCTAAGATGCTTTATTTCCATGACTGCAGCCCTGTTTTCACACACACGGAAGTAAACCTGTATTTCCTTGCTCGTTGCCCCGACGTTTGTTGTACATGTCAATGAATTAGAATCTTTTGCTGTGAAGTTTACCAGAACTTTGGCCCGCTTCGCTTTCAGCATTTTAACCACAGCTCTGCACAGGCGCACTGTGCATCTGCATGGCATCACATGTACTTATGAGCTCACAACAAAAGCACCAAAGTCCGCTTTTTTATTTAAGCGGATACGTTTTATATGACAACTTGGCACAGAGTTCTAGTACCCATCCCAAGTTTAAACTAAGTTGTACACAAAAAGCTGTGCAGGCTAGTAGAGACACCACACTAGCCTGTTACTGCTGCCAAAGATTTGTAAAGAGCGACGACATATTGGATATGTCAGCATGAGACATGGGTCAGCAGATCCAGTAAAACGACCTTAAAATGCTTGATTTTGATCTGATTAAAAAAAAAAAAAAACCTGATCATCACAAAAATAAGTCCCAGCTCATGCTGTTAATGTTTTTGTAAAAGATGTCACAGATAAATGACATTTCACACTTTTCTGTAAACACATGTTAAATAGAAAACAGAATGCATACCTTATACATGGTTGTTATTTTATTCAAATCTACAAACAGATTAAGATTTACACAAACTGTTAGACTCCTCGGTCCGTGTTTCACCACAGGTCGGTAGACGACGTCACTTTAGACCCTTTGCGCCTGTTGACGTATGGAAAACTGGCTACCTGGTGTTACGACCCTAGCCCGGTTGACAGTCGTGCCGGTTCGGTGAGGGGCCTGCCGACGGGCCTGGTGTGGCAAAGTCTGGGCGCCATTCACTGTAAAGTACGCGGAAGCCAGGGCTTATTAAGCAACAGTCAGTTACGGCTGTGCACCCAATGTGGGGCAGCAACGCAGGGCGCAGGGGTCCCATAAGTAGATCCCACCCAGCAAGTATTGAAAGGACTAAGGCCCCCGCTCAACACCAGGTAGGCAGTTTTCCATCGTCACATGTCCCTGTCCGGTTGGCGCTGACCTCTTCCCTCATCGCTTGCCACTATTGAGGAAATCCTGGTGCGTTTCTTTTCCTCTGCTTAGTAATATGCATAACTGAGGGTCATTTGGTCTGATCTGAGGTCGAACACAGAAAACATGGAAAAGTACAAAGTCTAAAGCTACTACTGACTTTGAATAGACTACAAGATCAGCCTAAACGTTCACTGTTCTGAGTAAACTCACTAAGATCTTCCTAAAAGGTTTTCTACAAGTTCTCTTTTATTGGCTGACAGTAATAATGTGCTTGTGATAAGTCACATCCTTGTTTTTCCAGCTCTGTTCATGTAATTGGAGCACAACAGTGAACCGGCAGTCCTCGGAATCTCTGTGCCACAAATAATAGCGATGTTGCTTGGTCGTCATTTTTAATGTCTCCCAGAAACTGCTTATTCCAGCTGAGGAACATCTCCAAGTTAAGCTCTCTAGCTAAGGCAAAGCTCCAAGAGTCACCCTCTCTTGGCTTGTTATAAGCCAAAAGAAACTATATTTTTTCAAGCCTCAACCCCCAATGCAGTATCAGTTACTCAAAATTTCTCAGAGGTTTAAAATTCCACCAAAGTTTTCCTGCATGTAGACCAGGTCTCAGGTCAGGTTTTTTTTTGCTCAAACCCCCCACACTTTGGGAAACCAGGGCTTTGATGAGCTCAAGCGATGCCTCTCAAACTTTGGGACTCTGGCTTTGTTCCTGAGCTCCATAAACTCAGCTGAGGCTTTCACATTTTACCTGAAGAGCTTTTTCTTTTCAGCAGATTTCTAGCTAGAGGTAGATTCTATTTTGGTGAGATTTTTTATACTCATTCATTTTTCATTCATTCATTTTCTAAACCGTTTTATCCCTTTCTGGGTCACAGGGTTGCCGGAGCCTAACCCGGCTACTAATGGGTGAAGGCAGGGTACACCTCTGGACAGGTCTGTCGCAGGGGCCACAGTCACACACTCATACACACTCACATCCAAACCTAGGAACAATTTTTTAGAGTAACCAATTAACCTATGAAGCATGTTTTTGGACGGTGAGAGGAAGCCGGAGTCCCCGGAGAAAACCCACACATGCACGGGGAGAACATGCAAACTCCACACAGAAAGGTCCCCCATTGGTGACACTGTTTCAAGTCCCCCAGTCGGGACTTGAACAAGGAACCTTCTTGCTGTGAGGCAGGAGCGCTAACCACTGATCGGTGGCGCTAACCACCAATTTTAAACGTATATATATTTCAATATATATGAATAAACGTTGCTTGCCTGAGGGTGAAAGTGTGCCTGCTGTAACAGTGAGTATTGATGCATGAACAAAAACTAATCAAAGCTGTTGCACATCGTACTCCAGCATCTTACATATAGCTACTCAGAGATAAACAATTACATCAGTATTTTCTTCAGTCGTTCTATTGGCCTTAAATGTACAGTCTTTGCCAGGTATTTACTGTTCACATGTCCAATAGTCTCAGAATATTTCTTGGCTCACTCCGTGTTGATAGCCAAAGCAGTTGCCCAAACACTACAGTCCTCCCACACACACGTTTCCAAACAACCATGTGTAACAAGGTTACATTCTGCAGTGTGAACAGTCAGAACACTGTGCTCCATGTTTGGGGGCTGTGAGAATATTTTCTCTGCCAACATGGAAAACACTGCAGCAAACAGACAGGGAGACCAGGGCTTTGGACATCCCAATGAAGCTTTGACTGGTGAGGATTTCACCCAAATAGACTGACTTATTTTAGACTGACTTTTGAATCCAATCAAAGAGAAACTCACGAGAATCATATTCATGGAGAAGAAAGACTTAAAGGATTATGTAAAAGTTATCAAATATATTCTTCCACCATAACTAATATTTCCACAAAAGTTATCATTCTTCAAAAAAGGAATCAAAGTTTGCATTCAATCTTTTCAGCAAGTTTCCATGTGTAAATGCTTTATTTTTACTGTATTTATTTAAGATCCCAACAAACTAGTGTGGCCTGTAGAGTACATTTAATAAGTTAACTGATGTTTTCTCTAAAGATGAAGTCAAGCTTCCATTGCTAATGTCTACTTCTGCACATTGGTACACGATCAAACACAAAAACCCACGAGTTGTTTTGTAAGCTCAGTCAATTTTCAAGTTTCTAGAATTCACAGATATCAAGAAAAACAATCAAAAACAGTTGATTTTTGACACCGGTTCTTTTCAAACTTAAAAATGAATTTAAAAAAATTAAACTTTACTCACAAATCCTAAGTTTACATTTCAAAGCTCCTAAGAAGAAAACTGAGGTAAATTTGGGAGTTACGGGATGTGATGCTGGACTCACAGCAGCTGAAAGTGGTGCATGCTACACGCGGTTTCATGAACACACATTCAGCAAGTGGCATCCACACCGGACCAGCACCGGACACGCAGGTAAGGGTAGGGAGGGGATAATTCTAGTTCTTTTTTTTTTACAGTTTTTATTATTTTTACTGTTTAATAGCGCTCAACCGCCACCTACAATAGGAAACAGGCTAAGTGTGAGAAGTCAAAGTGCTGCAAATCTTGCTCCAGGATTTTTTTTTTTCACAGCTTTGTTTTACTTAAATGTGCGTCTTGGTGTCCTTTTAACCCGACCGAGCACAAACCACAATTATTAATTTCTCTTTTGTGATCATGTTTACAATGGTTGGCACGTCCATATTTTGAAGTGAATGCTACCCAAAATGTTCAGTTGGGTTGAACTCTCAGCACGCGATCAATGAACAGCCGATTTGTACGTAGAGCCTGCGACCGGACTTAAACACTTGCATAGCGACATGCGATCATGGGTGTTCTGGATGCGGAAAACCGAAATTCTGGTGTTTGCATAGACTTTTCATTGGAAGTTGTCACTTAAACTGAGTCGATACAGCCCGTCTGTATGCACCTTTAGACTTAAAATCCAACTTTGATCATTTTCTGATCTCATTTCAAAGTGTTCCCAGTCGTCTTTTAATTATGATTATGCTGTTAATCTGTTGTTTTGCTGCAGAGCAGCAAGAGTTCATTAGAAATTTGCCTTTTGAGTTGGCATGGAGCAACTTCGCCTCCACTTCCCTTCTCCATTGCTGAGAGTTTGGAGATTGATGTGTATTTTCTTTGTCACAAATACGATCTTATCCAGCTGCATTTTTTGTCTGCTCCTGATTCAAAACAGTTTGAATGAAGAAACACTCAAAAATGCAATTTAAAGCTTAATTTTCTTAATATTCTCCATCGTCACAAAAATGATACATGAACATGTTAAACAGACCAAAACATGATTTTCATTGGAGTCTGAAGTCCACTTTGGAGTTATCATGCCATCCCAAGATTCAGAAATCCAGTATCCCAAAAACGGATTCAAGCTCAGTGACAGCCACTTTTTATCAGTATGACTGAGGACCAGAAATAAACACTAGAAGCAGAAGAGCAGAACAGCTGCTTTGCTTTGGAGCCACTCTGACTGAAAGGTGCTACAGCAAAGCTGGACCTCAGCTTTATCATGCTGCTCAGCTGTTCACCGTCAGTCAGAAGTTAGTGCATGACCAGCAATGAGGAAAAGCTTGACTTCATGATAGCAACACTGGTAAATACAAATAAATCAGAATTTTAATGTCCCAAAGCTGCATGTTTTCTGCAGCAAATCATTGATTTTTATTTTGCTTCCAAAATGATTTTCAGATTTTTTAATTTTCTTCTCTCTCTCCCGCTTGCTTCTTTTTAATTAACTCCTCTTAATTCTTGCCATAGCTTTCTTTGTTTCTTTTGGTAACAGATTTGAAATGTTAACTGTGTGGTTCTAAAAATGGTGAGTCATGCTGTGGGCAGATAAACCAGCCTAACTCTGCAGTGCTTCCAACAATCCATTTCATTCCAGCCTCTTCGCTCCATCTCTGCTCGTAGGCATCTTTGTGTTCACACATGTACACCTACACCAAACGGCTGCTTATCCTCAGAGGCAGGGATGGTAAAAGCCTGCAACCTCTTGTGTTTTCACTTGCACTTAGACCTAAACCGCAAAGCACATCTTTTGAAGATGTGCACGGTCACAGTCAAACACTCAAATCCAGTTTCCAAAAGTGTTTGCATGTTTCAGGCTTTGTGGAGCTGCAAGCAGCATTCCATGCAAATTTACTGACTCATCTAACCCCCCAAAAATGGATGTTTGGAAAACAACAGGAGACATTATTTTCTTTTAAAAGAGGGAAAAAGATGAAAAGGAGGCAAGGAACACAAGGTTTGAATGTTAAGTGGAGGGAGGGAAACATGATGGATATAATGGATGACAGCATCTAAGATGGCAATTACGATAAATGGGACCATAAATGATAATGACAGTAGGATTAGTGACTTAAATAGCCCGCTGTAATCCAGATGGCCTTGCTGATCAGTTTTGAGAAGACTCGTGACTTTGGTTCTGATCAAAAAGTCTATCAAAATTCATTTTGGAAGTTTTTAAATGAGAATATGTCTCCAGTAAAGTGGAAATTAGGTAGCTACAAAAAAATCTTTCCCTAAATGTGATTGTAAAGGATTTTTTGACATACTGTACATTCCAGTGTGGCAATTAAGTTCAGCTCTGAAGTTTGACACCAAAAATACCAACACGTTATTTAATATTTTTTATCAACTCTCTATTGTAGAATATCTGTTGTGGTAAAACTATTTTCCAGTTTGATGATCCAGTTTCAACCAAGCTGTAGACCGACATTACTGTTTTTAATAGCTTGTTAAAAGCCTTATGACCCCACAAAAGTGGTTTCCAAACACATTTTACAAGACAAAGAAATCAAAAAAAGCAAAAGCAAAAAAACCTTTTACTACTTAAATACTGACTACGTTTTTTAGTTTTCAGTGTTTTCAGTGGCTCCTTGTTTTATTTATCGTAAAATATTTATAAAAAGTTCAGACTTCATTGTTTTGCTGTTAAATATATCCCTCACAAGCAGTCAAGACAGCTTTGGGTCTTTCATGAGAGCCCATCTCAACATATGCTCTAAGGACCAACCAAATCTTTTGAGCTACACCTCTAACACAGCAGTAGGCCCAAATGTGTGCATCAAAAAACTGCAATTCCAGCTAGCTAATTTGTAACCAGACGTACAATCTTCCACACCATGAATCAATGGGGGAAAAAGCTCTTAGTCCTTTCCTAAATTAGTCTTTAGCCTTGCCATATGGTTATGCTTACATAAAGCTGCAAGTGTGTGTGTTTATTTTAAATTGGTAAAAATATCACCAGGACCTGAAATACCAGGGCCTCGTTCACAGGTGAAGCTGGATTGGGTTTGACATGTGAAAGGCAGCCTCTGCAGTCACGCAGGTGTGTTGTTGCTCTCAGAGTCCCTCCAGAACCCTCCCTGTTGCAGTGTTTTGGACACTATAACAAATCCCCAGGGCAGATCCAGTATGTGTGGGAGAGATTTATCTCTGCTCCTTTAGAAATGACGCCCCCCTTGTTTAAGAAAAAATAAATAAAAACCTAAGAGATGGCAAAAGGGAGGTTTTTGAATCTCTACCAAAGCTGCTGTCTCACCTCTGCTACCCTTTGTATTGTCCTCTGATTTTTTTCTCCACAGCTCACCTTTTCACATGCTGTCCCTACATAATCCTCTTATCTGTATCTGAGCATTTGCTTCTCAGTGATCTGCTGTTTTTACAATTCTACATGATCAGTTGAGGGCCAGAAGTGTAGATAAAAGCATCAACTGCTGGCCTCAGAACAAGACTAGAAAGTCATGGGAGTCAGCCGCAGGAGACAGTTGATATCTTCCCATGAAGTATAACAAGAGAAACACAAGTGTTGATGAAAATATACAACAATCTCCAATGTATGCACATTGCACGCACGTTCTAGACGGAAGTGTTTTCTCACAGCTATCACACCTCTGTTTGTTTCCAGCATATAATCTGAGCTAAAATGATATATAGCAGGGTGTCCGATATGCCGATTGTGTGACAGAGAAGTGAGTTTTGAGTCATCAAAAATAAATAAACAAAATATATGCAGTAAATATGTATTTTTAAATTGACACTAGCCAATCACCTTTCAATCATCATGAAGTACCTCACTTGATTGACATGCATCTAAATTTACCAATTAAATTCAAAGAGTTGATTCACTTTAGAATCTATCTATTTTATAATTATAACATTCAAATGCTGAGGCTTCAGTCTCTAACATTTCAGGACACGGCCTTTAACGTGTCTGTAAAAGCTAAGACATGTTGGGACTTCATATCACACTCTCTTGTGTTTGGGCAGAAGGAGTACAATAGAGGCAACAATATTTGTCATATTTGCAAAATCCAGGAGTTGAACATTTGCATAACAATTCTCTACGAATTTTTACCAAAAAAGTTATGTGCAGCAGAGAGAAAATATCAGTGAATAATGAGGACCAATGGTTGTTTTTGGATGTCATCTGACAAAGACTGTTTGCATCTCACAACATGTGGTTTACTGCAGTCACTTCTCCCACACTGTCCACCTACCTATCCAGCAGCTCAGGTGAAGACTCATGGGTGAATGCCACCCGTGTATATATTTTGTGGTGTTTACAAATGTGCATGCACATGATAACGTGATGTCTATGAACTAGCATTTCACCAGAAATTCAGATTTATAAATATCCTCTGTTATGCTTCATTCACACAGGAAGCAGCTGAGGCGCCAAATTCACGCCTGACACCTCTCTTTTGATGCGTGTCAAATGTACTGCTCGACGCCCCAGCCGTTGAGCATTCGCCGACAAACTTCATTCGTTGACCACATCATGGAAAACATAGAGGATGCTGAGCAAGTAGCTTATGTTTATATGTTTGGAGACTCTACAGAAACCCCGGCAAGCACGTCGCCGTGTCAGGGTTCACCAGATCGTTCGGTTTCTCCCGGTGTGGTATGCTGCACTCCTGCGGCGGAGCTGCGCCTGACGGCCAAACAGGTCTTTTTATTTTGAACAGTACTTCTGTCTGTGGCTCAGACTTGACATTAACCCCAGAGGGAGCGTATAAAAACTAAACTGGCGGATCATTTTTTATCGTCTTGATGAAAATAAAGAAAACTTGTGTAGATTTTGTCCCTTGACTAGAGCTTTTGCTTGCTACAATGGCATCTGTGGGGGCTGTCCATTTGCCGGGCAGCCAGCTGCCAGCGTGCAAGAATTGCGAGCTCTGCTGGCCATGGATCGGCATAATGGACAGTAGACTTTGCCAGGCACCTGGCCATTGGTGACCTGTGCCACTTAGTGTGGTCTTTCTTAGGCACAGCCTTGCATTAAAATGAGTTTTCAAGGAGTTTCAGTCAATGCTTCTGTGTTCGAGGTATCCAATGCCCCACACTCTATGGCAGTGATGGAAAAAATGCAAAGTCCATGTGACAAGGTTAATAATGTTGAATGAATTTTGGAAAGAATGTTTGTCCCTTCCTAAGAAGGAGTCATCAATTACACCTGGCTGTGTGGAATGTCCACATAACCGATAACAGTGACTCATCCACCAGACCAGAACGTGCTACTGCAATCAAATGCACAGAAGTCGAGAAGGTCGGAATAGATATACGAGTGAAGTCAGGCGTCCTCTTGGGAGGATCTGAAAAACGTGCTCCAGAAAGTCAACAAGGAACCAGGAACCAAGACTGATTTGAAAATCACGATGAAGAGATTCTTTGTCTTCTCAAGGGCAAGAAACTAAGTGGTGACAGGTCAGCAATCTTAAGAACTCTTGGTTTTAACAAAAGGCCGACAAAGAGAGACGTTTGCTAAGAGAGAACAATCTGACGTGACATGAGACTTTAATGCAACGATTCATGCGGTCTATGGACCAAGACCGAGGATCCTCCATGCTATGAGATCCGACAAACGGTGCTCTGCTTTCATCACCAGAGGAGAACAAGGAGAGATGGGTCAGTTTGAAGAACTGCTAAACCAACCCACTGCTGTGGAGTGGAGCAAACTTGATGAACTAAGACAGCGACCTCTTGTTAGAGATTTTGATGAGCCAATCAAAATGGAAGAGGTTATGACAGGGAAAAAGCACTTTATTTATCCACTGTCTCAAAATTGATCCACACATCACAACATGATGTAACTGGATTATAAAAAATTATAGGGTCAAAAAATGTTGCATTCTTTCAACACAGTAACTAGTCATTTAACATTGATCAACAATAGATGAGTTATTCTAACCATACCGTTTTGAAAATTAGCTAAACTTTTCCTGTCAAAAGTGTTTTAGAGATTTGATGGAAGCAGCCATTTTGACAGAGGCGGTCATGGTAGTTTGGTACCCTGAGTCACCCTCCCGTTGGGTCACTCTTCCCCTTCAAGCCCCTTCACACTTACTTAATATTTAACAGCATCTTCGTTTAACTCAATATTTCCTATATTGATTTCTGAATGAATAACTATTTATAATTTTATGTTTTTTAAAAAATGTATTCATTTATTTTTGCAATTTTGCCATGGGAGACCGCCCACATTAACCATTCATAAAACCGCCTCTCCATTATGAAAAAGCCAGGAAAAGCCCTTCCTGCCTCTAGTGGAATAATGATGAACTGCATGGACTGAGTTTTACATTTCAGTTTGTTTGGGGAGTTTGATGATGAGATAAGGGTCTCAGAAATGCGTGTAAAAAATGAAAGGGTTTTGTAAGGTGAACATTATTTTAATTTCAGAAACTTACTATTTACACATTGCTCTGTCTCCCATGGGAAAGGACTGTTGGTTATTACCTTCTAGAGTTATTTGACTTTAAGCCTTTCAGAAATAATGAAAGATTTAGTTCACTTGTGAAACACACTTTTTCCTTAATATTAAATATTCTATCTTTCTATGTTTTCCTTTATCTTGCATTATCCTCATGCTCTCCTGCCTAGAAGCCCATGTCACTCATAAAGACACTGAAGTGAAGAGTAGAAAAATACATTCCACTTTAGCACCTGCTGTCAGTTTGTTCTGAACCCTCCAGCTAATGTGAACTTCTGAGGAAGAGGGAGGATAAAACTGCTAAATAAAATAGTCTTTTGTCTTCCCAAGCAGATGTCCAGACAAAGTGCTAGGACAGCTTGGAGCTGACTGTTCCTGGCCCAAGTGATGAGGTGAGGAATCAAATTAACAAGGGAAGCAGCTGGCATTGGTAGAACCCTTTGGCAGTGGCCTGTTGTTTTGCTGAAAGACACAATGAATTAATGAGATATAATTTGCTACACTGCACTATTTCACCTTGTGACACTGATGGTTACTTTGCACATCTGTGTCCAGATAGGACACACCTTTGAATGCTCTCTATTTAAGCAGTAACACAAAATAAACATCTGATTTGATGCTGTTGTACAAAGCAAGGATTGTCTATTTAAATATTAATCTTCATGTTTTGGTTAGCTCTGATTTTTTTTATTCTGTACATAAGCCACTGAAGTCAACAGCAAGCATTGCATTGTGCATCACAGACAAACATGATTTTTCAGTGCCTCCTTCCTTGGATGCAACAAATGAGACTCTGCACATCAATTCCTCTGAGACCTTGTATGACGGATTCGCTGAAAACATCATACAGCCAGACTGAATAATCCACGAGTACTACAGTACTTGAAGCCAGATCATACAACACTAAAACGGATGTCAATATAATCAGATCCGCCTTGGAGTTTTGTGAAGAAAAGTATCATAAAGAAATTCACATCCTGATGAAGCAAGGCTCATTCTTACACATCTGTATCCTAGCATTAGTTTTGCAGCAGTTCATGAAACTATATACTAAAAGCAGATGTCTGCTCCAATTTGGTAGTCATGGGGCTTTGAGTGTTTTTTTCCATTTTACTTTTAAAACTGTTTTGTGGCAATGCCTTTGTATCCATCTTTTTAGTTCATTCCCAGCCTTTTTTTTTATCATACTACACAATAATTCCACAAAACTGAAACTGTCCAAAAAAAACTCAATTCTAGTAGTAAAAGTTGTAAATGTTTTTCCTACAAAACTTGAGATTGAGCTCTTTTTGTTTGTAAAAAGAACAAACCTAGTTTTTGCTTATTTGCTTCATTTGAAAATATGAAACAAAGTCTCTTTCACCCATTGCAAAAAATTCTGTTTTTACATCTCATGTTTTTATCCTCTTTTCTGTATGATGTGTCTTGTTAATTTTTTTAATTATTCCTATTGGTCTGTTTTATGCTTGCTTTTATTTGCTTATGTATTATATTAGCTTTTTAACAATGCTTTTTCAGTGATTCCAATGTGATGAGTAAATGGAGCAATGAACAGTCACGCCAAAAACTAAAAATCTGACCATCTCGTGGGTGATATAAATGAAATATGTAAGATGATATTAGAAAAATATATCTATGGTGTATCTTTACATGGTTTAAACCAAAACAGCAAATTGGCTGTCACAACCAGGAACTAAGGCCAACACCAACAAAACCATGACTGATCAAAGAATCTGACTTCCAGGAGCATGTACATGAACCCCAAGCAAACTTATGCCTAAAGGTCACTCCAGGATGTACATTGTGTGCAAAAAGAATTATGTGCAATTCCAACTGAAAACTGCAGCATAAAAGCTTTTATCTCTAAATGCTCAAAGTATCAAAGCCCAATCAGATAAAAGTGCATATTTTCTCCATTTTGTGAGAATTATAGGTTCTGCAGGTCATGGAGATCTGCAGTTGTGACATTTTTCCATTATACTCTTAGGTTAGAATCTGGTAGAAAATTACATTCTGTAAAAAACAAGGATGGTCACAAAGAAAAAAGACAGTGACCTACACTACAATCAATGTAGGTTAATGCTTAACCTACATCTTAAGAAAAAGAGACGCTGTTTTTTAGGACAGGATTATAAATACTTAATTCAGGACAGAGAAGCTGGAAGTTTAAAAGAAAATAAATACAAAGCCATCAGTCAAAAATGATAATTTTTTTTATTTTAGAGTCTTAATTGTCTGTTTCCAACACAACCAAGGGCTCTACACTAAATGTTTGCACTGGTTGCACCGTTGAACCTAACTTTTTTCTTAGGTGCACCAGCACGAAAGTTTAGTGCACCTACTTTTTCGACCACTGGTCACTGGTCACTTTCCTTTTTTATTACTGTCAATATTAGCATTAAGACTTGAAAATGATTAACTTGCAAGCTGGTAAACACAAAGCCCTTTATTTGAAAAACAATAATGATAAATCACGTGAAAAAGTTGGTGCTTAAAGACCCACTCCAATGAAATTTGTGTTTTTAATATGTTCTTGTGGCATTTTTCTCATGATAGAGAGCATGTATAAAAAAGTCAGATTAAAACGGCATTTCTGAATATTTATTTATTCAAATAAAAACACCCAGTTTGAAAAAGCTTAAATATGTGACAGTAAAATAGGTGGACCCATGTCTCCCTGCTCCGCTCCATTCTTATTCATCCACTTGCAGACCAATAGATCCATCTACATCTTTGGTTTCCTCATCTGAGCAGGAATCTGGATCAAAACTGTACAGCTGCATAGCTGGTAGCTCTGATACTGCTCATCATTTTAGTTGCATTGTAATGTTAACTTAGAGGCCTGAGGGGCTGTAAGCTAGCAGGAGAGAGCGTAAACAAAGATTTCATGAGATATCAGCGTAGGGTTACTTCACACCAACAGTCCTGCCCACAACCCAGAGGTGAATTTCTATGAACTCCTGCTGCTCTGCAGAAACAAAGTCCTAGACAACCACACAGGTTTTCAGATTTCGGCTAAAAAAGGCATAACCTCTGGGAACGCTTTGGAAACAGATCCAAATATAGTTGGAGTGGGATTTAAAAATGCTTCACAGAGATGAAATTTAATGAAAAAGAACGGTTTTGTGATCAGTACAGAGCCGGTCCAGTATCACTTCATAGGTGTGTCCTGAATTCAAACATTCTTTGATAACAGCAGCTATGTTTGGGTCAGCAGTAACATTCATACTTTTGGTTTAAGGCGTCTGTCAAAATGATGGACAGACGTTATCATCCAATCAGTGATGTTTCTTTTTTGCTTCCTTCTTTAACATTTCATTCTGATTTCTGAAAATTACGTTTGTTTTTTGAAACATTTCTTTTTTCTTTTGAATTGTTTTAGTTTGTAGAATTTAATTATATTTTTAAAATTTGTTGTTGTTTTTCATTATTTGTTTTGCTTATTTAATGTCATTGTGAACTTAATTGTGCTTTGCGTGGATGGATTTTTTTTTATGTGATTCAACCGTAGTTAACCCTTTAACACCAATAATGTCACAGTGACACCAACATAACTGGATTTTTGACATGCTGTAAATCTTCAACCGTTCACACTGATTCTGACGTGGAGAATTGGGCTTTATGTCAATTGCATTAACGGTTGGAAAGTTACAGTAGATGAAAGAAGCACCAGTGTTAAAGGATTTTAACAGATTTTTTTCATTCACTCAAACTGTCGCTAGCATCGGGTCCGAGGGCACAGAGTGCGTGCACACGGACCCAAACTGACCGACTCAGATATGCATAAAAAAAAATTTAAAAAATCAATAATTGCTGTTTGAGGTATGTTATATCTGCACACATACAGGAATGAGACTTTAAGGGCTGCGGCGATGATGGTTTTTCCCCACAGAAAGGCTGGGCGCACCGGTGTGACCATGGAGTTTTTTAGGTGTTCCATTTGCACTCTAGACACCTCCTGTCATGTGACTAACACCTCAGGCTAATTGGCAAGGGGGATGAACAGTTTCATTTGAAAGAGACTAAATAACCTGCGGGACGACCAGCTTGCACACACATCGTGATTTAGAAAAGGTTAGTGTCCCAACAACAGTTTTAACCCCGAAGCAACCACTCGGTGAGAAGCAATGAAGCAGATCAGACGTGCAACTTCAGCAGGAACGACTTTTTCTCGTGAACATGCATGTTCATGGTGAGACTTTCTCTCTCTAGAGAAAGCATAAATAGTTCAGTTGTCATTTCTAACTGTTTTTCTTGTATATATAGGGGTTGACTGACTGGCTACATTTAATTTTAATCCTCCTCAAGTAAAATCCAAAGAGGTTTCCTTGCATTTGCAAACATTTTTTGTATGTACTCTGTTTTGATCCCTACATTTGAATACATTGCTGTAAGAAAGGGACAATAATCTACTGTTAGAATATCAATATCAAACTGTTCTCATTATATTCTACTGCTTAACTATGTATTGACTTTTTCAAGTTTTGCTTTTATAAAATGAAAATACAGTTGAACTGTTTTTTGCACAATTATCCACATGAATCTTAGACAAAAAAAGGTTATTTCTTCATTTGTCACACAGCTACAGCATTCTACCTCCATCTCATTCAATATTCTCTTTTTTATGACTTCAGAAGAGTGAAGATTCTGCATCATGTAACTGTTGTGTTCATGGTAACAGTGTGTCAAAACTAACATTTAATTTCTGTCATTCAAATGATTGGGTTAATGTTGTTCTCAGCTCATTTTTGGCAGATGTGTTTATGCAGTCAGCATTGTCTCCACAATTTCCCCACAAATAGAAACACAATAAACTTTAAAGACCTGCTTCCATTATCTTTAGATCCATTGTCAAAGCATTTCTCATGGGGGTGTATGGATTAATCGATGAATCGGTTTTTATTCTTGCGATTCAACCAAATTGATCTGTCTGAGGCAAGTTGTTCATCGTCTCCAAACCCACCTTTACCATTAAAAAAAGGTTTAAAAATGAGAAAAATCCATTATTGATCTTGGAAAATACAATTTGGACTGAGACATGGTCGGTTTATTTTACCATAAGGTTCATCACAGCAGACACACATGTGATGCAGTAAAACTGATCAACCATCATTCCAGTGCAATGTGTGGAAACACTTTGGATTTACAAAGTCATGTGACCATACAGTGTGCTAGAATGTTTTAAAAATGTTACTTTGGATTATTCTGATGTGGAAAAACAACAGTGGAATGAACTTTATCAAACTCAAATGTGAATGGATTTGACATTCATTCTTGTTTACTTGTTTGTTTGTTCACATATTTATTTATACTCGATTATCTTGAAGAAATACAAGAATCTGGAAAACTTCAGCTGTGCTGTTCAGTACCAGTTATTTATCTCTGAGTTACTGTCAAGGTTATTTCTAAAAACACCAGACATTTTTAACCGAACAGAAACAAGAGCCCAGTACGATTTCTCACGAGGAGAGCCGAACAGACCCACTCAATAATCTGCTCAAGAAGCTCTTTAGGTTGTCTGCCCGACCTACTCTTTATTAAGAATCAGGTTGCCTAGGTTACAAAAAAGAATAATGAGTCTAAGAGATGCGAGGTCAGTTGTTAACAATACACTTGTTTAGACTTCTAGCTGCAGGAAAGGAGTGAGCAGTTATATCTCCGGACACTCTTAGATCCTTCTTGCAACTTTCCTCCAGATTGTACACAGCAGTGTTAGAAACAGCAGTTAGAATCATAATTCAATAAATAAAGTACATACATTCTTTTAACAGTTACGCTGACTGAAGTTTTGGCTAAAGATGTCCTGGATTCCCCTGCGACAGACTGGCGACCAGTCCAGGGGTATCCCCTGCCTTTGTCCATGAGTAGCTGGGTTAGGCTCCGGCAACCCCGTGACCCGAAAGGGAAAAAGCGGTTTGGAAAATGAATGAATGAATGAAAATGGAAGGATGGATGGATGTCCTGGATTTTAGGCCAGTGAATCAGATCCAATCAGATCGTTCAGAATGAACCAAGATCCACTATAACAAATCATCACAATCCTAGTTCTCAGTGGTCTTCACGTTATGATGATGCTGTTTTTAGCCCAAATCTAAAAACCTGCGAGTTTTCTAGGACAAAGTTTCTGCAGAGCGGCAGGAGTTCTTTAGAAATTCACCTCTGAGTTGTGGGCGTGACTGTTGGCGCAGAGTAACCTCACCACCTCTTCTTGTTGCTAAATGGTTGAAGTAGAGACATGTAAGCCTGAAAAGCGCATTTTTTTTCTCTGATTTACAAAGATTTTAAAAAAGAAAAGTTCAGAAATGCAATTGTATCCGTCCTCCATCATGAGAAAATACCACAAGAACATGTTAAAAACACAGTTTTCATCAGAGCAGGTCTCTAAAGGTGTGACAGTGAATTGAAAGCACCTTTACAAATAGAGAATCTTTTTCATGATTAATTTAAAACTGATTGGCTTAATTCAGTATAAAATTATTCCTGTTTTTTTTCTGGCAGCAATAGAAAGCATCTTTTTTTTCTGTCTGTCTGCAATGTGATGAAAAAGATAAGCTTCCATTTTGATTGTCCCTTCGGTCCACACAGGCTTTTCTTATGTTAACAACTTTCTTTGCTGAGCTTTAAGCTCACAAACACATAGCCTGCATTTCCTGTGTACTCAACACACATCCTGCGTGAACACAATCAGAGCTGTGAAGCTGCTGCTGCTTTGCTCACATGCTGTTCACTGCACTTTTTTTTTGTTTTTTAGTTGACATGGTGGGAAAGTTTGGTGGCTGTGGCCTCACTTGAAGATTTTTTGATTACAAAAAGCAGTGTAGGTCACAGATTTTCCTTTATTACTAAATATCCAGAGCAGGAATCTCAGAAGCTTTCATGACCTTGCTACAGAAAAGGTCTGACACTTTAAGCATCACATTTAGTCAAAAGTCAACCTGTCTGATTCCCTCTTTTGTCTAAGAGGTCTAAGAAACAGAAGGATTTTAGAAAAACATAAAAAAACAAAAAATCTTTTTTTCTATTCAATTTCTATGTTCAATTTTCTTCCTGATAAAATGTGTTCAAAGGAATGCATTTCTTTTGTTCCATCTGCAATAAGGCTGCACGATTCAATTGAGGCTGTTGAAAAAGAAGAAAGCTCCTTCCACAAAAGTCTTTGTTTTAATTCTTTAGTTTGAATTTTTTTAACTATATGTAGATTAAAAAATGTGTGTGGAAGCTACAGATCTGCTCATCTAGCAATTACAATCATTTTTTTGTGCTTTTGTTCATGGGAAGAAGCAGCTTGCATTTACATATTTTCCCACCAGGAACACTAAAATAAATTTTAATATATAAAAGCAAAAATTTTTATTTACTGCCACCTTTGTTAAACATGTGTTTCATTCAATGTGGTTTGACATAAAAAAAAATCTATATTTTTGTTATTCTTTTGGAAAAATAACAGTTTTGCACATCAACGTCATCATTTAAAAACTACTGGCTTTTCAATAAGTAAGCAAGAATAAAATGGATTTGTTTTTCAGTCTTGGTTATGAAATTACCCACAGAAAAACTGCTAAATGGAAAAGAAGCAAAAGTAATTAGTACTAAATTCAGAGTAAATGACCCTGCAGAGGTGACGAGACTGACAAATAAAAGAAACAGTTGTATTACAAGACGGCACAAAACACCATGTTGTGAAGGACTGCTGGATCAAAGCAGCAGACAGCAGGCAGACAAAGGTTTGGACAGTTTATTGAGAACAGAAGTCTTAGTCAGGTGAAGAGGCTGGAAGGGGTGGCTCATCAGGCACAGTCTCCCCTCGGGAAGAAACACAGTCACTCCATGGGAAGGGGCTGGCTGGCAGGATAGCAGGCTGGCTTGTATTTTCAGCAGCTGAAGCTAAAGTCCAGAACTGGAACTGAGAGTGTAAGAAGTAAGACAGGAACAGAGAATGAACATTGGAGGATCTGGCATTGTGTGACATATTTTCCGGCTCCAGGATCAGAGCCCCAAGAATCCTCCGACGAGCAATAAACCTCCAAATCAGCAAGATGCTGGAGCGCCCACTCCCATCACTGGACATGAAGTAGTCAGCGCACAGCAAAGGCTGGATGGCCATCCACATCCAGGGTGGGAAGAGGGTAAAATCCATTGGCAAGAACTGGTTTAGGAAACGTGGAAAGTGGGGGAATGTGGAATGTAGAAGGCAGTTTGTCAAACCACTTTCTCAATCAAAAAAGGATCCAAGAAATAAAGAAACAGTTTGTGGGAGTCCGTTTTCAGAGGAATATTTTTGGGAGAAAGCCAAACAGACTGACCTGGCAGATATTGGGGCGCAGGAACACGTTGTTTATCTACAGCTGCCTTGGACCTCTCTGCAGCCTGTAGGAGGGCTGAATGGGTCTTGTTCCAGACATTCTGACAATGTTTAATGTGATGCTGAAGGGAGGGCACTACCAAATCCAGTTCTTTGGTTGGACAGAGTGGCGGTTCCTAACCCAAAGATGCCTCAAAAGGTCACAAGCCTGAAGCAGAGGAAACCAGTGAGTTGTTTGCATACTCAATACAGGGAAGGTAAGAGACGCAGGAGTAGTTTCCAGGTCTTGATTTTTGCACTCAGCCTGACCATTGGTTTTGGGATGGTAACTCGATGTCAGACTAGCATGGCACGCAGTGCTTCACAAAAAGAGCACCACACTTGGGAAATAAACTGTGTGCCTCGGTCTGAAACCATGTCATTCGGGATGCCATGTGATCAGAAAACGTGTAGTGATGAGGTCAGTTGTTTTCTTTGCAGTAGGGAGTTTAGGTAACAAAGTGGGCTGCTTTTGAGTATTGATCCACAATGGTGAGTGGGTTAGATTACCTTGAGGTGTCGGTAGACCAGTAACAGTCCAGTGTTGTGTGGGGCCATGGACATCCTGGAATAGGCAAAGGCTAAAGAATGCTTGATATTGCGAGAACCAGGGCGATATGTCAGGCAAAATCAAATCTGGTAAAGAAGAGTGCCCATCTTGTTTGGTGGGAGTTCAGTCACTTGGAAGATTGGATATAAGTCAGGTTCTTATGATCCGTCCAAACAACAAATGAGAGTTTGGGTCCCTCCAGCCAGTGTTTCCATTCCCCTAAGGCCAGTTTCACTGCCAGCAGTTCTCAGTCTCCAACATTATAATTTCATTTTAAAGGTGATAACCAGCGAAAAAAAAAAAAAAAGCACAAGGATGCAGGGAGATGTTTGGGCCAAACCTCTGAGAGGATTGGAAGATAGGATTGCCCCCACGCCAGTGTCAGAAGCATCAACTTCAACCATAAATTGCTGGGAGGGGTCTGCACAGGTCTTGCACAGGAGCTGATGTGAACAGGTGCTTAGAGTTCATTCATTCATTCATTTTCCAATCCGTTTTATCCCTTTCGGGGTCACGCGGTTGCCGGAGCCTAACCCGGCTACTCATGGGCGAAGGCAGGGTACACCCCTGGACTGGTCGCCAGTCTGTCGCAGGGGCCACAATCACACACCCATGCACACTCACATTCACACCTAGGGACAATTTAGAGTAACCAATTAACCTGTGAAGCATGTTTTTGGACGGTGGGAGGAAGCCGGAGTACCCGGAGAAAACCCACGCATGCATGGGGAGAACATGCACACTCCACACAGAAAGGTCCCCCAGCCAGGACTTGAACCGGGAACCTTCTTGCTGTGAGGCAGGAGCGCTAACCACTGCGCCACCGTGCAGCCCGTGCTTAGAGTTTGCACCAGAAATTGTTTGGATGGAAAGGTCCTTTTAGACTAATGTGCCACCAGGTGTCAAATTCTAGGTAAATCTTCCGTAAAAGTTAGCAAAATTCAAAAACCTCTGCAGCTTCTTTATGGCACGCATCTTTTCCGAATCTGCTTTTACTCGGCTTTCTTCAATAACAAAGTCCAAGAAACTGACCTTAGCATAGTGGAAGTCGCTTTTCAGACAAGAATATCATTCAAATACACAAAGACAAATTTGTTCAGAAAAAGAGCTTGGAAGACAGCATGTGCATTGGTTAAACCAAAAGGCATCACCAAGCACTCATAATGGCCTAGAGGTGTGACGACGGCAGTCTTCCACTCATCCCCTTCTTTAATACACACTAGTTTGTAAGTGTTACGATGATCCAACTTTGTGAAGATTGTGGCTTCATGGAGTGAAAACTGAATCCATGAGAGGTAGGGGTTCTTCACAGCAATGCCATTCAGGCCTCTGTAGTTGATGAAAGGTCTAAGAGTCTTGTCTTTGAAGAATACCTGCAGCAAGTGACTCATAGATATAGTTCTCTATGGACTGGGAAGGTTATAAAGCTGATTGGAAGGCAGGCGGCACAGGACAGGAGGTATGGCACAATCATAAGTCCTGTGAAGGGGGTAAGGACAGAGCCCAATTCTTACTTAATGTTTCTGAAGTCATGGTAGACCAAAGGAACCAATGAAAGGTCTGGCTTGTCCTGGGATGGCTTCAACCTACCGGTAGACACATCAGATCCTACAGGGGGTGAGGCAGACTGGAGACATTGAGCATGACAGAATGAATCTTCCCTGTGGATCAATCAATAACTGGATTGTGCATCCTTAGCCAAAGTGAGCCCAAAATGAGGAGTGGCTGTTGCAGAGATGATTAAAAACAACAAAAAAAAAACCTCCCTCTTCATTGTGGTTCCCATACAAAACAATGGAAATAGGTTCTGTGATATAGGTTACTTGAGCCAGGACACTCCCATTGAGTGCTAATGCTGTCCTGTGTCTCTCCACAGGCTTCAGGATAATACTTGCCTATTCAGCCAGTTGCTCATCCAAAAGAAAAAAAGTAGTCTGTACCTGAGTCTGTTAAAGCTTGAACCGGGAGAGTTATTGCCTTGTAGCACACTGTAGCTGGAATTTGGAGTTTGGAATTAGTGTCTTTAGAGGTCTGACTGTGGCCCAGCAGAAGTCCCAGCTTTACTCATTGACCCTGATGACCTGGGCAGACAGGATAAAATGTGAGTTTTAGTTTTGCTGCAACGACACTCCCCTACCATCCAACGCAGTTGCTTTTCTGCAGGGGTCAGTTGTGCCTTTCCTTGCCACATTTCTCCTTGTGGTTGATGAAGCAGCAAAAGTATGACATATTGTGGAACAGGAGAAAAAGTTCATCTTCTACTGCAACAAACCCGGACGTGGTTATCAATGCGGTTGGCTAAGGAAACAAGTGATTTAAGATCAGGAAGGTCATCACGTGAAATGAATTCATATTTTAATTGTTCACGCAGCCTCTTGAAGAACACCGCTTTTAGTGCCTCCTCAGTCCAATCGACACTTGCAACTAAGGTCCAAAACTCAATTGTGTAATCAGACAGTTCTTTCTCCTAGGCGTAAATCCGGCAGATAGTGGCATCTGTGCTTTGAGACTCCCGTGTTTCAGTGGGAGAGGAGTCTGAGTAAAGCTGAAGCATGTGCCTGAATGGAGATGAGGGCAGAAACATGATTGGCCAACTGGGAAACTTTCTGCGGCAGTGCATGGCCGGAGTTGAGCAGGTGCTGAATGCTCTGATCATGCTGTCCATGTAGTGCTCCATTTGCGGAAGTTTAGGGGTGTTCAGTCCAGTGTCTGCTTGATCCATGTTGGCCAGTTTGTTCTGTTGTGAAGCAATCACAATCGACGTTTCACATGCAAGATTAATTTTTCTTGAACAAAAGATAATGGATCAGAGTCCAGGCATTACAGAAATTCAGAAAATGAATAATAATCCTTATTTTATTGGAATCATATCAGAAAAACACTTCAGCATTAACATAATATAATTTATCTTCAGTGAAATTCAAATTTATTCCATTAAGTTTTTGGTGGAAAATAAAAAAAAAAATAGTAGAAATCAAAAAGTTACAACTAGGACAACATTTCATGAAATAGTTAATTTCTATGAAAATGTTCTTCATTGTTTTTATGAAAATGTGCTCAGACTTGACTTGTTTACGGCTTTGACTACAATTGCAGACACATGTGCCATGGCGTGTTATTCAACCCCCACATCTCCTTTCTCCATGTGTTTGTCCCTGCTGGTGTGTGTGTTTTTGTCCACTGGGTCATGAACTTCATGTGTCCCTGGCTCTGTCAGGTTTTATCTCTGCAACCTCGTCTTTTTACCTGAGGCCTGACAATGAAAGGTATAGAATAAAACTCATTCTGACAGATGAATGTTATTTATTTTGCAGATTTACCCGCAAATATTCTTCCTGACCTAGTTTTCAAGTCTTTAATTAAGGCTTATCACACAACAGTGTTTAACCTTTTTATGGTTGTAGCTCCTATAAGGAGGGAAATAAACTATGGATAAATGACATGGGGAAATTAAAATGAGCAAAAATGAAAGGTGTAAAAATTAAGAATCTGATTTAAAATCTCAGTAGGATTATATATAGGCTATGCATGAATAGAAAGATGTATACGAGATGAACTAGAAACAAAAACTGCTGCAAATTCTTTAGGTTGAAAATCCAAGACTAACCTTTAAAAGAAATCCGAGCAGACTAATCCTATTTTCAGCCACAGATCCAATGTTGTTTTTGTTTTCTTTTCCCCACTTAATGACTTTGTTTTTAAAGAAAGGTTTTTGTTGTAGTAATTTTGCCTCAAAATGAGTCATACCCTGGGAGTTGGAGATCCGCTCCTCAGATGTTTTATGAAGTGCACTTTTTCACTGGTAGATTATGATATATCAGCTTAATAAAATGTGTTTAGAAATAAATTTAAAAAAAAAAACTATTAACTAAACCAGAAGTTTGCAGCCTTCAGCACTTCCATTCCGGTCAATTTGTCACAAACAACAACCTATTAATATGAATATAAAAAAGTATTTTTATTTTTTCATAAGTTAACCATAAAAATAGAGAATTTTGGGAGGACATGTTCAGAATTTATAACTTTCAACAGAGATTCACATGACTTCCTTTCAAAATAAAAGACACCTTGTACCATATTGAATCCTCCCAATGCAGCAAATTTAGTAGCAAGTAGTCTGATGTTTACAGCAATTAAAAAAATATATACTTTTACTTTTCATTTTATTGTTGTTGGTGCATCTCAGCCAGAAGTTTGTAAATCTAATGAACTAAACTTAAATCAGAGCTGACCTTTGCATTTTTTGGACCACATGGCACACCTAAAATCCTTGAATGCTCAGTAAAAACAGTCGCACTCTGCAAATCCTTTGCACTTTGTGTGTGAATTCTGCTTACTGAGCTCAAATTGATTTTCTGTTGTACAGCTGCTAAACAATCTGTCAAAATGTTTTCACATGTCAACTACAAAGCCATACTGTGTGATGGATTTTTGGAACATCATGGATACTGTAGTCAGGAGAAATATGTAATGTGCTTTAACAGTTTGTGCATGAGTTGAACAAAGTTTGACTTTTCTTACTGTTCTGTTTTGCCAAATGTATAGTCCAAAAAATGTTACTTTTTAACATTAAAAACATGTGTTTACACTTCAGCTGGAGAGCCACAAATGAGGGGTCAAAGAGCCACATGTGGTCCCACAGCTTAAGGTTGCAGACCCCTGAACTAAACCGACACAGAATTTTAAAGAAAAGCACGACTTGTAAGAAGGACAAATCATTCAGTTTTGGAACAGAATTCTAAATTTGCCTTTTACTTTTAATGTTTGCTTGAATCTATGCTGTGAAAAGTTTGTGACATGGATGTTTGAAGATTTAAAGAAAAAAAAATCATCTTTAGTATTGACCTTTTAATTGTGATCAAATGTGAACTTATTGTTCAAGACATTTTATAAACCAATGACTACAGTGTTCATTTTCAAGCAAAGACAAACTGACCTAATTAGCTAAAATGATGTTCTGATGCAAATAAGTTCCTATTTGTTTTGATTGTTTTATTCTTTTTTTTCTTTAATTTTTTTAAAAATCCTACATAAAAAAGCAAAATAACTGATTCAAAATCATACAAAACATTTTTAAAATTAAGGCAGGAAAAAGTGATTCCTTTAATGTGCAAATGTGTCAGAATTTAAAAACCATTAGGTTAGTGATGAATGGAAAGTTCAAAATAGGCTAATTTTGAAAATGAATTGTAAATGAGGAGAAAAAAATAAAATATAAGTAGAAAGAACAATCAATCTAGCTAAGATAGAAAAAATAAAAGCTCATTTAACAAATTGACTCATCACTGATTAGAGAACTTTACAACAAAACGGAAATGTTTTAATTCAACATCTAAATTGAAATAACATTGTTGAAAGAATGAGCTACAACAGTTAGTGTTAAAAAAACAAAGTCTAAAACATACCTGCACAACATGCAACACAAAATCATCTTTTTCTGTTGATGCTGACCTTCCCAAAATCTTGACAAATTCATGTAAATATTGAGTCTATTTAAATAGAAGAAAAATATTTAGGGCACTGCTATAAATAAAATAATAATAAAATTCAGCCCAATATGTGGAGGTGAAATAAGTATATGTTCCCATACAAGCAGCAAAACTGAACCCACTTGAGTTGTTAGTGATACACAAACAAAAGTACAATGAAACAGGTAAGAAACAAAGCTTCACTCTCATCTGGCTGCCTGCTCTGCCTTTCCCTGCTGGTGGACACAATTTTGAAAAGTATTTGATTTTAGCTAAACTAAAACTAAACTAAACTAGCTGAACTATGTTCCTCCTCTGTTTTTACACTTATATCACTTTTAAAACATCCCTGCAGGAGCGTTGTCAACAAATGAAAGGAGGGTCAAGCTGCACGCATCAAGTTGACTATGTAATAACTGTCATTTGCCTCCTGTTTCCAAAGCTGCTGCTCAGCTAGAAGAACAACACTTCCTTTTTACTGATAGGCATTCATAGTCATATGTAGACATTGCTCTGATTTAAAAAAATTTATATATATATATATATTTGAATTTATAAAAATGGAATATATGCAAAACAAAAATATTTCTTTATTTTTACAGAAATTGACAACAATGGTCCAATTAAAACAATCCTGTCGTACAAGAAGGTTTTGAATTAATTCGCAGTAAGTTAGATTCTGTTGAGTCATCAGTTCTGAGGGGTCTGTGGAGTGAGAGTCTCTGCACTGCATTTAGCTTGCTGCACTGTTCAGAGCACACTACCACACCCTGTGCTGTCTTATTGGTGAAGAATGGGAATAAAGTAAATGCTCCTGCAGGTTACAGTGGAGAAAAACTATAGGAACGACGGGATTATAGAAAAAATGCAATTTATAGTTGAATTTGGAAAAATAAAACTGTTTCTTTGGAATATTTTAAATAAACATTTGAAAAACATTTTTTTAATTAAAATCAGCAGGTTTTTAGTCACTTTAAACTTATTTTACTTTATTTTACTTTAATTATTAAAAAAAAAGTTAAACTCTGAAGTGTAATAAAGTGCAGTACTTTTCTTACATTTCACCTCACCTTGGATTAGATCCATCATCTTATACCTTACAAGGGTAAAGTGATGAGCGAGTGCAGTTTGGAGTCATAAATGATCTAATTCTGCTGCCTCATCGCTTCTACAGAACTGTTTTTTTTTTGTTTTTTTTTTTGCTTGCTCACCTTCAGTGTCGATTAAAGCTGCCTTTACTAGAGTTTACAAACAGAAAGCTGCAATTCACTCAGTGAAATTCAGTCAGAATCAAGTGGGACGCTGCGCAACATCACAGTCTCTGTAGTCAAACAATGGGTGCTTTTCCATGTCAGCCAGTATCAATGTGGAGCTTAGAAACATATGTTGTATTGAAAGTGACATCACACTTTAAAAAAAAGAAAAGAAAGATAGAACACGTTGACAGGCCAGCTGACACAAATGGCACAATGGTGCATTTTTAATAAATGTTTTTGTTTGGATGAGTTTGCTTGTCTAACTTCACTGCAGAGCTCTCCTGTCTCTCCCTCAGAACATGTTATTACAATAATCTATCATAGGAGCTTTGTGCTTTCAGACTGGCTTCCTCCCATCCACATAGAGGCCACACTCAACTGCCAAAATTAAGTTTTCTGAGTGCTTGTGGCTGGTCACAGAACAATATATCACTGCTGATGAGAGGATCTGTTCTCAAAGGAAGAACTGCAGTCTTTTTATGGAGACTTATTTTGATTACTCAGCACAGTCTACCGATTCTCAGTTGAGCCAAAGTCTCTGCATTTGAGATGATACAAGTACAGCCAGCAGCATCCTGACTCATTAATACATGCAATCTGACAGTGTTGACCCACAAACACTTTATTGTTGCATACACTGCTAAAATTAACTTTTTTTTTTCCTGCAGGGATGCCAACAACAATAATAAAGGTCATAAAGTTAATCGTCTCATGAAGTGTTGCCAGGGTGTCTCCTCTGGGACACGATTGGCTGAGGTGGGCTTGGCTCGTCTCATTTTAACAATCACATTCACAGAGATAACATTTATATCACAGTCACTTCTTGTGACAAGTGAAATTAGAGTGAGGATACTGTTTTTTAAAACTAAGCAAAGGAGAATAAAACTGATGCCAAAAGAAAAACATGGTTCGCTATTAGACTTTGCTATTAGAATGTCTTATATTGGACTGAATGGTCAAAGGAGAAAAAGAAGAAGACACCTGATCAAGACAGTTGTTTGAAGATGTGATCAGAGTAATATTTTTGTTGAAAAGAAGCTCCTGAGCTTCATGGTTCTTTTAGCACAAACTAGAAACAGTTGCCAAGACAATCGTAGTACATTTCAAAGAAGCCAAATTAATGGTCAGCATCAAACAAACAAGTTTAAAACTGTGTACTGTAAAACATGTGGTATTTGTGTATAGAATATAAAAAAGTTATTTAGATAATAATAGAAAGTGTGCACTCCTGGTCTGCTGTTTTCTTGGGCTTTGTTGGTTTGTGCTGATGTGTTCTTAACAAAGACATCGAACCCCACATTGCTCTTGGTGGTTACAGGTTGGTGCCATCTGTGTGTGTTTATGGGTGAATGGGACTAAGACTGTCAAGTGCTTTGAGCCTAAAAGCAGGGTAGAGAACCATCATTTACAATTTGACCCCACACAGAGCCTTTTGGATACCTTCCTTGTTGGCAAGTGCAAAGACTAGAAACACCCAGAGATGTGGTCAGTCAGGAATTCTAGAGAGGCTGATGCAGCCTCCTATTTGCTGGGGTTTTGGTTTAGTGAAGCTAGAAGACGATTAAGGCTTTTGAGGCAACCTGTTGCTGTTTGTGATGCACAATTATTACGTTTTCTGCCAGTTAGAAGTAACTGCCAAGCTATGCATTACTTTGACATCATTGTTTGACAGAAACATTTTCTGAAAATCTTAACTCTAGATTTTTTAGGGGATTATAGCGCACCAATTAGTGAGAAGTAAAGGACTTCTGACACAATTGAGGTGATTTTTTTTGTTCTATTCAAGATGGTGGACTTTTTCCAAAGTCAAAGGTCAAAAACTCATGAAATGTTTTTTTTCTCAAAGGTGCAGTAATAAAGAAGAATTACAAAAACAGTCTGGTCCTTCGGTCCAAGACTGCTGTGGAGCATAAAAAGAAACACCTCCAAAAACATTATTATCTGCAATAAAACAAACTCTGTCTGGTTGGGCTGGTGGGCTAGGGGACAACTGACAATACCAATAGTTTTATTTTCAACTGCTGTGTCTGATTAATATCAATAATAATAATAATAATGGATTTGATTTAAACTTTAAACTTTTCACTACAGATCACATTAGATTAACTGCAGAATAAGTTTGTAGAAGACAAATGGTTGTAAAAGTAAGAAAGTTTCTGTCATTTTTTTCAAAGACTAAAGGTAGCTCAGATAAAAAAAAGTCAGTTCTTGGACTTGATTTTATGTTGTATAATTTGATTTTTTGTTTAAATAAGTCAGAGTAAACACAAAAAGGAAACAAGACAGTTGCATCAAATATGAATTGACCTCAATATTGAATTGTCACCCAGCTTGTGCCCCTTCTAATAAAATATAGCTGATAGCAGTAGACACAAAAGTGTCAGATGCTGCAGTATCATCCCATCTTGGGGATACAAGCACACTTCTGATATCGCCAAGCGCCCTTTTTGTGTCTTCTTCCTCTCTCTCTCTCCATTCTTTTCTATTTCTATCTCCTCATCTACTTCACTTTGTCCTCCGTTCTCTGATCTCTCTGACTGTTATGAGAAGTGACTGTCTATCAGACTCTGGGCAATTCCATTACGAGACCCCTTTATTGAAACTGCATTCACTCTCACCGCACTGAGACACAAACCGTCACAGAGAGAACGCAACCACCCGTGTGTGCAAATGCGTACGCATATGTAAGAAGGGAATTTCACTGTAATAAGGTTGATATCATATGGATGCATGCTCAGCAGGCAATCACCCAGGTTTAACCACAGAAATGCAGACGAAAACAAACGAAAGCACACACTACCACACACCTTCGTCGAGCCCCTTTTCTGTTCTATTTGTTCTCAATAAAGTGAATCTCAGTGAATATTGGCAGTTGTGCCCCAGGCAGAGGGAGGTGCGTCTTGGGAGCCCACTGCAGAGAGCGTTGTTGCCAACCCACTGCACCAGCCCTCATGACATTGTTGCTATGCACTATTCACCAGAGCAGCACAAGGCTCTCGAGTTAGTAGCAGCCATGTACCTGTTTATTTTGTAAAGATGTGTTCTGCCATTGTCATAGACAAGCAAACTTTCTACCTTTTTGACATAAAAGAGGTAAAAGATCTTTAAATTTTCTGACGGGGAAGTTGAAGAACACGGCCTTTTTTCATGCTGGACCACTGTGGACGATTCTGGACAATCTGTTTCTTAAAGGCAGGTTTACTTCTGTCCTGATTATTTTTGAGATTTAAATGTCCCAAGCAGGATTCTATTTCGTCCCTCAGGCATGAAAGTATGTATGTTTGGGTTGCTCTGCAACAGACCGGCGACCTACTAATGGTATACCCCACCTTTGCTTAACAGTGGCTGAGTTGGCCCCAGCAACCTCGTGACCATGGAAGGGATCCATCAGAAAATAGATAGATGGTTGGATTCCCAGTCTGAAACATGGCACTCTAAAAGGTTTTTGCTTTGACTCTTTTTTTTCTTTCAGAAAAAGTCTTTTTAAAATCCACGCATAATGGCGGGTTGACCCGTACGAGTTCTGCTGGGTTTTGGGTTGTCCGGGTTCATGGAGGGTCATAGAGAGGAGGGGCTGCATCTTAAGAGGAGCCCAGGTGTGCTTGCAGTTTACTTGAGGCTCATACAGCCACCTCAATGGACATCATGAAAATGAAACGTACTGTTGTCGTGCGTGTGGTAAATTGATCAGGAAGTATTTGTAAGCATAATGCAAGTGACACACTTGGGTCATACGGTGCCCTTTTGGTCCACTCCAGTCATTATTAAGTTGTGGGTACTGGCTCCTTACTGGCGGTGAACGAATCCTGGATGCAAGGGGTGTGCATGTGATACACGAGTGCCTGTAGGACACCTGTAGAATGATCACACAAACTACACTCGAATCAAATTTTCTCATTTCTAACAGTCAGGCAGCACGCAAGGAGAGTGCACGTATCACATAAAAAACCCTAACGGGCCCCATGCACAGGTTTTGGGAGATTCAAAAAAGGAACAATTTGTACCACGCAACTTTGTCTCACCTACTTCCCCCTTACTTACCTTTGTGTGTTGTGTAAGTATTCACTACAACCTGTCGCCGTAGAAAAAAATGTGCATGAACATTTCCTCTCTACGGTTCACAGAGCGGTGTATGACCTTAAATTTTTGTGGTTTTCCCCGTTCAGGTTTGACCATTTTTCACCTGAAGACAGTCCGTATTCACCCTTAAAGACAGCTGGGACTGAGGCATTAAGTCACCCCAACACTGTTGCAGATAAAAAACACACAAGGGCTTCACCAGAACGTGCTCTGAGCAGTACAGCATGCTACAGTGCAGCAGTGTGCATTTTTTATGTTACTAGTTTAAAATTCTGGAAAACATCAGTATCAGGAGAAGGGGTTCAGCCTGTTGGTGTGGTGATGCAATGGCACTATTCATTCAAGAGCTTGAAGATTTCGTTTGACATTTGACTCATAAAACACCTTTTCTTAAAACTTTAAAGTTAGATAGCAGTGTTCAGTGTTCCTGCACACAAAAAGTTGGACGCATTTTTGGAATGTTTCACATCGACAGTGTGAAAGATTGCTGAATGCAACTCAAAGAAAATGTTGCTATTGCATTTTTTCAGACAGTTAATGAGAAATTTTAAATAAAACATGCATGTCTAAATCAGCGTCACATTTTCTCAGCCCGCTGAATATTTTATGAATGGGCATGAGGCTTGCACACACAAACATGCAAAGTTCTGCGCTCCATTGTACAGCATCACAACACTGCTGACTGGCAAAAGGATCATCACTTTGGGTGATTCAGAAAAAAAAAATCAAAATTTACATTTGAAAAAACATTGGTTGTTACTCGAGTGATTTACTTAAACAGCTAAATGATCCATACATACATCCATCTTCATCTGGGAGCAGGGGCAGCAGTCTAATCAAAGATTACCAGACTTCCCTCTCCCCGGCCACTTCCTCCAGAAGAGCTAAATTATAATGATTTAAAAAATACTAATTTTTTCTCATCCAATGTGGCAGGGCTAACTCCACTTTAGAAGTGTCAGCAACTAAGATGCTGCACTCTCGGCAGCCAGTGCAGCAAATTGCACAACAAGAAGACAAAATAATTCAGATGAGAACCTCCTTTTCTTCCTTTCAGTTTGTGTCGTTCAAATGACAGTCAATGCCACTTAAGTGCTTTTACTATGATTGGCTGATCAGCTGAGTGCAGACTATCCAACAAAGACAGAACAAATGCAAAGATTTTGAAATGTCTTCTGCCCTTAAGAGGTCCTTAAAACAAGTCAAAAGAGGCTGAACCTCTGCCTTCTATAGAGTCAGCATAACTGTGCAGCAGCGTCTTCATCTCCAAACTTCAGGGGTGATTCCTCACGGACAAAGAAAAGACTTAAAAAAGAAAAAAAAAAGATAAAAGGAAAGGAAGAACACACGAGAAAAGACAAAACAAGAGACAAAAACAAAAAGAGGAAGATGACAGGTGACTGCTGAAAGTCCTGGGAGGCAAATGAAGGATGCTACGAAGAGCTGTGGAGGACAGATGAAGGGTGGATTGAATAAACTGAAGAAAAACAAGGAGTAAGAGATAAAAAGCAATAAAGAACAAGGCCAAATAAGAAAACTAAGGAATTGTGTGTGGGCAGTTTTGAAAACGTGTGAGCTGAGGAAGGTGTGTGCAGCATGTGAATTCAAATTTTAAGGATGTTTTAATCTGCTTAATTTCTCAGTCTTGGTCCCAACTGTCCTAACAGGTGGATGCAGGCAGTCTGCAGGTTAAAAATGGTCAAACCTGTACGGGGCACACAGGTGATTCAAACGAAATAACAAGGTGACAGACCGCTATGTGAAGAGAAAAGGTTTGTGCACATTTTATTTGTTTCACTTTACTAAAGACTGGAATGTGGTGTAAGGACACCGGGCGACAGTATCATAAGTGTAACCATCTTCCATTAGGTGATGGTTTGTGCCATTTTTAACACGTCCCCCAAAGTGGCCATACAAGCCTTAAGGGGACCGGGGAGACACACCTGAACTCCCCTTCAGATGCAGCTGCTCCTCTCTTTGACCCTCCATGAACCCGGACAACCCACAGAACTCGTACGGGTCAACCCCTGCATGGGTGACGTAAGCATCAGAAAGAGTGGATGAACAAGGAGTAAACAAAAATTTTAAAAAACAGACGCTTTCAATGAGGTTCCATTTCCTTATCAAGACATCCCACTGAAAAACTTTGCTATTTTTTTCTTTTTAATACTCTCTGTGTTCCTGTCAAATCAGAAATTCTCCATCTGTCTGTCTGTACCCACATGCTTAAGCATCCATAATAACATCCGTCTTTGGTGCAGAATCCCTGAAGGGAGACATGGAAGCCAAAGCTTTCACGAGGGCATAATATCCTACCTTGGTTGCACATCTTCCCCCACCCCTGTAAGTGTTTGAGCCAGAGGATGGGCCGCTGGATGGACAGTTCTGAGCCTGCAACATGACAGCTGAGCAATTTGAAAGGACAGGCTAGAAGGAGTGCGTGGAAGAAGAGCAGAGAGACCTCCTTCTCAAGAAACAGGATAGTTACCTTCTCCAGTGAGGAATAGACCATCTATTTCTGTCAGTACTAATTCATCCTCGTGGAAAACCCCTTAAAACTTCTGTAACTTCGAAAGGCATGACTTGTTTAAGATTTCTTTTTGTGTGTTCAGCATTGAGTTTTGTTTACAAAAAGAAAAGGTCTAAAGTTTGGACATTTCTACATTTAATAAGATTCGATTAATCAGAAGAAAGGACTTTTTAGTTAAATCAACTATTTGTTTTTTTATTTTTTGCTGACTAAGATAGAATATTTTCTGTGTTTATTTATAATATGTTATTTATTCACAAATAAGGTAGGGTTTGATACAAAAACTTTGGAAGTGCCAGAAGAATACAACAAAACATGTCCGGCTATAAATTATTGCGGCAAAGCAAATAAATGTCAAAAGGCAAATCAGACCAAAACAAATGCTAAACAAATATTGAATAGGTAAAAATAAATGCATCTTTTGTGATATTAAATCAGAGTTATTATTTAACTGGAGAGGATTCAAATGTCTACTCTGTTCATGTTGCTTTAAAAATACCATATATTACGCAAAAGTTTTATTTTTTCTAAGTGGGATTTTGTAAATCTGTGCCTTAATACTGACTTTGGACTTTCCTAGGATCCTGATTCATTTAAAACTTAAAATGTCCTGATTTCATTCTTTAATCATCGGAGGCAAAGCTCATGTAAAATGTTTCCCGAATGATGGACAGTATGGGAAGTTATTTTACCATTTGTCCGGGTCAGAGATGCAGAAAGGAACAGGAGAGTAAAGGATACATTCGTACGCCGCCGGATCTTGATCCGATGGCCAGGATCTTTTGCACCGGGTCAAAAGCCAAAGCTGTGGGCTGGTAAGGGAAGCCATGACGTACTGTCTGTACAAAAAATAAAATGAAATAACAAACAAGGACAAGTTAGAAAAAGAAAGAAATAACACATATACCTTGTGTTTAAAGAGGTAATGGCTCATGATTTTTCTTACATCTTTACAAAATTGAGTTGAGATGGTACATTTTTGTTTTGTGAAGACAAAGCTTTCTCCTACCATGCAACAGGATTTTGGACTGAAAGTAAGTGAATTCCTTTTAGACACATGTCAGGTCTGACAATGCAATTTTACACACATTTTGTGTTTGCTATACAGTTAACATATTTTTCCTTGGACTTGTATTTACAACAAATGGCAATTATCCATGTGTAAACGTGATCTAAAGGTTAAAATCCATGTTTGCAGGTTTTTTTCTCTTTACTTTGCTACAGTTTTTTCATGCTGAAAACAAACAAAAACAGAGCAACCAGTCAGGGGAAACCATCAGTAGTAGGCATACGTTTAAACATGACAACTTTGAGTTCTTAATGCTGATAGTAAAAAGTCTGCATAAAAAGAGCATAATGGGACTTCTTTAACTTTTGAAACATTCACTGTCAAGAACAGTTTCCCCCAACTGTACTGTAAAACCAATGTTGGCAGGTTTTCAGTTTTGGTACAAAATATTGCAGGAATGTGAGAAAACATACATCAGAAAACACACAAAAACTTTCCTTGATTGTCAGACACCACAGTCACATCATGTAGAACGTAGATGTGTATGTGCTGCATGTGTACATTATATCTGCTGACGTATTATACAGTGCACAACTTCATGACACTGTCACTGTCCCGCTCACTGTGCTCAAATGGGAATACTGCCCACACATTGCATCAGACAGGACTGACTCGGTCATGGTGACACAATACTGAAAACAAATTCTCAATGAAGCAGCTGTAGAGATGAACACTAAGAAGAAATGGATAAAGCACTTCTGTTGAGAACAGGTGTCGTTAAAGTCCTTTATTCAGAACCATTTAGTCAACGTTTTCTTCCTTTGACTCTCCATTATAAAACTGATCCTGTTAGTCAACAGGATCCGTTTTAAATACTTCAGCATTAATTGTCTAAATATATACACATATATAGACAGATGTGCCTCGTATTCCAGAACAGTTTGTACACAAATCTGGCTTTTTTTTTTTTTTTACAAATCTGAACAACCATGAGGTTATCTAAATGTGCACAGGCTTGATTTCCACTCACATTTAAATTACAAATAGATGCAGACATTTTCTTGCTTCCTAATTTGCATTTGTAAAATAGTGTTTGAACCACCACTGTGGAAATTGCAATTAAAGGTAGAGCAGGAATATGAAGCTTTATTAATTATGAAGCCGACGAATTACTAAAGTAAGAGAAGCAAAATGTTTTTTTGTTTGTTCTGTTCTTTTAATTTTGAGTTACAATCTCAATGAAAGCTAGCATTTGAATGAAAATGAACAGATGTAATCAGCTGTGCTTCATGATTAGGACCAACAAATCCATGAAAAAAAAGGTAAAAAGACTTTTGAGCAGTAAACCTGAAGTAACACTGGATATAAGATGAACAAAACATTTTTGCACTATTTTAACATCTGCTTTTGACCTTCCACCCATTCCAAGACAGAAAAAACAGTTGTTTTATTGTAAGCTAACAACATTTACCCCCTTTCCTATAAAGTTCAACACTGCCAGAGTGATGTTTGGATGATAGATGCCACAATGAGAGGAAACAATATTGGAAAGAGATTTTATAGACTTTCCAAAGATCTTGATGAGAAAAGCAGATCCATGCAATTTAATGAGCCCAAGGAATAAACTGGGGCGATATTAGTCATTATCTATTTTTTGAAAAGTTAGAACTGAAAATATAATAAATATAAATGTAGAACATGATGAACTGAAGAGGAGCTGGAGCAAGTGGCCTGGGAGAGGGAAGTCTGGGCATCTTAAGTTAGACTGCTGCCCCTGTGACCTGGTCCCGGATGAGCAGAAGAAGATGGATGGGTGGAATATGAAACTTTATGGAGTCAGTGTATGGAGTCAGCATTTGTCAGTCACACGTGTAGGAGTATTGACGATAAAGGTTTCTAATTTTGCCAACCAACCATACTGACTTTTTCAGGACGCGATACCAGAGTAAAATAACAAAAAAATACATGTGTCCATTAACGTTAAGCCAACAAGAATCAAAACGGTCGAGCCATACAGTGAACTACACAACTGTCTTCCAAATAAAGCACATTTCTTTCATAACAGGGGTGGTATTTTTTATGAATGAATTACATTAAAGACCCACTCCAATTGTGTTGTGTTTCGTGTGCCGAACATGTTCTTGTGGCGTTTTTCTGATGATGGAGGACATAGATAAGAAAGATTAAGCCTAAAATTGCATTTCTGAGTATGCATTTAAATCGATGTGAATCAGGAGTAGATGAAAAAATGTGTTGTTTGAAAAAATGTAAAAGATGGTATTTCTACATAGATACTGAGCTGGCCACGAGGTCCCTGCTCTGCTCCATCTGAAAACTGCTTTCAGTCCACTTGAAGACAACATTACATTTTTTTTTACATTTTGCCCAAAAAAAACAAAAAACAGAGAAATGTTTAAAGCGATGTAATCCTTACACTTATTGAAGCTTGTGTTGCCCAAATCTAGTTTTTTGAAAGTTACCACCCTGCATATTTACTTTCCCCGATCTCCACTCCTGCCCCACTACAACTACTGGACACTAGTTCTTAATCTCATGCTCTTGTGGTCCTTCAATGATGTATGTTGTCACATGCGGCTGTTAACAAGAGTCCCGTCACTGCATTTATACTTGTATGTTTGCAGAAATTACCCAGTGAACACGTTAGAAAGGATCAAGATGCTTGTCAACAGTCATTCTGAAGTTTGGGCAGTTTTCATCATGAGGTAATGTCTGGGAAGATTCTGTTTTCCAAGTTGTATCACAGAATTCTGTGCAGGAGAACTGGCCTGTGAAAGTTGAGCCGAAGATTTTTTGTTGTTTATTCAAGTTGGTTCCTCAGACATCAACTGAAGAACCTAAACAAAAGTAAGCAAAAATGTCTTCTTGATTATCCTTTAAAGTCCAGTTGTGTTATTAATTAGGACACCCACAAACCGCTTTGCAGTGTTCTAATGATTTTTCAAGCTTCAGTAGAAGAACAGAATTCAGAAACCTCAGGTTGGTTTGTCATTTACATTTCCATAACTTTGCAAATATGTAGTATTTAGAATAGAATAAACCTTAATGTAATTTCCAGCAGTTCAATGATGGGTGGTTCAATAGCAGCAGCAAAGCACAAGGCGGTAGTGAGAATCAAAAAACAAACAGACAGACAGATAGCACAAAATAAAATAGTCAAGCTTAAAGCAGTTTTCATTCTTTGCTCCATTACAGAGTTGAATAACAAATATCCTCCTTGACTGCAGATGTTGAGAATTCCATTTATAATTTAAGCAGAAATAAGTGAATATTAAATTTAATTTGAAAGTGGATGTGCTCATCAAAATGACTTAATTGGAAAGGATTTTGTCTCCTGTTGAACTGGATCAAACTGTGAAAGGTCTGTAACCCTGAAATGTAAGTGAAAAATCAAAGCGAGAACTTAGTTAGGTAAAGTCTCACGTCAAGTCAAAAAGTGTGGAGCCATTTGTCTCAATTAAAATGGGTTAGCAGTCTTTTTAGGTGTAGAACAAATTCTATTAGGCAGCGAATATCCATTTCTTTTATTTTCAAAAAGGGCAACTCTAACCCTTTATTAAAGTGAAGTCAAAAATATAATGTCCATATTGGCTTTACATTTTGTTAGTAAACACTAATGAAACATGTAAATGATGAAACATAATGAAACATGTAAACATGGGGATTTTGCATGTTGTTGTGCTTATTTTGTTGCATTCTGATTAAACAAATTCCCTACTAAGCCATGCCTGCAAAGTATTTGTATGCCTTTCTTTAGAAGTTCACTAAAGGTCCTTCAATAGTAATGAAATACCAAACCTGTTTTAACCAAACCATCACAGACTCATACAGTTGAACTTGTACGTTCCTGGTTCTAGTGGCTGCTTTTTTAGGGTGATGTAAAACCTTCCAGAGATATGTCTGCGTGCTCTAAAGCTGCCATCAATACCTGAGAGGAATGATGGCTTAGATGTTAAATGGATAATTGGGGTCAGCATAAAGAAGAATAAGACATACAGTCTGACCTTACATCTGACCCTCGTGCCAACCTTCAGATTGCACAAAACACTGGATCCCAGCAGAGACCTGCACAGGCTGGCTGAAGCTCAGGAGCATGCTCACTGCCTCTTTTAGCATCTGGGGTCCAAAAAGTAGCCACTATTTTTTTACATAAAGGCACATTCATTAATGGAACATTTGTGTAGTATGCATAACTATTTATTATAATAAATATTTAAAAACGCCAGAAAATGGTCAAAGTTGGTATTCTCCACTAACAGCTTTATGAAGTGTTGCTACAACCCAGAATTTAAAATAACAAAAACAGCTCTGATACAAAATCATAAACATGAAATAAAAGTGGGTCAAATGTATTCTATTTCCTGCTAGATACTCCCTTTCTGCTCTGTTGAGCAGCATAAGTGTCACAATCATGTGGGTGTATGTCAAGTGTGCAGGGTTTTGTGTGTAGTTTGTGTGGGATTGTGCTGGTTTTTGTACCTAGTTTAAAACAAACTATTTTCATGACAATTATTTATTTGTGTGCTTCTATGATCTTTTTGCAAAAACCTGGAGCACACTGCACAGTAAAAAAATAGAAACTGCAGTGTGGACTAAAACTGTACAATTATGAAGTCATGTCCACACTCGTAATTAAGGTTGTGATTGGCAGACAAAATGTGTGCATCTGTGAAAACATTTTCCAGAGCAGAGTCATTTTGGAGTTTTTTTCAATGCCAATTTGTTGCATTGAAAAAAGATTTCCTGCTATAACAATATTGTGTCATAGCAAAAAGCAATAGTGGATGAATATCTGAAGTTCACACATGGATCCACAGACACAAGCTCAAGTTACAGAACATTCCTAAACCAGCCATGATCTTGCTCCTGTCTCTAACCAATCAGACTGCATGCTATTTAAATGAATGGTTTGTTTCATCTTTCTTTGCTTAAACCCCAAATTACTTTCAAATGTCAGTCCATCATCAGAGACGGGTAACTATGATTAAAGTGTACTGAACCCTAACATAAAACAGTGAGTTAAATTCCTCTCAAAGCCTCTCACAGTACACAATGCAGCACATTTAGAGTGATGTTAGAAGACCCCATAGACTAGGAACCCAGTGTGAAATATACTCAAACAAAAAAAGTTGTGAAGAATCGATTGAGTCCATGTGAACATAATGAATTGGTTTCCAAATGATGAAAGTGACTTCATTTCAAACTTCAGCCAGTCTGCACCGACTTCCCAACATAACACTTAAAAACAATGCGTTCAACTTTTTTCTCTTCCATGTGAAGGGAAGATTATGAATTACATTTATACAAGGTTACAAGACCTATTTTTTTTATTAAAAACTGTCCCAAAGTCTATGTATTGGATTTTGTTATTTCACACCATGCTGTTTTAGGCGTAACCGAGTGACCGGCTTCCTGACAATATGAAATTCAATTTAGTTTTATTAGACCTTACCAGCGTTATAAAATAATAGATTTGCAGATTTCAGCTTGCATTCCGTGTTGAGAAAAGAAGTATAAATATAAAAACTTTAAGGGAAGGATGTACTTCAGGTAAACTCAGATGCAGTTTTCAGTTCTAGGCGTTAAATCTAGGTGTTTCATGTGCCGTTGTGTAAACTCTGATTTAAATAACCTTAACAAGTGAAACTGTCTACCAACATGAACAAAGTGGGATGACTCAAACAAGAACCTATCGAGCCTTATTCATACATATGGATTTGTGAGCAAAGATAACTTTCACTCAGTATCTTTAGTATAAAGTGAAATGAAGAACATTCATGCTAATCTCCCTATAGCACAACAGAGATGACAAGAGCAGACTCCCCAGAAGCAGAGACAAGAATTAAATAAGTACATCTTTTACTAAGGAAAAATAAGTCTGAAGTCACTTCCAGAGCAGGAAATCCAAAACAGATTTCCAGGCTTAACTTTGCTTAGACAGAAAACAAAACAAATCTGCCATATATCATAGTAGAGGAAGAGAAGGATCTGCTAATGGATATATATGTGACTCTGTGGGGTGATGAGTAAATCAATACAGGTTTGAAAAGTGCTGAGAAAGACACAACAGCCAAAAACTGGAAACAGTACACAAGCTGGTTTCAGAGTATTTATAAAAGCTAAACCATGGAAATGGAACGGCTATATTTAACATCATAAACGTTGTTCTTTACAGAAAAAGAAAACTTTTAAAGCCTGTTTTTGACATTTTTCAACTTCAGTGAGATCATCTTCTGTTTCCCAGGATGATCACATTTGAAGAACAATTCAAACTTTTGTTCCTGTGAGTTCATGTTCTCATTGTTTCAGTTATTTCTTTAATGAAATTCCAGTTTATGTTCACTTGCAGTGAACAAGAAACCTTTGAGGTTTTGATTTGTTTGTGGCCTGTAAGTTTGGATACATGTTCATCAGTAATGTCACAGCTTAAACCCAGTAGAGGGAAAAATAAGTTACACTCAAAGCTGAAAAAGATGAGTCAGAAGAGGGTTCACTTTTTGCTTCTAGTCATCATTTTTGTTTTGTTTTGCATCACAAGTTTTCTCTCATTTTACATCAAACATGTGAGTCCATGTTTGTCCTGTTTGGGTTCATTTCTCCTGAATGAAAGTATTGTTTCCTTTTCATTTTTTGCTTAGTTTCTTGTCTGAATTTGATCATTGGTTGGGATTTTTTCCACTTTCATTTAATTCTAACTCACTTGGGGATTAGTTGGTTGCAAAAATGCTTCTTGGCCATAAACTTAAAATAACAGAAACATCTAAAATGAAAATCGTTTCGATTTCCAGGGACCACAAATTGAAGAATATGTCGCCACCCCCACAACAGATCTGTAAAGTGGTGACCATTGTTGTTGTCCATCTGTTTTTGCGAAAAAGTGATTTGTTTCTTGCTTTTTTGTTTGTCCTGGTTTCTTTTATTATTAGGTGTTTTGGTCTGTATTTTACTCACTTGTACAGCTCTTTGACTGTTACAATCATTGCTATCGATTATAATTAAAACTATTAATCCTGATATGGTTTAATTCCAAGGTTCTAGAATCAAAATGAGAAAAACCTGTAGAATATATATAACAGACTAATAATGTCGTACTATAATGAGAATAACTCCTAAAACAAGAAAGACATTAATCTGACTTCTCCTTTAAGTTTCTGTAAATTCATTTGGAAAAACCCATACTGGAGTGCATTCTGAGATTGAACATGATTAAATGCAGACTTTCACACATCTGTCCTCTGGGTGTTGCCATCAGGCTCTCTTTACAGCTGGACTTGCCCGTTTCTGACGAATCGTTGCTGGGATACGAGTTCACCACCCCATACTTATAGCACATGCAGCTATAGAGCAGCCAGGAAGTAGATGAGAAATGGTTATACAGCTACCGAAGTACCACCCTGTTATGTGGCCAGTCCCCAGTCAAGACCAATAAGCAGAAATTGAAATCAGAACAGTACACACTGCACAGTAGCAGTTGACCAGCTGCAGGAAAGCTGGGCTGATGCTGCCAGAAGCTGCATTTTATCAACTCAAGTCCCCGTCTGCCCCCCCTGCTGCTCTCTCTGTTGTCCACACATATACAACCTTAATGCATCCAAGCTCCATGCTCAATCAGATAACCACCACACGGATATCTCCGCTCTGTTGTCTCCTCATGCCACCCACCAGCCTCTCTCTCAGCTGCAGAGCTGGTCTAGACCCCCGCTTCTACAAATAGCACGCAGCACCCATGTCTACCACCGCCAGCCAATCATGCGCTGAAAAGCAGAATCTGCAAACAAGGATCATCAAAACACAACAGAACTCCAGTTATTCATCTGTGTGTTACGTCATCTGAATCAAAGTGTTCTTGATGTAAATCTACTCCGTCATGCTGTGTGCATATGCTTCTTTTTCAGTAATCAACCCACAATCAGGACTAAAGATAATCACTGATGATCTCTAATCCTGATTTAAGGCCGTTTTTTTCTTTTTTTACCTTTCTCAGAGAAAAAAGGTTGTTTATTTGTGGGTTAGTGAAGTCAATAGAAAAGATTCATGTTTGATTAGATTTGGGAAAGAGCGCTTTGCAGAACTGGTTTCCTAATCTCTTTCACTCTGACTAAATTTCTCACTGTTAGATTCTGTTTTAATTGTTTGTTTTGATATTTCTTGAACTTTTGATCAACTTAGTGTGGAGGTGTGGAAATGCAGGTCCACAGATTGTTAAACTGATGAGACATACTGATTATTCTGCACTAAGGTCCATTTAGTTTAGAGTTAGTGTAGTAACAAATAAGGTTTGTTTTAGCTGTGTCAGTCTGCTTTTTTTTACATTTTACAAACAGGGTTGGGAGTTCCAGGTATTACAGACTATTTACCCCTCCCACACTTATGATTGCCATTTCAGCTGAGTGACCACAACAAGGCACACACATCATACATTATAAAAGGATGCTGACGCCCACTCAGTTCCATCAGCAGCCCGCTGGATGCTGCAGGTGTTCTGGAGTCCAGATGAACGAGGATCCCCAATTGGGCTCAAAGACTACAAAAGCTCAGCGACCGCAACATCTTAATAAGTGGAGAGGCTGGTTATGAATGAACACCTTGCCATTGGCCACAATCAACTTTGAAGTGTCAGAAAAACCCTGAATTGCCTGCAAGGCTGTGATTTACGCTGAACAAGCATCCCTGAAGAAATGGAACCATCCAGCATCTGATTCATGTTTGAGATGAACCCCCAGGATTCTTTTAGACACTCATTTGAACTCTAACTGAAATCAACCTTCACTGTTTCTTTCAAGTAAATTATGTAGCAAATAAAGTTTAGATCTGCTGAACATAAGGAAAACCAAAGTCCTTGACATGCCTGAACTAATTTACGTAGATGATTCATTTAAGTATTAATTTAAGTTTAGTAGTCCAGACCTTTTTGATCTTTTTTGTTTACTTTACAAAGTGCCCTATTAAAACTGTATTTTGTGGTAAATCTGGAAATCTTTTTAAGTACAACCCCAACTTCTTTGTTTTTAGAGGGATGTTTGATTATATTACACATTTATTTCACAATGAGCCTGAAACTGTGCAAAAAACTCAAGTCAGAGTGGTTAATTTTGCCTTTTTTTTTGCTGCAAAAATTACAGAATTTTAGAAAAGTTTAAATGTTTTTAGCAAAAGATAAAAAATGTAGAGACAAATTAGAAGAGTAAATATATAAGAGAGGCAAAAACAAGGTCAAAACAATGTTAAAAATGTCAGAAAAAAGCAAAGTTCCAATGATTTATTCAATGATGTGTCATCATTCTTTTTATGTTTGTCACATTCATGATACATTTTGAATCAAAACAATGCTATTGGGGGGTCGGGGTATTAATTCCTGTAATTTTGAATAGCTGAAGTAACTGGTAAACTCACCGGTGAGTTCAGGGACTAATAAGGGTTAAAGAGTGTGACACTTAAAGTAAAGGATAACAGAACTTTACTACAGCTTAAGGATACAATTTCTGGGTTGGAGTGAAGGTTGAGTGTAAAGGAAAAACCCAACTACAACACAGTGGATATGATGGGTGAAACTTGAAAATGAACAATGAAAGTCATGGCAAGGATTAATGTCATAAATAACTGTTTACACACGGGGGTATTTTGTACACAGCCTCACATCAACACACTGGCAGCACACTGGTTTGCGCTCATCCTGCTGTGGATTGGCTCCATCACTACTTCAATGAGATGTCTAACTTTGAATTTTAAAGCCAAAATTTCAAAATTCAACGTTCACTGTTTTCAAATGGGCCTCATGTGAACGGCTAACATTAGTTACAGGTTCTGCGTGACCAATATTGGGCACAGGCATCTTTAAATGAACATTTATTTGGGGGTCACAAAGGTTAAATGCTCAACCGAAACCCAGGTGGCCAATAGATATCAGGCCAAGATGGAGCTGCAGGAAGTGATGGCATGAGCATAATCTTTCTCTGGATTAATGTACCACATGAGCCTTGGTTACAACTGTGGGCATCTTAGGGTGTCTATATTTCTGGGGGGTTTTTTGTTTGTACACATGAACCCATAAAACTCCTGTATGAATCCATATTTTTGTTGTAAACCTGGTCCTCACCTTTCCACTTTGCTTTGTTTTATAGGTATAGTTCACTTAGGATTGCAGAGTTTCGGCACACTATCTTATTAAAGAAGAATAGCTGTTTTTTTTTTTTTTACTAAATATATTGTAACAATGGTAAATATAAAAAAAAAGCATATTTACAAAGACCAAGAACCTTTTATCACCCAAGCAGGCCACAGATACTGCAAGAGGTGTGTTATTTCAGAGTTCAGTCAGCACGATGTTTTTATTTACCTGTCTGTTGCTTCTTAGAAAGAGCAAACACAACAGTCTCTAACAATGTTCAGTATGTTTAGATGATTCGAAATTGGGTTTTATATAAATAGATATTTAGTAATAAATTACATTAAATGATTTTGTTTAATAGGTCAGTGATCTGTGGAAATAAATTGATAATCTGGATGACTGGCATCTGTGTTTGTCACAAACAATAAGCATCCAACTGTGTGCATAGAAACCACGTCATAAAAAGAGCTTTCCTAAGTCTTTTTTTTTTACACTTTAAAATAGACATAAATGTTATCCTAGAAATTTGCATCAGGAATGATGCTTACTTGGGTTTACACAGGTTATTTGTTTTATTTAATTCTGACAGAAAAATTCCAAAATGAAATGCAAAGATGCAAACTTAAGTTTTGTATTAAGGAAAGGCAAACAGAAAGACAAACACAAATTGTTTTTGCCTCTTTTAACTAATAATTAAAACTACTGCTCCAGTTTCCCCCCCTCACTCATAGCAAAAACAAAAAAAAGTGGATTCCTTAATTTAAACTCAGTATAAATACAACTATATGGACAATAACACCAACACCTCCTTGTTCAAATTTTTGGGACATTACGTTTTAACTAATTTATTTAAAATAAACCCCTTCATGTTTGAGTTTGATTCCAATTATAGATAAGAAATATAATATTATTACCCTTTTAAAGACACTAGGTTATGGTTAGGACAGAAGTCAGAGGGACAGAAGTCTGAGTAACTCACAGGTAAATATGAAACATAGATTTTCATTTATAACTGGAACACAGTTGCTCTGAGAACAGAGAATTTGAGAAGGATGCTGCTGGAATACCTCATGTTCTCAAAGGAGCACTTTTTGCTGAATGATACACAAGTGAGAGCTACTTTGAAGTCAAAAAGGAGTATTTCTGGGTTGCCATGACAACACAGAGAACGCATATCCTTAAGGACACATCGTCCTTGAATTACATAGCACATCTTTGTGTTTGACACTCTCCACATCTGTCTTTGCAATCAAGTCAGTCATGTCAGAACAGAAAGGTTTCAAAAACAGATCTAGCGAGGAAGCATCTGCATCATATAGATACGTTTGATGAAGGTAAAAGGCAGTCCTTTAGGGATTTAAGCACTTAAAAGCCGCACGCAAAAAAGATGATGAAAGCATCTGAAATTAGATTTACTGGAAATATTTGAATTGCAGAGATCAGTGTGAGACCTTGTTTGTGTTAGCATGTACTTCACATGTCTCCCTGAATTGCCAATTAAGTTGTTATGCTAAGAGTTTGCCTTTGTGTGTCTATTGTGTTTCCTTTGTGCATACAAATTGTTCATCAGCACCACCCTGGTGTTTTAGCACCTGTCCCCCAGGGCTACATGTCAGGATAAGAGGCAGCAGCACGAACAGAAGCAGCGCTGCAGATTCCCGTCACAACCAACCATTCCAAACAACTTGACTCTGCGCAGACCGAGAGCCCATCAAACAAATACAGATACGCATGTGGCTCATAGCCCACAAGCAAACGAAGGCAGATATTTTGAGGTTGCTCTAATATTCTTTTGATGCAGTCAGGAGCTGCCAAGAAAAGAAAAACAGGAGGCAAAACAGAATCTGAAAAGGAGAAAAGATGCAGGAGGAGGAGTAGAAGAAGAGATAAGGGATGTCCAAGTGTAGGTGGCCAACAAGATTTTGGAAATGACTACAAAATGCAGCTAGAGACAAAATGTTATTAAATGATGAGTAAACAACTGATCCCACCCCTCACAAAAGGGCAACTATAAAATAAAAAATTGGTAACTTGACCTGTAAGCAGTTTTTCCATAATTAATGTTTACAATGTGTGCCGTTAAAGTAAAAAGGCTAAAAGAAGAGTTTCATTTACAATAAATGTCATAATTAGTGTTGCATAAAATATCTTTGTTTTGGATTTTGGTTCTTTAAAGTGTCAGGTAACATAAGTTTTTATTGATCTCCAGTTTTAAGGCAATTCATCTGAATGGTGAGTGTCACCATGTGAATGAAAGCATTGAATCATTCCTTCAGATGGATTACACTCCTTATCATATTTTGAAGTTAAACACTGAAAAAGTCAAACAATCCAAGAGCATGGTTCTGTATAATTCTGAAAATGGAATGATGAAGGGATTTTCATTCATCACTGAAAATGAGGCTGATGTAATCAGCGCCTCTTCCAAGCTGAGCATGCCCAGATTCACACAGAACTGCCCACGAATGTGTGCAGGGTGACAAATCAGGGTGGGGGAGCTAAAAAGGAATGAATGAGTGGGGATAAGATTCCCTCTCAACTTCAGTGAGCTCATTTGAATGTGAGCTGCAGACCATACGGCGGGCGGCCAGATGGAACGGACAGGAACCACGTGCTCTGTATGTTTACATCTGAGTACATCACTACATTTTCTTTGTTTGCGTTGCAGGTTGTTGTTGTTTTTAATCTGGTAACAGTGCCAGTGGACATGATACATGTTTTCCTGTTTTGTGCATGGCTTTTTTGCACTCATGCATGAACTTCATCCTTTAGCTTTACTTTTCTGCTCTGGTGAACATGAGCAGCATTTCAACCAAAGGTAGATACCTTTAGCCTCCAAAACCCCCCGAAAAAAACCTGTAATATTTTCTCAGTTTGATCTTTGCTCTCAGTCCCATAATCATTTAAAGTCTGGTCAGGAAAACTGATGCCTGCTGGGATGTGAAGGACAGGGTGATTGTTTGTCGTCCTCATCTGGGACGTAGAGTCCTGGAGGTGATTGTGCAAACATGCAAAGGACCCATCCACTGCAACATCCTTTCAAGCAGGAAACAACTATTTGTTTTCCAAGCTGCATCAACAACAATAAGAGCGTAAGCTTCATTTGCTAAGACTGCAATAGACTGCAGTGCAAAGTGCAGGTACAGTATCTTTTGAGGTAAACTCAACTGCTTGCTCAGTTTTTTGAACATGTGTTTTCTGTTACTGCAGACATCTTACAGCTGGGTTAATACATCTTTTTCTGTGTGAAGATGTTCCTTTATGTCTTTACTGATGGCAATAAAACCGCCGACTGTGTTAGCCTAATTTTAATAAAGCTGTATTTTGCAGAGCAGTAATAATTTTCTCAGTAAAAAGCTTTAAGATGCATTGAACAGTTTGTTTTTGTCCTTCCTCTGGCAGCAAGTCATGTGATTCTTTTGCATTTGACCTCATAATGTTGAGCACATCTCTCTTTAGACCAGAGTGTGGGCTCAACAACCACAAATATATCCCGTATTCATGCAAAGGCAAAGCGTGTGGGTGTGAGGGTGATTGACTGTAGGCCTGCTGTCAGAGAGCAGCCATGTGTGGATGTGCCACACACGTGCTTTAACTTTACAGCCATGGCAGCAGGGATGTCAGCGGATCTGAAGTGACATCAGCACCGGTGGATAACACTAAGGACGCTCATATGTCACTCTGCCCCCTCAGCACAACTGAAAGGGGCCGTATCCACACATGGCTGGTTTTCAGTACAAAAGGCTGTTGCCTCACAGGTGCATTTGGGAAATTCCAGTAATGCTGTGAAGAGTGGGACTTTTTGAATTTCTGTTTTTTTTTTTTTTAAAACCTCTGCATTTGAACTTCTGCGACTGCAGGCAAACAGGATGACAGACATGACAGGCCAATTTACGTGGATCACATGAATGAATAAAACATTCTTCCCTTAACCTAAAACAAATTAAACTAAACTTCCCAATAAACCAGCTTTTCTTTTTTTAGAGGAATCTTTTTTATAGTTTCTGAGATCAAAGCCAAAAATCAAGGTTTCGTTGTGTCAGAGGATTTGTTGAAGGACCTGCTCAGCCAGCAGCCTCATGGAAGGGCCGATTGGTGGTGAAGTTGCCGTTATTAGAAAGGCTCAGAATACTTGTGATTTATGCAGTTCTAAGCTGCCAAATAAATGTCTGTTAAAAAAAAATCAGATACTGGTTCAAAACTAGCTCATGTGATGTTTTACCAATTAACCGTCATGGGTTTGAGTGTAAAACAAAAATAAGAAACTGAATGACATGTTTGCTTCAAAATAAATAATTAAATAGCATCTTGGCAGCATTTTGAAACTATGCAAATATCGTCAAATGAAGTACAAGAACAATATTTAATTGTATCAATATTTTCTTAAACACTCACTTCACCAAATTGACCAGCAGCTGAAGTCTGTAGCAAGTAAAAAGAATTCCCTGTTAGTGAATGCCAGTGAAGCAGAGTAGAAGTGCAGGGAGCAGCTACAGGAGAGTTTTAGGATAACATTTCACTTATATGGAAGTAAGACAACTCTGCGTACAGTTTGGTTTGCATGATCACAGAGCTGAAGAGTTTAGCTTTGATGTTTTGGTGCGACGTGCACTGACCAGTGACAGCGGGAAGGTTTGGAGTCATGGATCAGGAAGCTCAGGTCTGACATGGACAGCCACAGGAAATCAGTGCAGAGATCTTAACAGTACAGTGGCCCTGGAGTGCAAATCACATCAACTCATAATAAAAAAAAATAAAATCAATAAAATAAAAAACAACATTACATTGAAAGGTCTACAAAAATTCTAGAAACCAAACCGTAATTAAAAAATAAAAAGAAACACTTCGGAAAATCAAAGCACTTTCCAGAAATCAAAATAAAATGTTAAAAACAAAAGAATGAACCAGAAAAGATACTATGGGACATCACTGATTGGATTTTTAATTTAATTTTTCAACAGCAAGTGATTTAGCATATTTAGTATATTCTTTAAGCTTCTGGCCATGCCCACTGCAAACATTCTTAGATCAATCAACGCTTTACCACGGTTCCTTCTGTTTTCACTCTTCAAAACTCAAACGTCATCCTCCAGTCAGTGATGTCCCATCATGCCAACCTTTTCCAGTTTCTTGTTTTGCTTCATTGTTTAACATTTCATTTTGTTTTTTGAAAACTACTTTTGTTTTCTGATTTTTTTTTACATTTTTTTCTTTGGAATTTAGTTCTGATTTTTTAATTTAATGTTTAATTGAATGTTTATTGTTTGTTTTGCTTTTTTTATTGTTGTTGTGATCTTTAATACATTTTGCATCGAGTGATTTGTACATCAGGGCCACCGTAGTGGAGGTGTGGTGTGTCCTTTTTGGGTGATTAAAAGCAAGATTTGCAGCAGGATTTTAATCATCTGTAGAGGCTTGTTTAGAGATTAATCATTTATTAATCTGCTGAGGTAATATATTTAAACTCAAAGAATGGCTAAAAACAAAATGGTTTAGAATGAGTGTCAGGTTTACGATCATCCATGTCAGGCTTTTTGGCTTTAGCAACAATAGATAGTGTCATAAGCCAACAATATCACAAAAGTGTCGGCAGATTTTTCAACCAAAAGCTGCAAAAACCATTCAACGGTTTGAAGCTCAGTAAGCCTGTACGGTTAGATGCTCAGCAGGAGGAATTGAGAGCATCAGCTCTCTGATAGTATTCATATCAGGTTTGTTATCACATGGGGATGGGGGAGGGGGGTTGTTAGAAACTGAAATAGAAAATTGTCATTGAAGGCAAAAATATTTTAGAACTTTAGGTGTGATTTAGGTCAAACAGGGTTAATCGTTTTGCCACCTGTGAGGGGAGGAACCCCATGTGGATCCAAGAAGCTCATTGGCTGCTGCTTCGTGCATTTTTATACATTTTAGTCTCAGCTTTGCAGCCTGCAGAGGAGCAAAGTCTTCCTGCCAGCGTGGTCATTTTTGCAGAGCTGAGAAAGAGCAGGGAGTGTGTAGAAAGTGTGTTCCTGCCGTCTTCCTTCAGGCGGCTTCACAGCCATTTATGGACAGTAAACTGGAGTAGAAGGACAGACATGAAGACGTTTCTTCAGGATCACTCTGCAGCTTATCAAGCCCTCCCAGGAATCTCCACTGTAGATAGGATATTAAGGGTCAGCAGTGATGAAGTTGACTTCCACTGTCTGCCTTTTTCACCGACGTGAAGCAGGGCTGTAACCATGGAAACATTCACAATGGAGAAAGTGATGACATCATGACTGGGTTTGTTTACACCTCGATTTGTATTCTTGCCTGTTTTGGATTCCAAGGTCAGGATTATGCCCTTAAAGCACACATGCAGCGTTAAGGTGGTTTTTAAAATGAATAAGTGTTTTGTTAGTTTTAGGATTGTTTTTTTAATTTGGATTATTTGGTTATTTTTATTTATTCTACAATTAAAACAAGAAAATAATTAATAAATACATTTTAAAATTGACCTATTATAAAAGAGGAGTGTTTGAATCTTTTATTTGATCTTATTGTGTTTGAATTCAATCATTTTTCCTCAGATTTTTATATATTTTTTAAAAACCTGTAAAAATAGTAGATGCTTTACTTGACAGAATGGCCCTCTAGTCAATTTGAAAAATAATGTAAAATCTTTTCTGTTAGTTTAGGCTTTCAGGTTAGTGTTTATTTGAGCCATTCCTGCTAATTACACATTCAGCTACAAAGTATCTTGTATATTCAAACACAATTTGAAGTTTATGCATTTTAGTGATTGAATGTTACTCTGACTGGGCAGTTCTGGCTGCGCAAACAGATTGAATGGAATCATTCTGCATGAGGGGTTGTGATGGAAAACTGCATGAAAGGAAGGTCTGTTTAAAAAGCCTGCTTGAGTATTTGCACAGCGTGAAGCCGGGCAGGCAGTCTGCTGTCACTGAATGCACAAAAGGATTTGAAAACCCACACAAAATCAAGAGGCCACTACTTCTCATTTGTTCCATCAAATGTAATTGAAAGTACTCCCTCCACAAGTTTCTGACACAGAATCATGCACTTTAGTTTGCTAGGGTATGTTATGCTCTTGCAGATTCTAAACATAATGACAGATTTAGAAGTTTGCACAAACAAAACATTTTCTTAAAGTTCTGCTTTTCACCTGAATTCAGTCTATGAAAGACTTTGATCACATTTTATTTTCTCATCTAGTCCTCTCAGCCCGACAGCAGCACCTCCCTAATTGATCCCACGCTGTGGCTTCTGACAGGCATCCGACACATGGTAATGTGAGACTAGCTGGAAGGCAGCCCACTGAGTCATCACACCCATGAAGAGCTTATGGGGTCGCTGGTGAGCGAGTGAGCTGATGTCATCCTCACTCGCCAGTATGTGAGAGGAAGAAGCCAAATAAAAGAGACTGGAAACCTTTGATTTCAGTCGTGAGCTTTGCAAATAAATCATTACACCAGATTCACTTTTTGCAAAAATAAATGACTCTTGATGTGTTTTTAATGACAATTGTTCCACTGCATTACGTTTTGCCTGTGTTGTTGCTTGTGTTTCTAGAATTCCAATTTATTTTAAAAGAAATGTAGGAAATGTTGATAGAGATGACAGTATAAAGAGACAGAAGTAGGGCTCCAGTAGTGAAGGACTAGCCGACAGCAACAACCCTGCTGACTTCACTAAACTCCGAGATGATGATTGAAGGAAACGTTTTTTCTGTAATGGTGAGTCTCCATCTGCAGGCTGTACCAACAAATCTTGAATGCTGCTGTCAAACCATGCATGAATCATGTTTTGTTTTTATCACAAACAGAATCATGTGAATAAATGACATGTTCTCTGCAGTTAACTATCGTAAATCAAAAAAACTATGGTGGCCCTGAAGTGCAACTTGCATCAAGAAGTCATTCAAGGAATTTTAGACATCACAACAAAACAAAAGTATTTTCCAGAAATCAAAATGAAATGCTGAAAAAGGAAACAATAAGAAACCAGAAAAGGTAGGTCTTATGGGATATTGCTGATTGTTTAATGGGGTTTGAGTTTTAAAGAAGAGGGAAAGCAGGATGTTTTGTCTGAACCATGCTAACAAAGGGATTGATCAATCACTGAACTTCTGCAGTGGGTGTGGCCAGAAGCTGAAAGAAAAATCTCCTGATGAAAAGGTGAACAAATGTCATCGCCCAATCAGTGATGTCCCATAATACCCATCTTTTTCTGGTTTATTTTTTTAATGCTCCAATTTCCTTTACTTGCTTCCTTACTTGTGTTCTCTGAAATGTTTCTTTTTTTTATATTGTTTGCTTTTCTTGGAATCATGTTTTGTTTCTTGGAATTTTGTTTCTGTTTCTGGAATTTTGTTCAAACATAATGTTGCTTTTTATGAATTGGTTTACATTTTTTCTTGTCATTGTGGATTTTAATGTTTTTGCATTGAGTGAATTGTTGGTGTGATTTGTCCTTCAGGGACACCGTAGAAGGCAGCTGATAAAGCCACAGTTCTAAGCACCTTTATGGACACAGCGACCTGTGAAATCACGTTTGTTTAACAAATGTTTTCTGGTGAGCCAGTAATAACAAAGGAGACATTTGCAGCGCGGTCAAGCCTAATTTTAGAACGTGCAACAAAGTAGTTTTCTTTGTAGTCTTTAGCAGAAGAAAGCATCAATAAGAACAGTAAATATTAGTAAGGTTGAAATAAAAGCTTGCCAGGTTTGGTCAACAGCAAATGCCATAGTTTTTTTTGTCTCTGTGCTCATTTTGCCTTAAAAGTGTCTTTTTTATTTGGTTCCATATTTCACCCCCTGTTTTTGCTTCTGTTTAACTAATTTTTCTGTTTGTCTTGTGGTTGATTTGCATAAATATTATGTTTTTGTACTGGTTGTCCACCTGCCCCTGGTAACAAGGCAGGGCTTTTTGTTCTTATACGGGAACAGATCCACAGGATTTGACTCAAACACATTTGATTGTAATTTGGCACTAGGTACTACAAAGAACTGATTAAATCCATTGTATTAAAGTCAAAATCTGGATAAAGAGATGAATGTTAACTCACTTTGGCACACAAGCCCTCCTCATGAGCCTCAAACTGAACTTGCTGAACTTAGCTGGTAATCCGCTGTGGAGGGAAAACAGTGGGATGTTACTATAAAGCATCGACCATCTGCTCGGACCTGGACACTCTGATGTCCAAAAGTGAAGCTTTACACCCTCAAGCAAAAGCCCTTTGAACGCCATCTGTAATCTGGAAAACAAATAATGGAGGTGGGAGGTCACATCCTTGAACCTAACCAGTGGAAGAGTAAATAACGTCTAAAAAACTACGACCTTAGAAAATCTCTCAGCCGTCAGGTTCTGGTTTGTGTGCAGCTGAACTGGAAGGTCACACAGAATGACTCCTGTTAACCTGACGACAGTCTTTACAGAGAATCAACCAGAGCGCAGAGTGATACTTCACAGGAGAAATGAAATGTCAGAAGATCTCCAGAGTCACAGTTCCTCAAACTCTAAAGATTATCTATGACTGCAGAACTTCACTGCTTTCTGTACACAATTTATTCATGTAGTTTAACATGCAGCAGAGTGTGTGTGTGTGAAAATGACACTATGAGATGAGCATTTTTGAAGGCAGTGCGTCATTAAAAAACTCACTTCTGATCAGCTTGATGAAGAATGCCACAGCAACTCTGATTAAACTGTTCCTCATTCCATCAAAGACTTCGAGGAAGGTTTTATTAAGATTTCCAGAGAGAAGCACAGTTGTGCCTCTGTTATGAGTCATTATTTATCCCAACATGAATTATTTATTAAAGTAGATTAGAAACATGGATGTGGTCAAGATGTCCGAGCACTGTAGCTTTTGAAAAACTCAAATCAAGAGAGACCGTGGATTTCTGGAGCGGGGACTGAATGTTCAGAAGATTTGACATTAGCAAATTATTTTTGTCCCCATATTCTCACATTTTAGTTCATTTTGTCCCAACTAGAGGGAACATAGCATAGATAAATCTTGACATTCCCCGCCTTTGCCCACCAGTAGCCGGGTTTGGCTCCGGCAGCCCCGTGACCCCGTCAGGGATAAAACGGGTTTAGAAAATGGATGGATAGAGTTATTGAAGTTTCTCTATCAAGTCCAAGAGCTAATATTAGATTTTATTGTTTTCTTGAAAAATCCTTTTATTAATGACAAAGCAAAAAAGAAACCTTTTGAGAAGTTTCTCATTTAACTAAATGTCTTCTTGCAGTTGTTGCTCACCCTTCAGCCCAGACCGGCAGGGGTTGCCACAGTGAAACAGCTTTCACACAGAGAGTCGCACAGATGGTTTGACAGTTTTATGCCAGGGAGCCTTCCAGACACAACCCTGTATTTTAGCTGGGCTGGGGACCTGCACAGGGAGACCCAGACTTGGGCCCCTTAGGATCACATAGTTAGACAGTAGCGTGAAGGGTCTTTCCCAAGAACCACACTGGATTCTGCTCATTGTGTCGTGTGGGAAGCAAACCACGGTTTCCTGTGAGCCAGTCCTACATACAGCCAACTAAGCCATCAAAAAAATTATAATAAAATCCAACAGCTGTTAATGCCAGTATGCCTGGTTCATACTTCACGGTGATCAGCCATCACATCAACCGTATGGTGTCTCTACCACAATCGTGCGGTCTAGTTCATACTAAGGCTGGCCTGGCTGGGATGCGTTTATACTTTTCAAGCGATTGTCTCCAACAATTCAGGGATTTGGTATTTAACTTTCAGTGATATATAGGAATCTTTCAGTTCCAATTTTTTAAACACAATGTTTTTTTCAAATTCAAAAAGTTGTTCTGAAGATACTTACATCTAAATGAAGTTTATGGTTAATTATTAATGCAGACAAGACAAGGTTGGAGATACATCAGGTATTGTTTTGTATTGTAAAAGCCTCAACATACAAAATAATTAAACCTTAAAAAATGTTGAATTGATTTGCCATCTGCTCCATATCTCAATGAAATACTGCTGAAGTTATAGTAGTATCAGCTAGTAAACATGCTGTGAAAATGTTGTGTTTTATAGATCTGAGTCAGAATGAAATAGTGTAACAGCAGCCTTGTCTTTGAAATCATACGACGCAGAAACGGCAATTTTCTGGATCAAGTTTGCTCTGTCATTGTTTCTTCTAACCATTTAAAATAAGTATTGGTTACATGGTGCAATATGCACAAGATTGCACTACATGCATGAAATTCCAATTGCAGATCATGTCATCACAATGTGTGACATTTTGCAGCTATTGGGGTGGTTCCCTTTCGATGGCCTTGCGACCAAAGCGACTCGAGGAATTACAAAATTGCCATGAAGTATAAACTGGGCCTCGGGCTTAAAATAGGCCTCAAAGGGGTGAAATACAGCTGTAGTTTTGTTCCAGTGCAGAAAAACATTCTGCAACACAATTACTTCTGAATTCTTTTTCATCTTACCAGCTTTCCGATCGTCATCACAGGCATTACGACAAAAATGAGGTGGGTCCTCTGCAGTCAGAGCTTTACACAGCTGCCTTCAACTTCAATTACCTCCTGCTGATCCAAATCAATTCATAAACAGCAGCTCACTCAGCAAACCCTTATCTGGCCTCTAATTGGGTATTTGAGTCCACATGAGTCTGTCTCAGTTTTATCAGGACCTTATCACCCGTGCAGTTCAAAACCAGCATATTGTTTTCTGTTTTAATCATTGTATGTGTTAGTGACTCCTCACATTCATTTTGGGGCATGTGTTAGTACAGCAGTTTGTATCGTGTGTTAACTGCTCCACTGGATCCAATGTTCTTGGAATAAAGGAGAGTGACACAGCATAAAGCAGAGACGCTGCACAGCTCTGTTTCACAAAAGCAGAGATGTAGGAAGAAACACTTAGACTGCAAATGTGTTGCCAAAAACTGCAGAAGTATGCAAGTTCACCATTAAAAATTCATTAAGCAGTGTGGGAGCTTGAGTCCCATTTTTGAACCTGCTGGGTCTGAGTTCTATTCATTTTTTTGGGTGGATGTAGATGGAACTGAAACTCTTTCTCAGAGAAACAGCATACTGAGAAAAAAAATCTAAATAAAAAAGAAAACATAAAAAGTAAAGATGCATTCACACCAAAAGCGATTCGCGCGGCCAATTCGTGTGGCCCGCCCCTCCTTTGCCACACCGAGAATATGCTGCTCGCCACTTGGCCACAAATGTGTTACCTAAGCTCAATGCCACGGTAGCTAATGTTTTTAGCCTGATTGCTACATGGAGTGGCGTCTGTTTATCTAATTTACAATGCATGGGAGACACGGAGGATGTTTAGAGATCAGGTTTATTTATCTCAAAGAGCTCTACCACAACATCATCACGTCTCCATGTTTGGGTTCATGAAAACATTTAGAGTCTCCCTTTAGTTACAGTGAGTTCCTCTTCTGCTGTTATGTCTGATTGACAGTCACTTCTGCTGTGTTTCCGTTTCTCTCTGACTGAGTTCAAATGCTTACTGTCGCACATTAACCCGACAGGGCAAAAATAAGAACAAGAATAAGATGAGGGGACCTTTTATATTATTGTCTTCAGTGAAAATAAGAAAAACATCCTAAAGTTCGGCCCCTGCGACAGACTGGCGACCAGTCCAGGGGTGTACCCTGCCTTCGTGTACCCTGCCTTCGCCCATGAGTAGCCGGGTTAGGCTCCGGCAACCCCGTGACCCCGAAAGGGATAAAGCGGATTGGAAAATGAATGAATGAATGAATCCTAAAGTTCAGGAGGCCTGAGCAGACTGCTTTCCATCCAGCAGCGGCCCTCTGTCTGGCCGCCAGCTCCTCTCCTGGGAGCCGGCATAGTGAGCGTGTTCACTACAGCTCTATAGGTCCTGCAACAGACTCTCTAGAGTGTATCCGACTTCAGCCAACAGTAACCAGGTCGGGCTCTGGAAACAACACTGCCCAGAAAGGCATTCGCACCACAGAACCTCAATTTGCATCTAACCCATTGACTTTAAATTGAAATTGGCTTTGAACTGAATCGCGTGCGGTGTGAGTGCACCTTTACTTCTGTAGCCATTTTGTTGGATGTATAATACAGGATCTTTCACTAAACATAGTTTGTGTTTGTTAATAGACAACTCGCAATCACAAAATCCCACATTCACATCCACAAGAAGTAGCAAACATTTCTACTGAAAACTAATTTGGGTAAAAGGTCTCAGAAACTTGAATCAAAACAACAGTTTGTATATATATATATATATATATATATATATATATATATATATATACATATATATATCTATCTTCAAACTGAACATGTATTCAGAAGAATCTGAACAGCAACACCTTAATGTTTCCACAATGTGCAAAATCAAAACCCAACTTTCAACATTTTAAACACACAAAAAGACCATTGATTTGACATCTAAATTATTCTTTATTTTATTTAATTACCCTATTTATTGAACCCTAACCTTTCTTGGGAAAAACGGTAGCTTGTTTACAAAGCGCAGGACATGATGGCACTGCAACGCAGTTAGCTGCGGGACAGTCGACTGCTAGAGATGTAAACAGTGATGTGTAAAAGACCTCTATGAACAGATGTCCATCTGATGAGTGATGGATATCTGGAGCTATAAATGTCAAAAAAAAGCAATGATTTAGATATCTAATAGAAGTACCCATGCCCAGTGGGGAACTTTAGGTCTTTCAGAACACTACTGTCAAGTTCTCACAGGGACCAGGAGAACTGAGCACATCAGCCCTGTTCCCAGGACAGAGAGAAGACATGTAAATGCTGCTGCTGCTTCTTTAGAAATGCATCCATCTTTAAATTAAATATATTAACAATTTAACTGATTGTGTTCCTTCCATTTGTATGTATTTTTTTTAAATATCGAAACCATTTTTCAATGAATCAGTTTGATTCTCACATCATATTTCTGTCCTTAAAGTCTTTTATCTGCCTGTTTTTGCAGTCCTTTGTTCCAAAGCTCTAAAGTCCTGTGAAGTGCTTAGAAGGACCTCTCTGTTGGAAACGTGCACCTTCAGCTGCCTCGCCTCAATATTAACAGAGATCAATCTCTAGACTGAATGAGATGTCCCCGTTTGACTCCCTCATTCTGAGTGATTCCAACCAAAGCTGCAGTTCAATTACACTCTCTTGAACGAACCGTTAACACGTTGAAATTATTTCAAATTAAAACTGTTGTTGAATCCTCCCACACCGCACAGTGAGGACAGAAGTCATGACTAACTTTACAAAGTAGGCCAAACACTCCCACGCTCTGCACCAGCTGATAGACCATTTCTCCCTACAAAAGGCAAAAATGTCACCAGAGAATATTTGGGCTCATGTGTTGTGAGTATTTTTCTGTAACCCTAACAATTAATTCTCGTCTTCAAAAGGTTTAGGCTGTGTGCACCACAATCAAATCTGTTTCTGTAAATGAGAGTAAAAAGGTTTGGAAAGACAGAGTTTTACTAATTATGCAGTTTTGCATGTGCTCACTTGCACAACATCCTTCCGGCGTGACATGAGAAAGCAGAATCCTTGCTAAATGGGGAAAGAAGAAATAAACACGGGAGGCTTTTCTTCATTTTTTACCAATAATCTTTCTTTGAAGATTCATTGCATGTTATTTTTAGAATGTATTTTTGAAAATCCTTTTCTTAGACAGCCATGATGCTAAAAATATTTAATTTGACATGTCTGCACACATTTAAGAACATGCATTTATCTTAAAATAGTCACAAATGCCTCTTTACTCTCTTCTGAACATGGTGTGCAGATCCTGGTTCTTACTACAGATAAACAGAGGAGGGCATCACTCCTACACCTGGATGGTTTGGGTGGACAACATGTTTCGATTTTCTTGCCTTTGTGTTGAAAGTTTAAAAATCCAGCCACTCATTAGGTGTAGCACAGGACCAGGCAACCCCACTTCCCTCTTCTAGCAAATTCTGCTGCGAGCCACAGGGTGCTATGCAGCATCCTTCTCAGCTTATGAATCAACCTCCCTCCTCAGTCCCCCCTCCAGCCCACTCCCTCCTCGACCAGCATCACACACTACCCAGCAATAACACAGCTCTGCAAAACAAGCCAATACCCCCCTGCATCTTAATTAATTATTCACAGCTATATCCGCAATTTACCCCCCATTTCTTTGAGGATAAACAATAAACGCAGCAAAATTGATCCAGAAAATGGACCGCAGTGGGCGGCAGTAGCGGCTATAAATACCTCCACCCCTCCGTTCAGCACCCCTCCCTCATTCTCTGCCTCCTTCCCAGTGAAAAGCGCATCAGCTAGAACAGCACTGCAGGGCCCCTCCGCTGACTTTTCTTTCCCTTTTGCAAGGGAGGGACACCAGTTATGTCATCGCTCCCACACCATCCGTGCCTGCTCGTTGATGCAATAGGGACGCTGCTATTCATTGACTTCACTTGCACCGTTTGTAGCGCCTGTACATGAGCTTCTGCAGCCTGGAGCTGTGCTGCACATACCGATGGGAGCTGGGGGAGCACCACCTGCGCATCAATTGGCGCAGCTTTTTTATTTTTATTTTTTTTTATAACTGAGTATTTCGAGCAACGAAATACAGTTTAGAAAAAAATGTTTGAAACAAAAACAACGAGAAAATGCGCTGCAGCTTCCAGCAGAGCACGCCTGTTTGACTAAAGCAGCCTGTGCGCTGGCTGAGCCAGGAGCTGTCCGCGGTGCTGAACTTTCAACCCAGAGACAAGCTACCGGATCAGAACCAGCAGCTTCAGAACTGGGCTGAACTTACATCCTCACTCCTCAACGAGATGTATGCATGCAGACATATAGGAAAAATGGGGCTTTTGTCTACAGTACATTGTTCTAATCTTGCAGGCCCATAGCTTTGAACACCTACCTTGCACAGCTGAAAGTTTTCTGATATTAGCGTCTCCTGTACGTCGATTTCTTTGGGAGTTGGCGCCGCGGTGGGGGTCCCGGCCGCGCTACCGCACGATGGGGTCCCTATATTCCCTCCTGGAGAGGATGTAGTCAGGCCGTCCAGCACCTTCCGAAACTTCTTCATTTTCCTGGTCGGTCTGTTATGTTTCACGCGAGGGAAAGACTAGTGTCTTGTTTTCCCACGCCACCCCGCTGCTAAGACAGATAGTTGCGTATTTTCGTTTCACAAAAACACTTTATTCTTCCCCTAAAATAAAATACTTTCAGAGAAGTCACAAATGAGACTCATGGTGAGCAGTGGGAGTTGAATGAGTTCTGCGCACTCTGATGAAGGATGTCGGGCCACCGCTGCAGATGCAGGTCTGTCCGTCTCACATCAGGGCGCGCGGCTGTGGAAACTACTCAACTTAATTTCCGTTTGCCTTCTGAAGCAGCATCCTCTCCCAAGCCTGGAAACGAACCTGCATCTCAACAGAGTCCAGGGACAGGAAGAAGAGGGATCCAAAAGTGAAGGAAAAAGTAAAAGAGGCAAACTTCCAGCGGGAAAATCCTCCACCTTCCCCCGCCTTCAGAGAGAAGACTTCTCCAACGGTGGTAGCTAGGAACAGGAGGATGAAGACCCAGCAGCCGCAGAGGCAGCAGCAGAGCACCGAGGAGGCTGGGCTCCTCACTCACACGCGAAACTACCGAGAAGGGGCCGGGATAGGGGCGGAGGGGGGCTATAGTTAAGGTTGTGTGCGCGGTTGGTGGTGGTCAGTCCCCGACCGGTTTTTAAAAGGTCCAGCTGCTACCGCGCCTGCGTTCGGATCTAAGTGACGGGAGCTGTCCACAGTGCTGAAAAACCATCGGCAGTAACCCCCCACCACCACCGTGCTCTTCCTCCTCTCTGCTCCTCCTCCCTCCTTCTCAATGATTGGCTGAAAATCTTCCTCAGAGAAACTGCATAATGAGCTTTTTCCCCTTTGGAGAGAAACAAATCTAAATAAAAAATAAAACATAAAAGTAACTCATGTAACTGTTTGGGTTGAAAAGGAATGAATTAATTTTACTTTTTAACTCATTGTTTTTTGTATCACGAAACAATATGCAAAACCTCCACAACGTAATGCCGATAGAATTTGGGTGTGCTGGTTTTCTCCAAAGCTATAATCTTTTTTTTACAGCTTATTTAAAAAAAAACGTATGTTTCAATGTAGATTCAAGAAAAGAAGTGCCTGTTTGTGTAATGAGCAAAACAAACAAAACAAGCTTTATGATTTGTAAAAAATGAGAACAACAAAACAATCAGATAACAGGATCATGCCACCGCTTAAGCATTCACAGGTCATAGCATATGAGGACAAAAATTATAAGAAAAATAACCCCCTCCAGTCACCCATTTGTTTACACACTCTGACACCTTACAGCCCCTCACACCCCCAACCTAACGTTAGCGGTGCAACAAAGATGGTGAGTAATATCAGAGTTTTCCAGCTGGTACAGAAAACAAAAACGTTCATGGATCTATTTTTATCTGCAAGTGGATGCATCAGAATGTGGCAGAGCAGATAGCTTGAGGCCCACCCAAAGTTTTTCCAAAAGCATTTTTTTGTCTACCATTCATGATGATTTGAATAAAAAAACACTCAAGCGCAATTTTGAGCTTAATTTTCTTTATGAATGTCCTCTATCATAAAAAAATGCTACAAGAACATGTTAAAAACACCCAAAACAAAATTTCCATTGAGTTTGTTTATAAGCTAAGTGCTTATAAAATCAGTTTGTCATTCTAATTCCCAAGCGCAGTTGTAGGTTTTTGGGGGGGGTTTTTTCTGTGTAATTGAGCTGATAGATACCAAGCTGCAGAGAACATACTTGTGTGGGCTCCAGCACTGGAGGAGGAAAAACGATCAACAATACTTACCCCTCTTGATTTTTGAAGACTAGTGATGTTGCATAAGCCCTTACATCACCAGCCTTTGCCTCCTGGCCATGCTTGGTATTATAGTCGGAGCGGTTTCTCTGTTCTATTCTAAAGTCCAAAGCAGGTGAGTAAAAAGATCTGGATGCTCTGCAGATGTAACAACAAATCAATAAATAATGGTAAATTATTACTGTTTTCCTAATCTATAATGTCTATAGCGATGAGAAAGAAAAAATACGATATGGTAGCTTTCCTCCATGTTGCTCAAGTTACAATCACTGATGGTATTTTTTTTCTTTAATTTCCTCAAACAATAAAAAACACTTCTGCATACCTACAAAATAGTACATTTAGTCATATTACTATAATATGTATTTAATAAGACATACTAATAAAATATTCTTAAAATGGTGTCCCAAAATTTTTGTTTCAATAAGATGTGAATGCACGATTTTCAGGATTTCATTACCAGTCTAGCTTTGTCCACAAAAGTGAAATATTTGAAGAAGCACTTAAAGCTTATTGACCTTAAACACAAAAGCAGCCGTTAACTCAGTAACAAGAAAAATCAGCATTTCATATAAATGTAATGAGTGAGTTTGAAGTGGTTTGGTAACTCATGAGCAAATAATTATACCTGGGATTGGACTGGATCATGGTGGGGTGGGATTAGAGTCACAGTTTTTCATAGTGGTGTCTCTAAAGGGCTCAAAGAATTGAAAATCTGTCAGCAGCTGATTGGAATTGTCACATTTTTGTCCCTTAAAGACTGAGACCCCCCAGGGGTAAACTCGACAGGATTCAGTTGTCCACTAATGTTGGGGGAAGAAGAGGATGTTTTCTGTGCAACAGGCCTGCAGATTGTTTCCAACATCTCGAATGGAGCTGGCAAACATGCAGAAATATATATTCTAATGCTGGATAAAAATGCTCAATTAGAAATCCAAAATAATTTGCAGCTTTTGTTTAAAATGAACATAAAGAATGGGAAAGGTTAGTCTTTTGTTAAAGACAAAAATTACTGCAAAAAAATGGTGATGGCAATGAACTTTCAGTTTCACTTTTGTATTTGCCATTTTTTATTTGGCTGCAAACAAAAACAATGAGGAATGAAATTTGTTTTGTAAAGGGCCAAATAATAATAATAATAATAATAATAATAATAATAGTTGACTCTTAGTTTAAGAAAAACAGCTCTTTCAGAACAATGACTCAATGCTTGGCTTATGCATCACAGAAAATGATGCTCTTCTGTTCAGCTTCACCTCAGATGATTTGCCAAGGTTGATTAATTTTGAGGAGCAGATGTAATTAAAATTCAGTCCAAGTAATTTGAACTTAAACACACACACACGGCAAGGCCAAATGTGGAATAATGACTGGTGATAAGGGCTAACTCATTACTGCAGATGACAGCAAGTCAGATTAACTGAAGGGTGTGTGTGTGTCTGTCTTGATGCTCTCCAAACATCTTGTGAGGTTACAGGATTTAAGATGAAAATGACACTTGAACACAACAGAGAGATAACAGACAACTTGCAAGTTACCTGTGTGGCCATAACATGCCACAGCATTTGCTATCATCTGATAAATGATGTGGAAGAACTTGCCTCTAGTGCCCCCATGAGTTTGGTATTCACAGATCTGGCAGCATGCTTACTTGCTGTCTGAGGCAGAAATATGATTTGTGGCATCAACATTAGCGATACCCTCAAACATGTTATAGTTCCTCTAAAAGGTGTTGCTTAGCAACAAGGACAGGATGGCTCCACCAGAATCATCACCAAAGCCATCAGAGCAAACCTCGCCTTGAAGCATTCTTTGACATTCTCACCAGTAGTCCCGACTGCCGGTTAGAAGGCAGGGCAGAGCTTTTGTTGAGGTAAAGTTAAACCTGAATTCCACAGCCTCAGAAACTGAAAGGACAGATTGCAGAAGAACATATCCCATCCATTGTGTCCTGAAATGAAACCAATGATGGCTTTTAATCAGCAAATCCATCTTTGATTCATGTCAATTTAATTGTAACAATCTTCTCAGCAGTACAGTTGTATAAATGCCCATAATCTTTACTTTAAGCAGGCAAATGCAAGCTTAGCCTCTAAATCACTTCAAAACCAACTTTAGTGTTTTTTGTTTGTTTTTTAGGTCTCCATCGATCATTTAAACAGGAACTAATTGATCTGTTGAAAAATGTCAACAGATGAGATTGTGACATCTTAAATCTTCCAGGCACTAATGTTTTGAGTATTTCGGCAGTGAGAGCTTTTTCCTCCTTCGGGTCTTAAATTTTTGATTGTGGGCGGGGCTGACATTTGGTCTACATTTGGATCACAGATTGGGGTTTTCAATTATTGATGTCTCAACCTGTATGCAGCATTTGATGATCGCTGAACTTCCTTATATAGCGTTTGTAGTTTGATGGTTTGCTTTCATGGATCTGCATTAAAATCCTCCATCCTTACATAACCAGTGAGAGTGAGATGCTGGTGTACAGAGACATGTTCAAGATGAACATAAGCTACATTCATTCTATTCAGTGAAGTTTCCAAAGTTTCATAAAATGCATGTGGTTGAGACATTTGTCACATTTATTGAGCCTTTTGCATTTAGCTTCCACTTTGTGTGAAGAAGGTCCACCTGAGCAGAAATTCAAATGGGGAAAAAATGGACACCTTTCAACTGCCATAAAGCAAAGATATCTGAGTTTTAACAACATTTTATAAGTTGTGTTTGTTTTGATATAAACCACATCTGGTTGGATTCCATTTCTTTTACGATAAACAAAATGGTGTTTATTTCCCGACTAAAACTTGGGATTGCTTCTAATGACCACTTATAAATGCATCCTGACTCTTCTCTTCCCAACCACCTACCAGTACGCTGAGTTTCTTTAGACCTGCTGGGTGATTTGATAAAGTAGCACAGGGGCAGAGCGTACAAGCAGTGTGAACCCATGTAAAGTATTCATTTAAATCAATTTCCAATTAAGAAAGCTTCCCACCTGTTTGTCCTTAGAATTAAGTTGAGGTGGATTAATTGAAGGTTTGGGAGTTGAGGCAATTCCCAGAGGGATTTTTCATTTCCATTTAAAGGAGCTCACAAGTGCACACCTAATTTTCTCAAATCATTATTGAACAGGAAAAGATTTGTTATGGCCACTTTCAGTTTTTGCTTTGGAGCAGAGTTCTTACTTTCAGGCTGCTGAAGCTGCTTGCTGCTTTCAAATTCTCCAAAATGTTTGCAGTGGAGGGTTTACTGACCTGGGAGTTCCAATGAGTTCATCAGCATTAGTTCTTACACAGCACTGTGTTTAAAGACTCATTTCAATGAAAATGGACATTTGGTGCACTTTGACTTTAGCTGTCAGAGAAGCTGCTGTGAACAAGTTCAGCTAGCAAAATGTTAATATGCACAGAAAATAGAGTTTAGTTTAAAAACTAGAAGTTGTTTTTTATAAAATGATGGCAATTCAGTCAGTCCACTTGGTTACCATGGTAAAGATCCCTCCTTCTGTTGCTTCCAGTCGCCTCTGAAGTTTTGTGTTTGAGTGCAGCCAATCAAGCACAGCAGGAGGTATCATTGACTTTCTCCCCTCTTCTTGAAGTTTAAATAGCCAAAGGGTCTTCTACGCCAACACATTGAAAATCTGTGGTTGCAGTGTTCAGGAAAAATTGTCTGCACCTTACCTTTACTGGAGAAGTGTGCAGGGAATGAACATCAATATTTCAGAGAAGTACTGTCCGAATGAATCCAATACAGCTGTTTAAATAAAAAGGTTAATCGGAGTTAGGAAGTCATTCATACTGATTTTCAAAGATTTAATGACATCATCTTGTGGCCATGAAGTCAAAATTCTCGCAAAACCAAGTCTACACATCAGACAAGAGCTTAAGCTGGTTATGTGAAACTGATGAGCAAAATGCTCTTTTTGTCCCATTTCTTAACGTTTAGATTCATTTTTCCCCCTTTAAAAGTACACAGACTCATTGTTTATCCACATGCTACACTATACTATACTATACTTCAGAGTTACCATTAAACATTAAAAAGCAATATTTTGTCATTTTCCATTTTTCCTAAATTTTAAAATATAATAAGAAAAACAAAATCTGTAATTATCAGATTACAAATGTTGAGTTAAAAATTTTTTAGGAGCAAACATAAAAACCACTTTAAAACTAAAGTAAAAAAAAAAAAATCATTTAAAAGTTAAAGAGCAGTTTCAGACTGTAGCTTCTGCTGACGTGTCATATCTGTGTTCCAAGTCAAGATGCCTCTAATCATGTAACCCGACTGAGGCAGAGACAGGGCCAGTGCTGGTCATAGGCCACCTCAGCAGCTGCCCAGGGCGCCATCTGCTGGAGGGGGTCCCATCTCAATCTTCTATCTTTTAAACAGTTTGACACACTACTCATTTGCAGCGCCCCTCCTTACCTGACGATGCCACGGGGGTGGTGGTGGGGTGCCCGGGGGGGGTGGGGGGGTGGGGGGGGGGGCTGTCTGTATGCTAAGCTCAGTTTCACCACTTACCCCGCATGTGTGAACCATACGGCACTTCCTATTTGTGCCTACTTTACAGCAATATCTTTTCACGACAGTAACTTCGTGATCACAAGAATTTATGCTTTTCCTAACAACAAAGAGCTTTTACTGACTGAATTACATTGCCGAACAATTACCAAAAGCAACACTGTTTAATTGCATATTGTTTCTCTTACAGACAATGAAAAACCTCAACAATACGTGATAGAATGACAGCCACACTGCTTGGAGTCATTCTCTGTTTGATTGTTTTTATTTTTCTTAACGAGAAAAGAGGAAAAGTGAGCGCATTCGACTCTTGTGTACTCTTATGCCGCAGATCCAGCCTGCCAGAATCTTTGCCCCATCATTTGCTGTAGAAACAACTATTTATTAATTGTCTGTTGTTACATGTTTTCATAACAAAGTCACTTTCATACAAGAGTTTATTATCCTAAATTAGCCAAACAAATGCAAATATGACAATAAACTCACAAAAGCCCCTAAATAAAGTACATCATAAACATCCACCTTCTTTCAATGTTTCTTGGGACAAAATATGAGTGCTCTGAAACAAATCAATGACACCAGAGACCGGGGAAACAAATTCTGGCCGGGGAACATACCTTGGTGCTATTGTGCAGTATTGTTTGTGCTGCAGAAAACCAGGATGGAAGGAGCTGCCATCACTGCTATTTTTCAGAAAATGAGCTAATGGGAGAAGATTTATAGAACATGGCAAATGTATTTCCTGAACACACAAAGAATATGGGGTCATGGAAAGAACTGGAAACATTTTGGAAGTTGCCCTTTTTTTTAAATACTAATCATAAATGGTTATCGTTTACATGTTGAAAATTAAAATAAATACTCATTAATTCTGTTGTTTCTGATGGTGGTGGTGGTCCAAGACCCTTTTTTTTCACCTAGGGTACCATCCAGCTCAGGACCGGCCCTGGCAGAGTGTTATTCCCTGGAGATAAAAGCACAGACAATGTTGGCATCATGCCCGATTCTGAGGCATTCATATCTTTAGAGTCCATCTTTCACCTTCATGCCATGTCGTACCCTGTGAACAGTGCTTGATTGGAGCCAGTTTCATTCTTCAACAGGGCGATGACCTAAAGCACACCTCCAATCAATTTAGAGAAGAACAGCAGCAGCTGGGATTCTATCTGTAAGGGAGTGGCCAGCACAGTCACCAGATCTAAACCCCATTGAGCTGTTGTGGAAGCAGCTTAACCGTATGGTACAGAAGAATTGCCCGTGCAGCCAATCCAACTCCTGGCTTCTAGAAGAGTGAGGTCACATTTCTCCAGATGACCTCATCAAACTAACTAACAGGTAGAATACCAAAGGTCTGCAATGCTGGCACTGCAGTAAATTGAGGATTCTTTGATGAAAGCAAAGTATAAAGAAAAGTTATTTCAAATAAATATTATTTCAAACCATGTCAATGGCTTGACTTTATTTTCTATGCCTGATACTACTCATTTGGTAAATAAAAGTGAGACTTTTCATGGAAAACAAAACAAAAAAAAATTGTCTGGGTGACCCCAAACCTTTGAACGACTGTGCATGTTTTTTGAAGGGCGTAAACCATAACCTTATTTCCCTGGATGTTAAAACTTCACTTGTTGCATAAAATTTAAAAAACAAACACTGTTTGGCCTTAACACAGCAGGAGTCAGAGTGGTGTGCACAGTGAAGGCAACTAACGGAGTCATGCAGAATGACGGGGTCTGGACACTTCAGTGGTCATTTTAAGACATATGTGAAGAGAGTTTGAGGCTGAAGGGGGGGAAGGGGCGCTGGTGACACTGTGTAGTGCTACACCAGTGTGTGACTGAAGAACCGGTTAGGATAAAGGGAGAACCCAAATGCTGCAGCTGAGTCAAACTTTCTGAACCCGTTCCATACACAGATCAACAGATATGGCCAAACGTTACACACCAAAATCTCTCAAACAACAGATCAATCACAGATGAAAACAGTGAACCACAACAAGCTTTTTGTTAATGACAGAGTGAGAGACAATTCCACATCCACATTCAGCTGGTGGAGAAACTAATGTACTGTGACAAGCAAGGACACGAATAGGGCTGAAACTGCAGCTGTCTCAGAGATTGATTAGGAGCCTCTGCATCTCCTGGACTCTGAAGACATCTGCAACTTCACATGAGGTTACAGTTCTGTGTGCACCAATCAGTTCCTCACAGCTTTTATGGAGCTTGATTAAGTTACATCTTGCTCAGACATGTTTAACCATGCTTTGGGCTTCATTCACTGATCTACACGTATTCCACTTATTAAGACACCAAAGCAGCTTCATCTGTTATGCACAGAGGGAATTAAAATCCTTCACAGAGACGGAAAGAAATGTAGCACATACACACAAATAGAAACAAAACATTTAGCAACATTTAAATTTAATTTACACTAAATTGCCGCACCCACGTTTTTCATCTAGTATATTTGGGTGATCGTCTTAAATAATTCAGGTGCTGAAGAAGCTGGGACAGATGTTGGGGTAAACTGGAAGCAGTGCTGCCCCTGCTGTGGTGCAGCGGTGGGGCGGCTGACCTCTGATCCAAAGACTGCAGGTTTGGTTCCTGCCTTGCCCGCCCACGTTTCGAAGTGTCATTGGATAAGACACTGAGCCCCACATTACCTCTGGTGGTTACAGGTTAGCACCAGTTTTTAGAAGAAGAGCCTTCATCACTGTGTAAATGTGACTTTGGGCCTTCATGGGAAGGTAGAAAAGTGCTATAAAAGTATACCGGTACACAATTTACCATTCAAATGATCAAGCAGATGTTCTCATGAGTAAAGGAGTACTGGGTGTAAGATGAGGTTAGAAACTGCAAAAAAAAAAAAAAAAAAAATTCCAGTCATAACTGAAAAAAAGACCTTGTTGCACTTTCACTTACAATGCAAAGAATGTATTTTTTCTCAAAGTTATAGCTGATATAATACAGATTGAAATCACTGTTTGTTGTGGTCAGTAGATTTCTTCATTTGAGTGTTTTAAATCTTTAATTTATTTTAAGAGCCACACTGCAAAGAAAAAGAAACGAAATGCCATGTGTAAAGTTTGATTGGAATAACTGTATTTTGACGGATTTTTTTCTCAACACTTCAAACTGTCAACTTTTGTGCTCTAAGCAGTGTTATGAAATTACAGAACTGAAATATTCCTGAATTATTAAAGTAAAGTTGCTCCAAAAAAAATGGTGCTTCATTAAAAAGTGCGGTGGATCAGACACGGGCATGAAGACTAGTAGGTCATAATTGCAGATTCTTTCCTCAAGCGCCATACAGAACTGTAAACTCAGAGAGTCATTTTGGAGACTAAACCTCAGCCAACTTTTTCTTCAGTATTTTGAAGAAAAATCAAAGTAAACAGTGGAAGAAGTGGATTAAGAAACAGAGTGGGATACACCAAGCGTAAAGACTCACTCTAGTGAAAATGGCGTTTGTAACTTGTTCTTGTAGCATTTTTCTGATGGAGGACATTTATAAAGACCATCAAGATTAAAACTGCATTTCAGAGTATTTCTTTACAATTTCTTTTCAAACTGTAATGAATCAGTAGAGGACAAAAAACATGCAGTTGGAAAAAGATCAGAGCCAAGTGGGAGAGCATGTAAACAGAGAGTTCTCAGCAACAGGGAGTGAGAGGGGAAGGTGGGCTTGCTCCACGCCAACAGTCCTGCCCACAACTCAGAGATGAGTTTCTTATTCATTTCTAAAAGTCCTGCAGCTCTGCTGAATTTATGCTCTAGATAAGAACACACATTATTTTATTTTGGCTAAAAATAGCATCATCACGATGAAAAGAACACTGGGAACAATTTGAAAACAAATCAAAAGATGATCGGAGGGGGACTTTAAAGCAAAGAGACAGGTTTATTCTTCCTTTCATTGTTGTATTGCACTGCTAGGAAAACAAATCTGATTCAATGTTTATTTTAGTAAATATTTGAATACTATTAAAGGCACAAGAGCAGATTTTACCCATCTTCACAGGAGCTCACAAAAAGGTAACGGAAGAGAACTGCAGGCACAAAGACTGGTGAAGCATGGTCGATTAAGTCATTAATCGTTGGGCTTTATTGGATCAGGAGTGTCAGGGGCACCCGTGATCAATCAATGCTGATGTAATCTGCTCAGGGAAATCTTGTAAAGCATCAGTCATTACATCACACCTTTGTATGACTCCACAAACCAGCTCCATGCTCACAATCCTTTCCAATACGTCTGATGTCCAGTTGTTCAAATAAACTCTCCAATTCAGTTGCTCTTTTATTCAGCCAGAACGCTGGAAAGACGTAGGTCAAGGTGTCAAACGCCAGTTTTCCCGCTTTCATGAGAACACAGTCTACCTGGTCTTCAGGGATTCTATTAATTTTTTTGCACCTTCGTAAATTCCCCGTAGTTCCTACCACCCTTCCTGTGACCGAGACCTACTTTGGTAGATCAATGGATCAGCAGGAGGTTGGGACTTTAATTGAGCTGTCCTGAAGGGCAGAGGATGTTTTAATGAGCCCAAGTCCTGTTTTCATCCTGACCTTTGAGCTTCTTCCCTGTAGGTGTCCATCCTCTCCACTTAAAACCAATGTATGGGCTTGTAGGGCCACCCCGCAGGTCTTTACCTCACCCAGATTATCTGCAGAGCTTGACATTTTCAGCTAAAAATTATATGCAAGTTGTTTTTTTTCCTTTTTTGCACATGTGATGATCTGCTTGACAGACCTGCTTAGCACTTTCTGTGTCATCCTTTAGCAAGGAATAGATCTTTCTCATTAAGATCTTGATTCAAGTTTGTTTCTATGGAAGACGGAAAATGGGGGCCCTTAAGGTGACCAAATACCTGAACTGCTAAAAATGCACCTTTCAAGCACGTTTTACAGAGTATCTTTCTGTCTGACGCATTTACAATTGTAAAAATTCCTAAAGCACACTCACACACTCCAAAAAAGAGAACTTATAACAAAGAAAGATGCTTTCATCAATTGAAAGGCTTCTTAAAAAGGCATTAAGGTCAAAGACAAGGAACCAAATGATAAACCATTTCATTTTGACTTAACCAGTCAAGTGGAAAGGTCGTTTTGAAGTAGGAACTGTTATTTTTTTCTTTGAATAAACCCAGCAATACAGACGATGCTCATCAGTGTCCTCTAGCATCTATTGAAACCTCACAATCCTTTTAACCTGACAGTAAATACGATCATTTGAAGGGCAAAACAACTGGAGCCAGTGAAGAACAAAATGCCTGATAAAATCCATCCCATTCCCTTCATGACAAAAGAATCTCAAACAGATGGAGAGCTTCACTATTATAAAGAATATTTTCAGGAAATCATCCTTACTGTTTAGTAACAGATCCTTACATTTGAGAATAACTGTGAGGAACCAAATGCAGGAGAGTTGGCTCCAGGCAGAAACTGCAACATTAAAAAAAAACAATACGGGGGGGAGGGGACAAAGCAGATGAGCAGACAATGAAGAACTGAAAAGCAGTTAATGAACTGAATAAAAACACCTGTGGATAATTAGGAATCAGAACCAGGTGGGACTGACTGAAAACCACAAACCTGAAAACAGAAGATGAGAGGAACTACAAAACTACAGAGAAGCAAGCGAAAGTTACGGATGAATCCCAGGATGAAATAAAACTGAAGGACATCACCCTTACATGTAACAAAGCACTTGTATTTGCACATTTTCCTCTAAATTCTTTTAATCTCTCTGAGATTGTTAATTTGCATTGTGTAATTACCTTTATGTGTGCAATCTGCTCTAATTAATCCCTTAAAAACAAGAATTTCCACCCAGGGCTGTGCTACAGTGGTTAGCACTTTTGCCTTACAGCGAGATGGCCCTGGTTTGACTCCTTGTGCATGTGTGGGTAAAGGAATCAACAAAATTCATCTTTAAAGTGTCAATTATTAGTCTGTCTAACCCCTATTGTTTCATTTAAACTGTCAAACAGAGACTCTGCCGCTTCAACAGCTTACTAAGATGAAGAAAAGAAAAAGCTTGTTGGTTTCTAGGTAGCCTGATTCCTCTATGCATCCTCACCAAAGAAAATGTGATTCTCCAAATCAAACCAAATCCGTCTTTCTGCAGTCCCAGAAAACTCTAGCTCCTTTAATTCTAAAGAGTGGGTCCTGATAAAAATATGTTGCTTTCTTCCTCCTGCTTTTATGTTGTTTTATCTTTCTTTAGGTCATCGCCTCACATCAATGCACATTTGTTCGGTTTTTTTCCCTCTCCTGCCATTTTTGGGTCGTCTTTGTTCCTGCAGCCTCTTTCACTTTTCACATTTCTGCTCGACTTTCTCCTTTAAACCAAAAGTAGTTCATATTTATTTTCATGATTTCCTCCATTTTTCTGACTTTTGTCAGAATGGTTCCTTTCTTTTTTTTTTAAACATTGTTGCTTCCTTCTCATTAGGATAGATATGTCTGTAAACTCGGATCTGGATTTCACTTATTTATAGAATAATTCAGAGTTTTCTTAGCTTTCGATCTATGTTATTAAATTCCACAATAAACTAGTCAGTCAATCTGTAAAACGTCATATCTTAAAATATTGTCTTGACTCACACTTCTCTTCTGGTTATTTTCCTAAAACTTGCTGACCGCTGACTCTCTTCCAGGCTGCAGTTTCCTTTGCTCTGGTGTGCAACCTCTGCTTGCTTTTGTCATAAAGGTACAGGGATTTAGGTTTGGTTCTGCAGGACTGAAACAGAATGGAAGCACAGCTCAGAACGCAGGTTTTAAGTTTCCAACCACATGGAGAAAAAAGAAGCAGCATTAGTTCAGAGGATGGATAATCCCTCAACTCACCTTTCTCATTCATGTTCTGACACACCAGCTGTTGCAGAGACAAGTCCCCGTAACAAAGACTGCTCCTGTGGAGCATGCAACTGCTGAAGCTTCTGAGTAAACCTCAGAATTTTGAAAAACAAATTAAACGAGTAAATAAACAAGTGTTGTTCAAATGTTTCCCATATGTGGTTTCATGATAAATGTTGAGCCTGTGTCCATCTGCACATTTTTACTTTCCCAAAACTAATGATTTCTATAAAATCACATCTTATTCTTTGGTCTTATGCTTTTATTAAAAAAAAAATAGCATGATGTTCAGGAAACACCTCGAGAGGTTTTATGTCATTTTTGCAGTTTTTCTTCCAGCAGAAACTGAAGAAAAAAATGATCACTGAGGACTTATATCAGCTGTTAGTAAAGAACAAATGAGAAAAAATAATGAGAAAAGCTTCAGAACTAAAGTTTTATTGACAAAAACTTGTATTAAAGGGAAGTTAGCCGCTGCCATCCACCGCTTTGATTCCCACAACAGTAAGCTCGGCATTTTAGTAGGAAATGTCACAACGCAGCACAATGCATATGATGAAAAAATGCAGCCAACAATGATTCTTCCCTAAATGTACGTCAGACAGAGACAGCTCTGAGGTTGGTGTCAAATCTCCCTTAAAGGTGATGGACTGCAGAATGTAACTCTGGATTTTTCTTGTCAGAAAATGTCAAATGTTTTCACGTATCAATACTGAACCCACACGGACAACTTGTTCAGCACCTAACTGTAAGTTAGTGGGATAAATACCTGTGTGGAACTCAAACCTTTTTTTTCCATCTTCTTAACCTTTAACACCAATTTACCAGTGTTTTCTTTGGGCGCCATCACTGATGAAGGAGTCTCAACATTGCAGGAATCCTTCAGCAGCTTTCAGCAAATCATCTTCCTCCCAGAAAGGAGACAGGAAGCCGTAATTGTTGAAAACAAAATAAAACTTTGGCCAAGTTGAAACAGACTATGAAGACGCGGGTGGAACTGCAGCCTGAAGGTTTGTTGAGTCTATTGTCTTTTCACACACTGCAGATGAATAAAATACTGCAGGGGGGACATTTCCCCAACACATCTTTGCTTTTATGTTTGACAGTCTTGATTCTGACGCACAGCTTTCCTCTGCTAAAGTTAACGAGCGTGCAAACATGGTGCACAAATCCTCCAGCTCACAAATCCTCCAGCTGCAGCATCACATGAACATTGGGTGTGAGCCGGGCTCAGAAATACATGTCCTGGAAAAGGTTTTGTCCCATTTCAATGTAAGCCTCCTTCTCCTGTGCAGACATCTGCTCCACCAGCTCAGGCCTCTGGCTCACCTCCCTGTAGGAGAACGACCGACCTCCTACCATCACCATGGGCTCATCCCCCACCTCCTCAAAGTCATCATCATCCTCTTCGTCCTCCTCTCGGTGCTGGGCAGCTGTGATAGGAGGAGGACCTGAGGGGAACTCGTCATCTGACTCACTGGTGTCGCTCTCTGAGTCACTGGCGTTAACGGCAGAGGACACAGGCACTCTGGACGAGGCACTGGCTCCGCCCACACCTGCTCCTGCAACAGCCCTTTTCTCGTGGATGAGAAGAGCACGCATCACTTCCTCATTTTCGTCCGTCTGATCCCGAGCTGCCGCTCCGTCCTGACCTCCAGGCAGAGCTTCTCCATCTGAGGGAACAACGAATCAAAGTAAATCCATTCCATAAATGCATCTGCAAAAAACATTCCTGCTTACTTTCCTTTGGACTAATACAGGAGGTGTAAAATCAAACATTCCCTTCACTGATCAGATCCACTGTTAATTCTTTTTATTTCATTAAAGAAGAAATGACCAAAGTTTGCTTCAAAACTATACTGAAATAAAAGAGCTCTTCTTTTCTTCGTTCTTATTTATGAAAAAAATCTGAATTTTATTTTCCAACAAAAAAAAGTTGTCTAACTTTAAACAAAAATGAATTTTCACCACATTTAACATAAATCCAGAAGCTTTCTTTTGAACAAAAGGGATTAAAAAACAGAAACAACAGGGACAAATATAGTTTTTCTGGTTTGTATTCATAAATATGTTTTGAATTAACATTTTTGCAGATTTTAGCATTAATGATCAGAAGCTGTCACTTTATATCTATTAAAGACCCGCTCTGATGATAACGGTGTTTTGACACCTTTGATCTTGTGGCCTTTTTCTGATGATGGAGGACATTTAGAAAGACAATTAAGTTTAAGATTGCATTTCGGGGTTGCTCTTCGTCAAGTACGCCGCCCACAACTCAGAGGACATGGTCTTCCAATCTGCAGAAATGATGTTCCACAGAACGACAGGTTGTTTGATTTTGGCTAAAAACAGGATCATCATAATTAAAAGACCACTGGGAAGATGATCAGAATGGGACTTTAAAATGATTGATATAGTTGATGAATTGAATTTCTTTTTGAACATTTTTTTTCTGTTTTGTTAAAGACTTTCCTGTTCGTTTTTAAATTAAATGATTTTTTTTAAAACAGAATCTGGTGAAAAATAGCACATGGCAACCCTTTTCCTCAAATATGAAGATAATGTAGTAGAATAATTTATATAAATAAAGAATCTTCTACTGATTTGCAGATTCGGGATTTCTGCTTTTTTCAGCATCAAAGAGCAACAACAGACACAAACAAAGCAAGCAGACAGGGTGCTTGGAAGCAATGATTCCCTCATTTCCACAAAAATTGGCTTTATTAATGAGGAACCCTTGCTCTGCCTTACACTAATCAAGTCTATGATTGTTTTAATTGAACAATTATGGTCCTGGAAGGTCTGACCAGATCTAATTGTCACATGGCCTTTGGAAAAAAAACCTGGCAGATCCTTGGGGGGCACATGGACGGAGCCAGAGAGCCTCCACTAACCTTTGATAGTCTGCTCTGCCTCCCTGACCTTTGATTTAATGCCGAGCTTCCTCTGTGGAACTAACTGGAGGTCAACGCCCGTCAATATTAGTTCTTACAGAACTCCACCACCATCAAGCACTTTTATTAACCAGAAGAACCAGTGTCTGAGATAGCGGACGTGTTATCTGGAGGAGGCCCACTGAGAGAAACTGATGGGCTGGTTTTTAACTAAATCATATTTAAGCTTTTTTGGTTTTATTTGGCAGTTTTGCCTTTTTTATTCAGGATAACATGTTTGAATGTTTATTATTCTTTCAATGTTATTTAGTAGGAGGAAAAATGTACCGTTCTTAAGGGCATCTGCTTCGCTGTAAGCACCATGGACAGTGCTCTGGGTCAACCACACGGGCCGCTCCTTCGGGGCCTTGGCCTCGCTCATCGCCTTCTGCTGCTCGTCCTGCTCGTCCATGCTGATGACCACGTTCTGCGTGTACAGGTCTGCGTAGGAGGATCCTTTGGTGGACCAGGCTTCACGGTGCTGTCCACCAGCGACGTTTCCTGCAGCCGCTGTGCGTTCCCGACTACAGAAAACATTCTCTTAATTTCTCGACATCCAAATTTCCTTTTGGTATAAAAGTGGAGAATAAATCTCATTTGAGAAAAAAAAAAACAGATGCAGGTTAGGGACCGACCTCTGTTTGAGAGCAGGGATCTCAGTGGGCTCGGGCTCCAGCAGGTCATGAGACAAGTTGATATCTTCAGTTTCACGCAGAAGGGCATAGATGGGTTCAATCTGCTCGTTGAAGCGGGCCACCAGAGTCCTGCCATCAGGACAGACAGAAGTGTCCTCTTCCACCTCTGTTTGGCAGAAGGTGCAGCGAAACGTCCCTGCAGGCGGAACAAAAACTCATGTTGAAACTGTAAAACTTCAAATGTGGAAACTTCAAACCAAAGAGACTTCTGGATAAATCAAGCATTGCCATTTTTTCTAAGCTCATTGTATTATTATTTTAGTATCTTTGTCCACTAACTTCTATGACCTGATTTTTGCCTACTTCACCTGATGTCAAGCAGAAACCCAAAAGCAGATTCACTGCAAATACATTTCACAGAAATGCCTACTTGGAGCCACACCCATCTGAGAAAGCAAGTTCCTGCAGAAAGACCCATACAGTTGCCTGTAAGCATCAAGGTCATCTAAATATTTCGAATTGTTCAGGGATGCTGGGGCTGATCTTCAACAGGTTGAAGATCATTAACAGCAAACAGACAGGCTTCAATTTCAAAACCTCAAGATTTGAAACAAAAAAAGTATCTGAACTTGTTATCTGCTTAGTGAACTTCTGTTAGAAAACATGACTTCCAGTGGTTTGTTCAAGCCTTTTCCTCACCAGTAAATGAAATCATGTTATACAAAAAACTGCCTTAAAATTAATTATAAAACATACACAACAGGCAGAAACACACAGTTCTGCTTCCTTTACATAAAGCATCTTTGGAGAAATGTTTCAGTTTTTTTTTTTTTTACCAAACTGCAAAATCACATCAAACCTAAACATTCAGTTGAAAGAAAAGCTTTGATCCAATCAGCTGTGAATCAGATTCAAATCAAGTCTGTGCGAAACAGCCGGGATTATGCTTTCTGTAAATTGAAACTGTGTGTGGATTTCACCAGAAAACATGTCGTATACTCAAACGCAAAAAACCCCATTGTTCAATGCTGCCTTTTTCTACAAAACACTGAGGTGTGCTTTCCATTCACACCACAAAAGACCAATGTCAATTTTAATGAATGTTCCGATGTTCAATAAAGTTTTTTCAGAGTCTCGATGCAGACAGTCCACATGAAAACCACAGACGCAGAGCTTTAAAATGTGGTGGAACAGAAAAGCTGAGGCAGAATCGACTAATGTCTGTGTTCTGGGGGGGGGTCCATCCCTGACTGAGGAAAGAATTGGAATATAACTGAAGAAACACGTGTCTGGAACTCTTGCAGAACCACAGCTGACACAGACGCTAGTGCATTATCAAAGCAATATAAATATTTGAAGTGATGTTCCAAAAATGAACTTGATTTTCTTTCTTTAGCCTCCGTGACGAGGGCTGCTGGTGAGGACAGACTGCTGATGTATGGTGCAACACATCCTCAGCTGGAGAGAGAAGTAGATGCAGTTCAGGCACAATGACCCATAAAAATAATACCCAGAAATAATACCTAAAAACAATCCGAAAAACATCTTAGATAATTTAACTACCGGTACGTATTTTTTATAAAATATTAAGGAAACAATTTTTTTTTAAATTAAAGACGTCCTTATTTCACATCTTCTAGCACAGCTTCATCATATTTAAAGCTCTCCTGCCATTTAGGAGAAAATTATTAGAACAAATAATCACAGATCAAATCCCGTTTTCTCAAAAGAAATGTCCTTAATCTTTCACATTCTACCATATTAATGAATAACTTCCTAAGTGGTGACATGAAGAACACATCATTGCACAAATGTCCTCTGATATTGTGCCATAATTGTTTTTATTCCATTCAATATTTCCTCCTCCTATGGAAATCCGTGTTTTCATTTTTTTACATCAGGGTGAACCAGTGCACAAATGAGTGCTTCTTCATCTGCTTTTTGTTTTTCTTTATAAACACCAACATTAGAATTAAATTCTGCATTTCTTTGACTTTTTGAACACAGAGGCATTCCCATCAACTACAGAAAAATGATGAGACTCAGTGACTTCCATCAGGTGTAGAAGAGCAGAGAAACAAAGAAAACAAACTTGAGGGATAATGGATCCAGATCACCAGGATTCAGATACAGCGTCGGTTAAATATGATCTGCTGCTGTAAAACAAAAGCTCAGTGCCTGAAGTTTATACATAGTTGGGTTTAGTTTAGTCAGGGAAACTACTGAGTCATTTGAAAATAAACCAGGAAACTATTGGGACAAGTATTCTAACATAATTTTGAAATGATCCGAGACTTACTTGGCAAATAACAACAGGTCTACAACAGCAAGTAAACAAACTGAAAAGTACAGCATTGGAAAAGATCTCCTTCATTTTCAGTGTTTACCTGTCATCATGTCAAAGAGCAGGTTGGCTTCCAGGTCAGTGAAGGCAGAGGAGCAGCAGGGACACCTGAAAGAGGCTCGATTGGTGGAATCTCGTTCATCGGTTTCAATGCGCCGTCGCATGTGATCCAGTTTGTATTTGACCACATTGACCAGCACTCTGAAGAAAACAAAGAGACACATGACTGGACATGTCATGTCATGTCATCTGAGGTAGTAAAAACAAACTGAATCAAACCTGTAGTTGATGAAATAGTAGTTGTGCCTCGTTGTCTTGCCGTCAATAGCAGTCTCCACTCTCATGCGGCACTTGACGAACTTGTCTGCCTTCAGGGTGTTGAGAACAGAGCGCAGCTGTTTGCGGTCAAACTTGAGCAGCTCCTGCATGTCCTCCTCACGCACACACGGGTTGCGGATGAGCACGTCCAGGGCCAGGGCATGCTCCACGTCATAAAAGCCCCGAACGACCTGTTTGGCCAAGCGCTTGAGCGCCGCAGGGACCTCTGTCAGCACGTCCGGTTCCATCATCTTCAGAGCTTCAACTGGGGAGAAAGAAAAGACCTTTAAAACATCTGGATCATTCGTCCTGTAGGTCAACATGAGTATTAAAAATTAAATATATCTTTATAACACTTAAAATAAGGCAGATAAATGGAGCTGCACTGATAAACGTCTCGTGAAGAGAATTTTAACACAAACATTGGAGTTAAACTTTGATTTTGAGAACTGATGAATGTGTACAATAAAACAGCAACATGTCTAAGATGACTTTTAAAGAGCCAAATTTGGAATTAGTCAGGTTATAAATTCAAATGCAGTTTTAACCTCATAGTGCTAACTCGATTTAAACTTAAACAAAACAAACAAAAAAGGGAACAAAAAAACGGTTGGATTTTTTTCAATTAAAAACCCGTCACCTTCAGCATCAAAATGTGAAACCTCATTAATGATATTGCTTCGTTTTTTTAAACTAATATATTTCAAAATAGCAGCAATAGGAAGTTCGATGTTTCTTTGGCTAAAACATAACACTACTCTTACCCGAAACTATTTCTGTTCCTCTCGAAAACCAGAATAACCAACTTCTCCGGACATTTCAGATTATTGTCATAAATACTGCCCAAAGAACAAAACTTGAATTTGCTAAATACACTTTAACAAAAAAATCTAAACAGCTAGCATAGGTTGCGTGCTTGGTCGCTTTGTATGAGAAGCTAACCCGGAAGAAAAATGAGGGGCTTTTGAAAACTCCTATTGGTCAAAAACGACAAGGGGAAGGGACTTTTCAGTGACGTAACAATTGAGCGAATTATAGCTTTCTGTTTTTGAACATATTTGACCAATCATATCAAGGATTCATTATTTTGGGCGGAACTTTAAATCTTCTACTTCCGGTGTTGAGTTGAAAAATGTTACAATCGAAATAAGTGTCCATTATGAAGCCCCATCCATTCTGTACCAATTTGAAATCTCTCTTACAAAACTCATTTCTACGTTTTTTTTCCTTTGTATGTGTGTGTGTTAAATAATTATATTAAATTTTGTTAGTTAAAAAACACGAATACTACAAAATATATTTAAGTGAAGGAAAAAAATACTACAAACTGTAAATTTGATAAAAGAATATCATAATTAAAAAAGGAAAAATATGCCAACATTTTATTATTTCAAAGTGACTCGACTTTCTTCTTTTCTATTTATGAAATGTATCCAGTAAATCCAAATACATTTTTTTGTTATGAACAAATGGTCGCTAACAAAATATGATTATATGATATGTATTTTGTTTTTCAAACTCGACAGCTAAAACATAGATATCTGTTTATATCTATGATCTGTTTAATCTCTTTTTAAATAGAGTTGGGACGGAAAAACGCATGCGCAGTTGCGACCTGATGGCGGAACGATTCCCAACCGGACATAGTTTCTGCGGGGAGAAACATTTCCGTCGAACACCTAAACACTGTCATCAAACATGGCTTCCCTTGACAGAGTAAAAGTGTTAGTTTTAGGAGATTCTGGTGAGTCGCCGTCTTTCCCTCTTGTTAAAATGTTTTTTTTTTTTCAATGTCGTATTCATTATATATATACTTGTATAGCCGATATGAATTTATTCTGGCATTAAAACGACTTCCGTGGCGTAATAACTTATTATAAATACATAATACATGAACAGATAGTCCTTCTGTGGGGATTTGACCCATTTTCTTGGTTTCTACGAAGTGCTAACAGAAAGTGGCCTTCCTCTCAGTCACTGATAGACATCTGAGACTTCAATGATCGTCATTCCTGTGACTGAGATGCTTCAAAATTAACACTTCAACGAACTAAACCAGATCTGTCAGAGAAACTGGTGTACATCATACAAATGCAGAAAACCTCATCCTTTTTTTTTTTTTTTTTTTACTTTTTCTGTAGGTGTTGGCAAGTCTTCTCTTGTCCATTTGTTATGTCAAAACCAAGTTTTAGGAAATCCATCCTGGACAGTGGGCTGTTCAGTGGATGTTCGGGTAAACACAAACACTGATCTAACTTTGTTTTCATTGAACATTTCTGTTCCTCTCACCACTACACAGTAGTTAGTCATGCAGCATTGGTTTTGTGAAGCTTTACAATATTCTCATATGCATTCAACCAAAGATCCATGACTATAAAGAGGGAACTCCAGAGGAGAAGACCTTCTACATTGAGCTTTGGGACGTCGGAGGATCCGTTGGAAGTGCCAGCAGCATCAAAAGCACTAGAGCAGTTTTCTATAACTCAGTTAATGGTGATGGGAAATTTCTATAATTTTAAAACAAAGATGAAATGACAAAAAAAAACTTTTGATATTTTATTTATTTATTTATTTATTTTTTATATATATATTTTTTATTTTTATTATTATTATTATTTATTTATATATTTGTTATTATTTTTTTATTTTAATTTTATCTTTATCTGTTGATATTGTTGATCTCTATAGGAATTATATTGGTGCATGATCTGACAAATAAGAAATCCTCGCAGAACCTCTATCGCTGGTCGCTGGAAGCATTGAACAAGGACTCATCTCCGACAGGGGTCATCGTGTCAAACGGGTACGCTGAAGAAACATCTCAACTCTCTCCTCTTGGAGTCAAACTAACTATTTTGATGTTTGAACTGGCTTTAGTGACTACGACAGAGAACAGTTTGCTGAGAACCCGGTCCCTTTGTTGCTGATTGGAACCAAGTTTGACCAGATTCCAGAGAGCAAACGAAGTGAAGTTCTGATCCGGACAGCTTTTCTGTCAGAAGACTTCAATGCAGAAGAGATCAATCTGGTAGGAACTGTTTTTTTTTGTTGTTGTTGTTTTTTTAGATGTTCAGCTGTGCTAACTTATAAACATGTCTGCCCTTTAAGTAGTTCTGATGTGAAATTAGTCAGAATTATTGGCATTTTTGTGAATATCAACCTAAAATCCAGGAAAAAGATGATTGAATTCACTCATCTGCAACCAAAGGCTGCAAAACACGTCCATATGGAGGTGGTTCTGTTAGAGAAGCATAGTTCCAAAAAGAAAACATTTTTTAAAATGTCCTTTATGTTGTACACAAGATGGTTTAAGAGAACCACAACAACAATAATTTATGCTTATTTTTTAAACACTGCTGTGCATTTTGTAACTTATTTCATTAAAATACTGATGTTTGATTCTCAACCATCAGACATTATGTTTATAAATTCTGCTGTATTGCAAAACCTGTATTTTTTTTAAAAAGCTTATTGAGAAAAACTCAAACCTTTGACACGTTTATGGAGCAAAATGGAAAGCAGACTTTGGTGACACCTAGTGGAAATACTAGAAATACAGTTTTACATTTTCTTAAAAGGCTAATGTTATTTGCACGTATTTATGTGTAACCAAGCACAAAAACTGATGGAAATTGATGTCGGCCACATGTAAAACTTCACAAAAATCTTTGTATGGGGCTGAAGTGATGTGATTTCTTCTAGGACTGCACCAACCCCAGGTATCTTGCTGCAGGCACTTCAAATGCTGTGAAACTCAGCAGGTTCTTCGATAAGGTGAGAGTCTCTGTTTGTTCTGGCTCCTACATACACCTGCATGTCTGCTGCTCTTCATTGTTGTTTTTCATTCTTCAAAATGTAATCCTGAATTTAATATTCAGAATCATGTGATGAGAGCAAACAAACCTCTGATAAACTGTATCAAATCACTTTTTATTAAGGCTTAGGGTTATTTCAATACAAAGAAGCAGAATCAAAGCTGATGTGGACGATCCTCTGGACACTCATAGCTCCGTGTGTCTCAGTATTTCTTCACACATAGCTCTGCTAACAAACATCACATCATCAAACTTAAGCGGACCTTTCCAAATCCTTCAGCATCTGTGCATCCGTTCTAATTTGAGCTTTTTCTTCTGATTGTAAATTCATTTAAATTCATTCATTCAGTTATTGAACATTTTTATTTTTATTCAAAAGATTTCTGGATAAACATTTGTCTAAAAATGATTTTTCAACAGAGAGAGGAGTTTTTCTGTTTAGTTTTTGTGTCTGTGCTCTGTATTAAGAGATCTGTCTGGAAACTCTTGACAGGTCGTAGAGAAGAGATATTTCACCAGAGATCCAAGTCCGGTAAGGGCTCCATTATGGCTTTTTCTTTCTTTAAGATGAGACAAACTTTCTAAAACTTTCATGGTGACAAATATTGTAAAAATGCCAAACACCTCTTCTTTCTTTCTGTTGCAGATGGCAGCTTTTACAGACAGAAAGAGGTTCAACTTTAAGAGCCTGCATTATGATTAAAACTCTGGGAGATGCTGTGGTTGTGAGTCAGGATAACCACCCTACCCCCCGAGCAAACTCTAATCCACACACAGAATTTATAAAAGGAAGCAGAGATCGTTTCAGAAAGGAGGAGGAACTAAATGAACTTTTGTCTTCTTAGTGAAATATAATCAGAATTTGCAACACACTGACTTAGAGGAGAACTCTGGATTTCCTTCAACATTCCACTATTTCTTCATGTTTAACTCAATCCAGGAGAGGAATGCCTTTATCTTGGTGAAGACATGTGGAAACTCTGGATTATCGCAGTCGTCTTCCTTGGTGAAAGCAGTTAGACCCAGAAGCTTGTTGTTGCAGATCAGTGGGCCACCAGAATCCCCCTAAAAACATATTTTATTAGAAGTAAAAGCATAAATAAAATCTGAAATGTCTCCTTTGTGCTTGGATTACCTGGCATATTCCTCCCTGCTTTTTGGTAAACTTGGTGCAGATCATTTGCTTGGAATTAAAATATTGCTGCCATTTCTTTTTGCACTCTAACTTGTTCTCAATCATCTCTGTGGTTTCCTTCAGAACCTTTGACGTTGGTTTTTTCACTCCAGTTTGGCCCCAACCAGCAACAGAGCATGTGGTATCAGGGGCGATTTTCTCATCTCTACTCGGCAGTTCGATGGGTTGGACATATTTGTTGAGTTTGGCTTTGGGTTCCAGCTGTGAAAGACAACAGATCAAACTGGGAACCGAAAACATGCCTGAGATGTTCTGAGCCAAGCGTGTCTCTGACTGAGGGAAGCCTCACTGTTTTTAACTCTGGGGCCCAACAACAATCACAAATATTCAACTAATTTAGCTTAATTAGCATGATGTCATTTTCATATCCTGAAAAATGTTCATGTTGAAAGAACTTCTTTACTTGGAACCGTTGCTGACTTTTCTCTGTTTTGGAGATGTCATGTGCTCCCAGGACCACTGTCAGAGTCTCTGAAAAAGTACAATTCATGAGCCATCGATTTTTAAAACAACCTATAAGGTATCAAACATGTCAGTGCTATGATACAAAGTTTATCAAAATTAATTTAAGTTTCGAGAATTTTAGCTAAGAGATGATGACTTTGATAGAAAAATGTGTCAGCTCACCCTTTGCAGTGCGCTGCAGTTAGGACGTAGTCGTCCCGAATAAGGACCCCACCGCAGGCATGGCCTCCATCCTTCTGCAGGGATGCCATGTACCGTCGAGAGTGCGGCTTTGCTACCCTGCCACCTACGATGCCACTCTCTGAAGCCCTAACCAGTGGAAAGTTCTCTGGAAATGTGTGAAAAAAAAATCTTTCAAATAATGCCAGTTAAAGAAAAGAGATGACGCACAGCTGGCTGTTGTCATGCTCTCACCTGCAATGGAGACCAGCAACAGCACGTCAAGAATGCTGCTTCTTTGCATCATCATGGTTGGAGCACTTCAACCCCCCTCTCCTTTGTGGGCAGACACCAGAGATGTTCATGCACAGACAAATGTTCCCACACTCTTCTCAGGCTGCTTTTTATTTGATCTTGTCCAAAAGCCATTTAATCAAATGTTTGATTTCAAAGCACTGATGTGATCAGACAGACATCACAGATAATGGGAACAAAAAAACCATCGATCTCTCATGAATGTCAGCACACGTTTTCTATTTTTAAAAATCTGAACATTTGCAACCAAAAATGTTGGAGGAGATGGTTCATAACAGACCTCAGTGAAGAAAAGAGAAGTTTCAAGATTAGATTAGAAGAAGATTATCTTTGTTTTCTTGGAGTAATGCTGCAGACATTAAAGTCTTTAGAGTTCTCTTACCGTTGTTGTGTTTTGTGCACACAAATGAAACTTCTGAGTTAACACTTTTAAACATTTCAGACAATAAAAATGAAGGAAACATTTTCTCTCCACCTGTTTTGTTCGAAAGCTGCATAGTGTCTCATAACATTTACCTTGCAAAAGGTCATCTGTTCTTGCTTTATAATTGATCCTTAACTTTTCCAAATATAAACTACCATTTTAGCAGTCGAGTGAAGAGGAACTCATTTTAACGGAAAAGCATACGTTTTTGTTGAAGCAAAGGCTTGTAAGGCATTACTACTGGAGTTTTCCTCATGTGTTCTTGTGGCTTGTTTCATAACTTCTGCGTTAAAACAGAAAAACCACTGAAACTGAGAAGTTATAAATAACTATCTAAAATATTCTAATTTTAGATCATTTACATTTGTCTCTCATGGGTTACAGGCATCACATTAAGGGTCTTTCCTATATATGTACTGGATATATAAAAAATCCAGACTCTTTCAGGAGTTGCACTTTGGAAGTGACTTGCATAAAACTGGGTCACCATAGGGCTTGAACTGCCTCATGGTTCAAAATTAGCTGCTGGTGAACATATAAACCAGATTTGTTAAGGAAGTTTAGCAAATGATGTGAAGTTAATGTAAAGTTAATGATGTTAAATGGGTTAGTTACTCAAAAATGATCTGGTGACAAAGAAACAGTTCACAAATGAGAAAAACTAATGAAACTGCAGTTCTTTGATAACGGCTTTAATTTATGATTCATTTTCTCCATAACTGCATTCCTGTTAGTGACTTAGGCTTTCATAATGAAAATGACCTGTTTTTCCTTTCTTTTTTTTTTTTACTTTAAATGTACTTAAACCATAAACTTAGGTAATACATTTTCCTAAAATGACCATCTTGTGTGTTTGCCAAACAAAGCAATGATCGACTAATGTAAACGTTCTGTTTACTTTTCATAAGTTCTGAGGCTAATCATTTTCCCCGTTGATCTGAGAGGTCAGCTTTTTTCAGCTCTGCAGATGCATCGAGACGAATCCTGAAGCATCAGAAGAGATGACAGAGGAGATCCTTTCAACAATCGGAAGGTTCCATTCTCATTTTCTCATCAAGAAAATACACATTACCTCACGATGTTTTATAACTCCTACAAATAATCAACTTGTTGCCTCAAATTGCAGGTTCTACAAACAGAATGATCTGATTGCACTTTGATGAAAAGCCATGAAAGGAGCAGCTCTGGAGTTTGATCTTTGCCTTTGTGACTACGAGCTCTAAATACATCTAAAATAAAAAAAGAAACGTCTCAGCATCCTCTGACCTGAAACAAAACAATGTGTATCTCACTGAATGCATACATGCAGAAACCTGGACGATTGCAGTTTTTTTCCTTGATGAAAGCAGTCAGAGCCAGAGGCTTGTTGTTCCAGATCAGTGTCCATGCACCACAATCACCATCAAAACACTCCATTTGATTATGAACTGCCTCTCCACTTGTAAATAATATGGCCATTTTTATCAGTATTTAATGTAAAATTGTATTTTTAATGTGGATTCCATTCTTGAATCTTTTTCTGAATTTTCTTGACTTTGAAAAAGTTGTGTGCTCCCAGGGTACCTTCAAAGACCGGTTGCCACTTTTTTAAACCGGCCAAAGAACAAAACTTACACACCATATTTTACGATGATCCAAAGTCAGATTGATTCATCTTTTTAAGAAATGTCTAATAAAAAAATCACTTTCTGAAGCCCCTTTCAGAAGGAAAAACTGCACTTTATAAAGTTTCCTTTCTGTAAAAATGTCTTTACTGAATCAACTTTTAGTGAAATGATCTGCAGGCCGTGGTTTCGGTCTTCCTAAGGAAACAGACCACGGGGGGGCCTCTAAGGGCTGCTGAATGTTAACCTGCACGGCTGTAAGAGGGGAAGGAACCCCCACCCAAAAAAAAACAAAAAAAACTTGAAGGGGCTCCAAAACTGTATTAGGAAACTCTTGTGGGCAGAAATGTTCAGGGTGAAGCGCCTCCTCATGTTCGTAACAGAGGTGTCAAACTGTCGCTTGCTCAGATGTCCATAACTATTGTGAAGATGCAGACCAGTTTGCCGTTGGAGAAGCTGAAACTTTGGTGGCACATTCTTTCATGGAATCACTCTAACAATCTGAAAGAGAATGGTTTAGTTGAAATTAGTAAGACAGTCGTGTCTTTTGTTGTTGTTTCTTAAATGCAAACCAAAATGTTTGCGCCTCTCTCCGAACCGGATGTGGTTCTCCCTTCCGGTTGCTTCTCATTCTTGTTCTTGATTGCTTTCTCTTTCAAACATGAAACTTTTTTCTCAATGTCTGCAGTCGCATAAGATCCTGAAGGCAGTTGAACTGAAACATACAGCAGTCACATGCTTTAGTTCAGCTGAAAGGTGGGCTGTTCAGGGTTTGTTTAAGAGCTCACTGCAAAAACAGAGCCTAAAGAAAGTAAAAAAGGCCCTTGTTTCAAGAAAAAAAGGTATTTTTTCTGTCTTGCAGGAAAAATAATATTCATTCATTCATTTTCCAATCCGCTTTATCCCTTTCGGGGTCACGGGGTTGCCGGAGCCTAACCCGGCTACTCATGGGCGAAGGCAGGGGACACCCCTGGACTGGTCGCCAGTCTGTCGCAGGGGGGGAAAAATAATCTCATCAAGAAATTGTTTCTACTGCAAAATGATCTTAGTTTAGGCAAACATGCCTTAGTCACCAGAAATGTCTTCTTAAAAATAAGATTTCTTGGTGAGACCATTTTTCTTCCCCAGTGGGAGATTATTTTTCTTATTTAAAGAACATTTCTTTTAATTTTAAGAATTTTTGAGTTAATTCTTGGAATGCTGTTTTTGCACAGCAGAAGATCTTTGGCAAGCCTGGAGAAGTGACTGAAAACAATCTGTGCAAAAATATGAAATAAAAATGTTTTCATCAGCCTGTCAATGCAGCGCTCTGTCTTGCTGAGATCTTTGCTGATTGAATTTTCAAATAAAATTCTGAAACGTACAATGTGTTCCAAATTATGGAGATAAAGGCAGAATCATTGGCTGCTGTAGAGATAAACTGATGGTGTGGCCCCCATCCTCCCCTGACCTCAACCCTATTGAGAACCTTTGGAGCATCCTCAAGCCAAATATCTGGGGGGGGGGGGGGGGGGGGGGG